>JARHVA010002525.1:945000-1235000 GCA_037957365.1 Torreya grandis
ACACTGACCAAGACATTTGGGAGATGTTTCTCCATGGAGAACAAACAAGTGCCACTACTGGGACAAATCAAGGACACCCAATTTGCATTTGTCACCTTTTCAAAAAAGAGAATCAAGATGATAGTCTTGGTGGCCAACGTCCCAGCCTCATACGACATCCTTCTTGGATGAAATTTTTGCAAGGATGTTGGTGGAGAATTGAGCATGGACCTGTCTGAGGTGAGGATCTCTATCAAAGGCATCATGCAGAGATTACTTCCTGAGAAGGAGGCAAAATATGTTGTCACCCAAACGTCAATACTTGAATCTCAAATTTTGTTTGAGTCTTTAGGCATGGGTAATTATTTTTTGTCTACTGAAGACATCCTTGTTACAACAAATAAAAATCTTGTAGGTGGTGATCCCAAAATTGATTAAAACAAGACATCAGAAGAATTAGTAGGGCATAGTACAGATGAAAAAGGATCTTCCCTCTCTAATGAATACAAATCTGATAGAAGATCAATTTTTGATGATGTTTGGATCCTAGAATTTGATGGCAGCAACTCTTCTACTGATGTTGGAGCTGGGATTGTTCTAATATCTCCTCAAGGAGATATTTTTCCTTCTTCATACAAGTTGTAGTTCAACAACACCAACAACACAGTTGAGTATGAATCTCTGTTACTCATATTGAAGGCAGCTCAAGACAGAGGTGTTAAACTCTTTCATGCTAAAAGAGATGCTAAACTGATGGTTTGTTAGGTGAGAAACATATGTCAAACCAAGAACAAAAGATTGCACCATTATCGCAATCTGGTATGGGATCAAATTAAAAGTTTTCAAGCTTTCAATATTTTTGTAGTGCCCAGAGGGCCTCATAATCATGCAAATTCATTGGCTATCCCTACAACCTTCATGGTTCCTCACCCTGATTTCAAAGATAATAGGTACACTATCAAACTGGTCTTGAGACCAAGTGTGCTTGACAATGCTAATCATTGGCAGGTATTTGATGGGGACAATCAAATCATGTGCTGGACTGAACCAAAAAAACAACAAATTATGGTAGTGGACCATACTACTACATGCCAAAGTCAGAAAAAAAACTCTTTTGCAAGAAGAGAGAACCAAAAGGAGTGCACAAAAAATTTGATTCCTAGTGTAGAGGTCCATTTGCCAATCATCGCTTCTAGGGAGAAAATGGTTTCTTACTGATATATCAAGATAGAACGCCATTTTCACTATCTCATAGTGGGTGGCATCTGAAGCACTTCAATTCTTGAAGTATCAGATAAAATCATCTTTACATATGTATATTTGTATAGTCTTTAGTTTTATTTTGTGCTTTTTGTTTTCATTTTTTGGCACCTTTCTTTTTGGTTAGCATGACTCTATAGCCCAATGGCATACTTAAAGGCATTGGAGATTTTGGTTTCTACTCCCTTCAATTGTTTTTTATAATCAATGAAAGTTACCCAATTGGAGCCAACTATTTTTCCCAAAATCTGTTACTCATTTTTTTGGGAAAACATTTGATCTATTTTGTTCTTCATCCAACAAAACTATGGACTTTGCAGGTTGATTTCTCTAGACTCTGCAGGCTTGTTTCTACAGACTCTGCAAGCTGATTTCTATGGACTATGCAGGCTTGTTTCTATGGACTCTGTACGCTTGTTTCTATGGACTCTGTAGGAAAGAAACAAGTTCCCAACACTTAGGCAATTTCAAGGTTGGTTCAACGCTGAGGTTCAACCAAAAAGTTCATCAACAAGCTTCAAACAAAGGATTGAACCATTGAACCATTAAACCATTGAACCCCGCTTCCAATAGGTTCAAAGGTTCAACGGGTTCAAAATTTCAATGACGTCGGCAATCTTAAAGAGTTAAGCGCTTCGGCAAGTTTAACAACATCAAAATACTTTGAAGAAAAGAAGGTTTCGATCAGTAAAGAATGAACCGTTGAACCATTGAACCTTGAACCAAAATGGTTTAACGGGTTGAAAGGTTCAATGAGTTTAATAAGTTCAAAAGACTTAACTAAAAGAAAGCTTCAAACAAAAGATTGAACCATTGAACCAAAGTTGGTTCAATCGGTCGGTTCAATCAAATGGTTCAAAGGAGTCCCCCAAAGCCCAAAGGGCAAGTGCCCTTGCAGAGGGCAATGAACAAAAGTGGACAAAGAGATAACCTTTGAAAAGATTTTCCATGGCAAAACTTTACAAGGAAAATCTTTTGGACATTTTGTTCAAAGGAACGATCAAAAGCTCAACGGAAAGTGGCTAAGGCAAGGGAAGATTTCCTTTAGACAAAATGTCTAAAGGAATTCCTTCAGACATTTTTTCTGAAGGAATTGAAGAAGAAAGAACCAAGGAGCTGAGAAGGCCGCCCAAACCGTTGAAATAGTGAACTAATGACGTCCCCGTGGACGTCAAATTAAAGACAATGTAATATCCATTGATTTTCAAATGTGGCAAGGAACCTGAAAACAAACTCAGCGACCAGCTGAAGAGGGAGCTAAAAGGCCAGTAGAAAAGGGAAAAGATAGCTTGAGAGCTCAAATTACAATAGGAAAGAGGGAAAGACTAGAAATATCTATGCAAGAGTTAGTCCAGTAGGTGGAACAGTCCACCAGGTAGATATTTGAGCTTTCAAACATTAAAGATGCGGTCTATTTTTCTCCCTTGGAGTAAAGGTGAAGTGGATAGTTACACAGATATTTGGTGAAATACCAGACAACTCATGCTGAGGAGAAGACATTTGAGATGAATTGACATGCCACAGTTAAGGCAGCCACCCTGTCCCATCATGGCCCCTTGACAAAACTAAAAATACATTCAAGACATTGAATGTAGCATGGGCCATTCCATAGAATAAAGTGCCAAGATTTTCTTGGATACTATATATTGTTATCTCCTATTTTATGCAAAGGATATCTTTTTGGTTATAGAAGCAAAAATCTACCAAAATTGTGAGGCAATCACTGAGACTTTGAGCTCAGATTGTTAATCATATTTCTTTGTTTGAATGAAAAAGCAAGTTAATTTAAAACTTTGTGCTGTAATAGCTTGTGTCATTTAGGAGGTTGTTCTTATGTCTATTTCTTGAATGAGTTCTTGTCTATTTTAATGAAATAAGCAGAACTAGTGGAAGTAATCAGGAAGGTGTCCTGAAGCCAACTGTGGAGAGACTTTGTGCTACCACAACTATCTTTAGTGTGTGTGTTATTAGTCTATTTCTATGTAAAGGATCTTGGGATGACTTTGTGCCCCCATTATTCTTCATATTTCACTCTTGGGTAGTTGAGGTGGAGACTTTGTGCTACACCTCATTCTGCTAGTTATTACGCCCCCTATTACTAGTTACTTGTCACTACCAGAAAGATTCCTGTTGTTTACTGAACAACACTTCTGAAAGAAGAGAAGTGCATTCTGTAATTTCACCAGGATTTCTCCTTTGATTTGTGAACATCATCTCTAAAAAAAGAGAGATGGATGGTGTTATCCTACCCTTGAGTGTTATTTCAACTTATATATATATATATATATATATATATATATATATATATATATATACAGGGAACCTCCCCTTGATGAGAGGAGAGATTTGTCCCTTTTTGATGTGGTAAACCTGCACATGTAACTGACTGATCTCCCTTGCTGTGGTTGAAATGACCTATTTTTCTCATCAATTAGCTGGTGACAAAATATTCACCCACAACATACATCAATGTTTCACATAGAGGCTCAGCTTGATGGATGATCTAAGGCAACCAATAAATAGGTCTCTCAAAGACACTAAGGAAAGATCAAACTTGAGAAATATACAAGACGATTAGAGCACACTATGCAGCCTATAAGTATGAGCTAACACCTACAAATATTTAAAGAGGAAAGGACAAAATTAAAGGAATTTTATACTATCACTATCATTAATAAAAAAACCATAAAAATACATTAAACACAAGCTTTAAGGAGGCATGAATTCATTATTATTCATTTAAAATAAACAAGTACAAGTGTTTTCTAAGCATGGCCTTGACACAACTTAGGTTAAGGATTGATTCAAATGCCAAAAATTGGCTTATATATAGTGATAATGAGAGAGAGGAGAGAGAGAGATACAAAAACCCCTAAAACTAGGAAATGAAACCTTCACTTAGTTTTTTTCAAATTCTAATGTAGAACTTCATTATTATTCTCTTTTCCTCCTCCAAAAATAGCATAGGCATTCATGTTAATTTTTTTTATAATAATGAATAAGTCTTGAAGAGGTCATCAACATTGATTGGTGGAGTTTGACCAAGAACAATGCCTATATCCTTGCCAAGGAACCCTATATTCTTAGTTGAATGCTTATTTTGACTAGAAAAGCTCCTCTCATTGAAAATAAGTATTAAATTCACATTAAAATCTTCATTTAATTCTTCCTCTCCTTTATTTATGAGTTATCTCTAGCTATTTGAGGTTGTTAGGATTTATTTATGCACCTTTGACTTTATCTTTTGACTAGGCATTAGAGGGAAAAAAGATGTTGTTAGGAGTCTTTGAGATCATTTCAAACCTTGAAATCTTCTTCCAATAAACTTTGGCTTTTTCTACACTTGAAAGTGGTGTGAAAAGTTAGAAGGAGCCTTGAATATATTATTGAATAACTCTTATGCATCAATTTGGGTGTTTTGACTACTTGGTTCCTTCATGAGCAAAAGGCATAGGAGAGAGAAAGAAGATTTTTAATTTGAACTAAATACATTCCCTCTATGGAAGGCTTATTATCATGAATTCAGACCTAGAAAAAAGAATTTATAACCCTCAAGTATCCTAAAAGATTTAATTTTTCTCATTTTGCTTTCTAAATCACCCATTCTTTGTACCCCTAAAAAGTTGTAAAGCTACTTATCCAGAAGATTGTGTGGATCAAATTTTATACCTAAGCACATATTTGAGTAAAATATATCCCCTTACATATCCACATAAAATTTCATGATCAGATCTTAAGTGTAATCATTCCTTTTCCTTCATTTTCTTCTCTAATTAGGCCTAATTAGGCTTCCTAGGCCTAAAAAGAGAAAATTGGCCTCAATAAGCACCCAAAAATGTGAAAATGGAAAAAAGTGTTTGATTCATTTTCCATGGCCTAATACCATCCTTCATGCCAAATTTGGGGTTTTGAGACCTTGTGGAAGTATCAGACCATGAAACCACCTTTTTACCTTGTCTTATTTTAACCCTGTTTGGGACTACCTTGGAAAATGGGCCTGGTTTGATCACATGAAGAATCTGCCATGATTTTTTTTGGATTTTAATGGATATTAAAACTCCCAAAAGAGATCATCCAATTATTTGGAATTTCACCCCTTCTTAGAACACCTACAAAACATGAAAAACATAAAAAGGGCATTTGTGGAAATCTATACAAATGACATCAACATAAAAATACATGTGGATAATATACTTGGAGTCCCCAAAAAATCCAAGAGGTTTAAAGATCAATATATGCCATTAGAGGTGCATTTTATGTCCATTTCCCTTGACTAGTCACAATCAAGGTTTTAGAAGGGTTTAAGACCTATCTGGGGTCTTAAAGATTGCTCATAAATATAGGATGTCCAACTAGCATACTTCCACTTGGAAAACCTTCTTTACTGACCTCCTCTCCTATCCCAAATGGCTTAGCTCCAAATTCAAAGTGCAAGAGATGGTATGATCATCTGGAGGTTCTCCTAAGGTGGCTTGCTTAATGTTATTGAGGTTCAATAGAGGTCAAATATGAGTTTTGGGTCCTAAAACTCCACCTCATTAGTGGTAGAGGTTCATAAACCTCAAAAAAAATATTATCCTTGATTCTAAATGCTTTATAAGTCTTCATCACTCCTCTGTAGTCTCATGGTGTACTGGTCAGGGTGTTTGGGGTTTAAGCTTGTTATCTCCTTGCTAGTCTCCAAGGGAATTTATACAAAAAAATGAGTGTAGATGCCACTTTGAGTTGTGTTGAGACATTTTATATCATTTCCCATTTCCCCAAGGACCCTTCATGAGGCTTGAAAATGCTTATTTTTCTCTTTAAGACCAAAAGACACTTTAATCTCATGACTGCCCCTTACCAAAGGAGTGGGCTAGGTCTGACACAAAATAGTGGGTATATCCCCTATTGGCATGAATTTTAATTTTCCATTGATGAATTAGTAAACTCATTATAACCATATATACCAAATTTAAAATCCTAATCACACCTATAGAGATCTTAAAACAAGAAATTCTTCCATGACTGGTTGGGTCTGTTGACTGTGTTAAGGCGAGGAAGGTCATCTTAGGTTTAAGAGCTTAAAACTTTCTTAATTCACCAGACATAACTCTAAAACATGTATTAAATGATCCATAAAATTATTCATAATGATTCTCTATAATCATATATCTCATTCAGGTACAAAACACTGAGTTTCCCCATTGAGGATTTGTATGCAAAAAAGCATTGTTGACCCTAGAGGTCAGTTAAATGAGTGTTATCTCATTATCCTAGTGTATGAAACTTGATGTAGACCTAATTGGACCGTATCTATCTTATTTCACCACTATTAGGCATCAAATTATTGGTAGATGACATATTTTTTTATCTTGCTTCCAAAACTATTCAAGTCATTAGATGACTATGTTAGGTAACTTTGTGTCTTGACTATATGTAGGTTGATTTGACTATGCACTAAGTTTTAAGTCTAGTTTGCTTAGTCATTTTAAAATTCCTTTGGTCTCAACATGAACCTATTTCCTCTTATTTTGTATGAGGTATACCTTAGTGTCTTTCAATCTCTTTTCTCTCCCGTTTAGGCTCAAGACTAGGCTATCTCAACTTGCAGCATGTGTATGCCCTTAGATAATCACTTGAATGTATTCTAGTTTAGAATGTACTCTTAGCTCAATGATATTATTAAATAGATCATGAAATTGTTTGTAGATATCAAGTTATATTTAGGCTCCTTCAAACATGTTTTGCCCTTCACTTTCGGTCTGAACATAATTGACCCTTAATGAGCAACTTGTAGGTGCTTTGAGTAAAAGAAGATCTGTTAACTATGTTTTAAAAAATCCTTTAGACCTCACCATTCTCATCATTAGCCTCTTCAATAGTAATTTAACTTGATTGAAGTTATAAATGGGGCTCAATATTCTTTCAACATCTTTGCTAACTCTCATTGTACACACCTTAGGTCCAACTATTTGGTTATCCCCTGTAGGTGTCTCTCTTAGGGTTAGGACTGTGTGTTGGGTTTTAGGAACTCATATTCTATAGTAATGGATTTTTCAATGATATTTACATTTTTCATAGTCTCAATTGGGATAAGAAACCTTTTAATACTACTCTACCTCTTTACTTAGGCTTGAAACTATGTTGACCCTTTAAATAGGCCTGTAAGTGCCTATCAAGAGGATCTCTTGACTATGTACTATGAACCTAGTCCTCATATTCACATCATTGATCCTCTTAATGATTTTGAAAATATTGAGGTATCCAAATAGGTTCAATATCCCTTCAAACATATCTCAACACCCTTGTAACATATCTCAACACCCTTGCTACATATCTCAACACCCCTGCTTAGCCTTGAAGAAAGATTTTTCCCTATAAATAGGCCTATAGTTGCCTATTAGGGTCACTTGGCTGTGTACTTAGGTTTATGACCTCTATTTTACATCACTGACCCTATTTAGGTTGTAGACTTATTTTTAGTCTCAAATAATCTCAGAGTTCTTTCAAACACCTACTCTATTCCTCTCATGATATGAACCTTACCCTACACCTTTCAGTCTTGTACATGTTCTTTTAGGGCTTGTCAACTTAATATCATTATCATATTGATAGTGAATGGCCTAGCTACTACATGATGAGTTGGATCACTATCTTCATTTGGTCTTGTAGTCAACCTTCACAAACTCTCACACTTTGAAACCTGACTGATTAAGCTTCTCATGGTTGTAGGTGTTTTCTTGCAGCCTATATAGACTGAGGAGAGGTGGGAATGAAAAAAGACCCAAAAATGTCTATGACATAAATTCAAAAGATGATTTATCTTGTGAAATCATCAAACAACCTCACTCATCCAACATAAGTTCATCTTCTTTTTTGTTCATATTGCACCTTGAACTTGACTATGCAAAAACATATGGCTGTAGGTTATTATTTGTACAAATTGTAGGTTTATGAAAACCACCCTACCTACCTTAAGGATGCCAAGATGCCAATATGTCTTTGATTTTATTTGAAACCATTGATGTCAACCCCTTATCTCAATAACCTTCACATTCATGATGTTTTCTTGAAAGATATGACCTATCATAAATGACTGTTGTAGGTGATGTTTGTACTTCTTGTGTACAGACTGAGGAGAGGTGGGAGCTTGGTTCCAAGAGACTAAAATGATATTAAGACCTCAATTTACCTTAAATGATCACAAATATCTTGAATATTCTTTAATTTAACATGATAAGGTCATAATAGTATGGAAACATGAAATAACATATTACCTTAAACAATGCTAACTTACCTTAAACTCTACTAAACTAAGTTCTAAGGAAGTTAACATTGTGATTTTAATGTACCTTAAAATTAAAATAAGATCTCAAATCTCTTAAAAAGACATATATCACCTTGATAATTCATTTGGTACCCTCAAAACACATTCATAGGAGTATATAGTCCTTTAGAAGGTCTTAAAAGATGATAACTCAGTCACATACATTATTTTAGTGTTATTTAGGTGTTAGAAGCTCCAAACTGAATCTCTTGCTCCCAAGAGTGTTTATAGTAATATTGAGGACTACATGAACACTATAAAACAATTTTATGACCTTAAAATTAACCTCTTCACTTTCATGAATCCTCATAACTTCCCTTACCTGTCATGATATCCTTCTAGAAGCTCATTAGGCCTACAACTAAGAATTTGAGCTTTTAAGAGAGCATGGTCCTTTGAACCCATATGGAATATACTAAAATGTAAAATTTAGACTTATAATCCTATATAATCCCATAAATATCATGACAAACTCACTAAGATGTTCTTCACATACTGATAATCTCATTATATGTGCAACTATACCTTGTGAAAGGGCCAAATGACCAACTAGGCTATCTCAAGAAAGAGATTTTCAAGATGAAAGTACCTAATTTTTTTTTGGTTGAAATACATGTGTTTTTACTAAAAAATGAGCCTGAAAAATCTTTAAAAAAAAAAAATTCCACTGATATATCAAGATTTCTTGAAAATTGCCAAATCTCAAGTCAAGATAGGTAATCAGTTTCCTATCAAAAATCCCCTTATCAAGGTAAAATAACTAATGATTAAAACATGAAAAAGGATTATTTACTCCTAAAATCATCCCCATAAAAACATTTTTCTCCATCAAGCTCAGAAGTGAAGAAATAGAGGCAAACTTGGACCTTGTCTGGATGACTAGCTCATAGTGACCTCCTTACACTCTTAATGATTGTTTATAAATATGGGGAGATGAATATGAAAAAAATGCCAATAATTTGAAGGTAATTAGGGTCCATATAATATCTCATAACTCTCTCTCCTTTTTCCATACCAGGCACTCGAAAACTACCCTTCAAGAGTTGCCAAGGAGGTTAATATGAGAGACAAATCGGTTTTCTTCATTTAAAGACCTGAAACCTCTTCCAAATCAGTTTTTTGACATTTTAATGGAAAAAAAGGTCCTAAATATGATTTAATATTAATTTCAACTTGATAATTGTATGGATGGCCTCAAAATAGGCTTTTTTGGCTCTAAAACTGCTAGAATCACTTGAGAAGTCTGATGAAACTACTATAAAATGGATCCATTAGATATTTTTAGGATTAAAAAAGTACACCATGTACTAACAAGAAAAGTTTCAAGTGGTATTAGTGAAAATTTGACTTGTGAGGTCAAAATTTTCAATAATAACTCTTGCAAACACTTGGCATTCTCCCTCCTCTATGCTCTTCTCTCTATCTCTTCCTGATTTCTCTATGTAAGCTGGCTATTTTGGCACTGTATGACATCCACAAGTTGGTATGGTGAATAATTTATGAATTTAATAATGATTTTGACTTTGAAATAAATATTCAAACTATTTTTAGTTTCTCAAATCTTGCATAAGTGTGTGAAGTAGTCTATTTTTGGGTGATAAGTGTCAGTTGTCTTTCTTTGCACTCATCTATCTCTTTCAAGCTTGGTATGAGTAATTTAATTTCTAGAAGGTCATACAAAGTGTAAATTATAACTTTGTGTGATTTCAAGTGCATAATAGGGTTACTAGTGTCCTTTATCAGACTTATTAATCATCTACCTTAAAGGATACTTTGCATTATACCTTCATATTGAAGCATTGTGTTAGGAAAACCTTAGATTTTAGAATCAAATTTTTGGTTGTTATTTAATAACGAAGGTTCAAGTAAGTTGTGAAGTTTATCATGGTGAATAACCTCAATTATATTATTTTAAATCTCATTCTATCCATTTTCCTTCAAGGTAAGTAGGTTAGTGGTTAGTTGTAGGTGTTGTGCATAGGAGCTAGCCCATAATATAGAGATTCACCTATAAGAATTGGTGCTCATAGTAGATGAGGTGTTACAATGTTATTATAAGTTTGAGGAAGTTGGATTATCCCTCCTTTGGTTGAAAATTTGGTTGATAATAGTTTTGGAATGCCCGGTGGGGCCTCATAGTCCAAGAAGTTGTCAAAAGTGGATGTTGATCTTGACAAATCTGAAGTTATAAAGCTTCTTTCATGCAATATATGATGAATTTATCAATCATTGGATCTTGGTTGTAGCCTAGTGTTTCATTTTCATGCCTACGATAAAGAAAAAATCTTCTACTAAAGGAATTGCATTTGAATTTTTAGAGCTACCTTACTATTCAATTAGATCAAATAGGTTTGATAACACCATCCATATTCAAAGAAATATTTTGTTGCTCACATACCTATTAAGAGACTTTTCTTGGGTCAAATTTACAATATGGTAGCCCCAAGAAACCTACCCTTTATTTCATTCAATGGCCATAGTCCTTTATCACTTTTTCACTATGATGACATTCTTATGTTAGCCCTCAAAAGTGTGCCTTCATACATGGGAGAAACTACCATTACTCCTATTGAAAACATTGCCAAATTTTGCAACATACATAACATCACTGAAGACAATGTTTCCATTAGGTGGTTAGATATTTATTTCAAGGGGAAGGCCCTTGATTTATATAGTACTTTGGTTCCTAACTCTATAACTAAATGGGATGAATTGGGTGATTCTTTGAGGAGGATATTTGAAGACAAATTTGACTCACTTGTCATTGAACGAACAACTAACTACCATAAAGATAACACCTCAAGAGGCCATAAAATAATTCAACACAAGATTTTAAAAGACTTGAGATAGGATCCGAATCTTGGTAAGGCCTATTGCACATCATGTTTTTCTCTATTACCTCAAAGCTTTCAATAGTGACATATTTATGATGATTCAATCCATGGGAGGGGATACACTACCCAATGCATATGATATTGATATAAGGGTTGATAATTACCTTATAAAGGATAGGAAGATATATCATATACTTCCTATACCTTTGTTTCTTGATGTACAAACTCTTATGCCAATTATTACTCCCATCCCCACACCCAAGCATAAGCAAAATACCTCTAATCAGCCAAACAAGTCAAAAGAGGAAGATTTGATCGAGGATCTTAGAGAAGAGAACCAAAACCTCAAGAGGAAACACCAATAGTGGAAATTGAGGTACAATAAAGGTCCTTTTCAACCCCATCAATCTTATTAAGCTCCTAAATAACCTTTTCAAGTCAACTATTAAGGAAAAGGGCAACTAGATCAAGTGAAATAATACCATGGTCAAAATTGGAATGCTCCTTCTACTTCAAAATAAATATTACCTATACAAAATAATCTTACACAAGACAATGGAGATAAACCTTCATGGAATCAACCTCATGATTCTTCCATTTATGCAAATGAGAGTTTCAACCAAGCTTATATGGCATAATGGGCAACAATGCCTACTATGACTGAAGAAGAGATGCCTAGTGGAGGAGAAAATAATGGAGAAAATTCTCAATCAAATGTTACCTTGATGAAATAATATCAATAAGACTCATGTGTAGTCAACTATCAAATCAAATTGAACATAGGATCAAATCCTATAGCTGCTAACACAAGGTCAAAGAAGAAAGCAATTGAAGAGGTACAAGGGACAAGTGGTGGTCCAAGTATGAACCCTCAAGCATCTCAAGGATTATATGTGTCAAATAAAACCCATATGGATCAGGTAAATAATAGATTTTAAAATGCTAAAACTCCTTTTGTGCCTCCTCTTATGCATTAAATGACACAAGGTAGTGGTAGTGATATGGCTACTAGAGGACATGACAAGGTTGGAAAATCTCCTATGAACATCATTGAGAACATGAAGAAGGTTAATGTAAGCATCCCAATATGGGATACATTATCTACTCATAAACAAAGAGACCTGCTCCAAGATGATCTCTCTAAGCTCAATGTAACATCTAGGCAACCTAGTAAAAGAGGGGAAGACTTCACAAATGAATTGAAAATTAAGGATGGGAAGCCAAACAAAACTAAAAGAGAAGATAAAACTCATCCTTTCTACCTCTTTATCATACTTTTAGACTCATTGGTTCATAACTTTTTAATTGATAGTGGAGAAAGTATTTCAGTCATACCAAAGCAAGTCACTAACAAGCTAAAATTGAAGTATGAACCAAGCTCAAAAGGGGTGTTACAACTAGAGTATCAACTACCAAAATAGTTGGCATCATCAAAATTTTGAAACTAACTCTTAATGTTTGTCCTACCTTTTATATCTCTCAAGATGTGGTGGTTTTAGATGTGCCACCTCACTTTTCTCTTTACTTGTTAAGGGACTTCACTACTAATATTGGGGGATATTTGAATTCATATTGGTATTATATGGCATTTAGGACTAAGTATGGTGCTAAAGTTTCAATTAAGTTTGAACCTTTGGAAAAATTTCATGTGGAGCCTTATGTGGCAAATTTATCTAATATGAATTGCACTATTAATGAAGATGGAGACTGTAGTCATATAAAATGTCCAAATTGGTAGTTTGAGTGTGGCTTGTGACAACCCATCCATAGGTCCTTTTTGCATGCTATTGTGACCCTTATAGACACATTTTTTCTCAATTCCAGTCATCCAAGACCTTATAAATGATCATTCCATCTT
This sequence comes from Torreya grandis, assembly GCA_037957365.1. NCBI lineage: Eukaryota > Viridiplantae > Streptophyta > Pinopsida > Cupressales > Taxaceae > Torreya > Torreya grandis. The sequence continues at coordinate 958,241 of JARHVA010002525.1, forward strand.
AGCCAAACAATATTCCTCATGCCAATCCTATTCCCCTAGGTCTCGAGCATGTAGGTCAAGAGTGCCCCATTTGAACTATAGCACCCCATAGAGAAGTGTCCCATTTTTGGTGGTCTTATCCATTTTGACTTTGAGCCCCAATGGTTAGTTTCATCTGATCCTTATCCTTAATTAGGTCATCCTAACATGAATACATCTAACCCATGATCAATTGTTCCCTATAAAATCCCACTCAAAGATGATTTACGAAGGAGGTGACCAAACTTATAAAGTAAGTAAGAATACAAAAAATAACTAAGATAAACTTCCATATTGTTTTCACACAGTCACCCAACATAGTTACAAAACCTACTCAAATCCTCATACTAGTTCCTAGCCACCTCAAACATTATCAATTTAGAATTTGCATATGCATCACACTATTGCATAAAACACACTAGGTGGGAGAACTACATATGGATTGATCCCTCTTTGGAGTATTGGTATGTAGGCAACATGCCCACATAAGGGGTGTGGATTTCACATTCAATACATCTTTGACACTAACCCCCCTATTTCTCAAGTGACTCAAATTTCATTTTATCAAGCATGATGGAGGGTTAAGGTTTGAAGACAAAATTAGCTCCACAATGAGTTCCATCAATGACCAGTGCTTGATTTTTCATAGGCATGCTCACATAGGCACAACACAGCTACCTAGAATTTTTTAGGTCTTTGTGACTAGTTTGGTAATAATGACAGGAACAAATAATAGTAATAGACATCAAGGCATCCACTTTTCAGCGCTCTTGTCATTTCATCCAATAAAAGCCATATTTAGGTTTATGATACCTTCCTAATCTTTCAAAACCATTTTCAACCTCTATATCAGTGATCTGAAACTATTTTCTAGCTAAGTTATATTTCATCTTATTTATTTCTATTTTTAGAAAGGTGAAAAAGACAAACAGCTGCACAAATTAGGACTATATTTATTATTATATTTTTTACTGATTTATTAATCTAGACCCTTAACTAAAATAGGAATAAAACTCCATTATTCCCAAAATAAGTTAAATAAAAGACCACGTCAATGACCAAGAACCAACTAATCTCTAGATTGTATACCTAATGCTTTTCTAGATGAATGGGGTAAGGAGAACCATGAGTTTGATCCTTTCAAGCATATTGATGAAATTGATCTTGGAGTCTATTGTATGTATGAGGAAGGAACAAACATACCATCCCTTTCAAATCTTGATGAAGATGAAGAGGGAATATGGTAATTGTTCTTTGATGGTTTAAGGAGTAAAAATGGAATAGGGGCAAGTATAATGCTTTTTTCTCCTTCCAAAGATAAATATTATTCTGCTATTAGGTTCCAATTTGGATGCTCTTCCAATGTAGTAGAATATGAAGGACTTATTCATGGCCTCCAATGGGAAATGAAAAAAGGTATAAAGCAAATGTAAACACATGGGGATAATGAACTAGTGGTATGACAGGTTAGAGGACAAAATGCTACCAAAAATCCATTTTTGAAGGATATAAATATATGATTTGGGATCTCATTGAATAATTTGAAGCCTTCAACTTGAAATCAGTCTCAAGAGAGAGTAATCAGTATGTTGAAATATTAACAGTAGTAAGAGCTCATTTTGATAACCTAAATGATGTAAAAAGGGGGAAACAACAACCACTTGTCAAGGTATTAGCTAGACCATCTATTCTAGATAATAATGTAAGTTGGCAAGTCTTTGATACTGATAGGTAAATTGTATATTTTCTATGTGAGGAAGCTGAGTTCTCCACAAAGAATTAAGTCAAGTTCCAACAATAATATGGTGACCAAATAGTACAACTTCAATCTAACAAACTCCCTAAAGGATTGGTGACCCTTGAAAGTATCTTCAATGAAGAAGATTAAGTGAGAAACTAAAAAGTGGGCATATTTGCAAGTGAGGAGCATTTTGAAAAAGTTGAAATCTTGAAAGACAAACTCCTCAAACTATAAAATATATGTAATAAATTTGAGAAGGCTACCTTCATTAAATTATGTAAGGAATTTTTAGATGTCTTTGCATGAGAGTATGGTGACCTCAAGGGTTTTGACCCTAGTTTAGCTCAACACACCAAAAAGTTAAATCCAATTGAAAAACCTATATGATAAATTAAAGACCCATAAATCTTAAGGTTGAGGTTTTGATGAAGAAGGAACTAATCAAGTTGATTGAATCAAACATTATCTTCCCTATTAAACACTCCTCATGGGTTGCTAATCTAGTTCCTATGAGGAAGAAGAGTGGGGAAATCAAATTGTGTGTTGATTTTATGGATTTAAAGAGGGTTTATTTTAAGGATCATAACCTTCTACCTTCAATGGAACAAATACTTTAAATGGTTATAGGGTTTGAATGCTTCTCACTCTTGGATGGGTATTCAGGTTATAACCAAGTCTTGGTTAAGGAAGAATACCAATATAAAACCACCTTTAAAACCAAATGGGGCACCTATGACTACAAAAATATACCTTTTGGACTCTCTAATGTAGGGGCTACCTTTAAAAAATCCATGGACATGGCATTCCAAGGTTTGATTAATAAGATGGTGTTAGTGTATCTTAATGATATCACTATTTTTCAAAAGATTTTAATGATCAATTGGCTCATTTAAGACTAATTTTTAAGAGGTGCAGGCAGTTTGGGATATATTTGAATCCTAAAAAATGTGTTTTTATAGTCTATGAGGGCAAACTACTTGAACACATTATCTCAAAGGAGGGGCTAACCATAGACCTTGAAAGAGTGAAAGTTATCTAGGCCTTATCTCCACCATTACATAACAATGGAATGTAAAGTTTCCTTGGAAAAATAAACTTCATAAGAAGGCTTATACCTAGTTTTGTAAACCTTGTAAAACCTTTGAGATCCATGCTAAAGAAACATCAAACATTCAACTAGACTAAATAAGGGAGACATAACTTTGAAGCTATAAAATAAGCTATAGCAAAAACACCTAACTTGATGAATCCTAACTTCTCCAAGGACTTATTTTTGTATGTTTTATCTAATATCGACACCATATCTACCATTTTAATGAAAAAAAATTTAAGGAGATGAATAAACCATTGCCTTATTTAGTAAACTACTTGGAGACTATGAAGAGACTTATACTTTTATAGAGATGCAAGTCTTGGAAATCATAAGAAGCTTGAAAAAGTTAAAACATATGGTCTCAAACAACAAGATAAAAGTATTATATCTCACCCAAGTGTCCATGACTTCTTTTTCAATAAGGAATTGAATGAGGAGAGGGGAAGTTGGATTACTGAGTGATGGAATATGATGTAGAGATTAAGTTCACCAAACTAGTAAGAGGAAAATGCCTATGTTAATGCCTAGTAGGGGATATTCAAGGGAATAAAGAGGAAACTTTGGTACTACAAGATGATCCCTAAGCAACAACACCTTCACATGATATAAGATGAATACAAGACATGATAAGGTTCTTGCAATTAACTGAGTGTCTAACCAACGTAGATAGGTCAAAGAGGAGTTAATTTAGACTTCAGTATATACCCTATGTTCTTGTAGATGGCATAATTTTTAAAAATATCTTAATGGTATGTTGATTAGATTTGTGGATATTGAGAAAATAGTCAAAATTTTAGAACAATTCCATGATGGGCCTACAGGTGGTCATTTTTATCCTCAAAAAACAACATCAAAGATCATGAGAGTAGGCTATTATTGGCCTAGCCTCTTCAATGACTCTTATGCATGGGTGAGAAGGTGTGCAAAGTGTTCTTACGTCACTAGAAAGTAAAGGTTAGCAACCTTACCCCACAATCCCATCCAAGTTGACCAGCCATTCATGCAATGGGGATTGATTTTATAGGCATGATTAATCCTCCTTCAAGTGTAGGTCATCGATGGATACTCACAACCATGGATTATTTTACAAGGTGGGTGGTGGAATTAGCCCTTAAGGAAGCTAATGAAAAATCAGTCTTTGATTTCTATGAGAGCATAGTGACCAAGTTTGTAACACCATCAACCATCATATCTAATAATGCATTAGCATTCATGGGTGTAGAGTTAAGTGAATGGGAAAATGAGCATGGAATGTATCTAAGTACCTCCTCTAATTACTACCCCAAATGGAATAGGTTTACAGAATATAAAAATAAGAGTTTCATCAAGATCATTAAGAGGATGGTTAATGACAATAAGAGGTCTTGGCATACAAGGTTGAAGATAGCCTTATGGGCTGATAGAGTCACTCCTAAGAGAGTTATAGGTAATTCACCATACATGTTTGTGTATGTTAAAGAACCCAAATTACCCATTTATCTTGAGATGCTTACTTTAGAGTTAACACATCAACTATAAATAATGGAAAATAATCCTATGGAGGTGAGGATGAAAAAATTGATGGAGCTAGAGGAGAAGAGAAATGAATCCACACATACTTTGGAATATATTCAAGCCCAAATGAAGAAAAATATTGATAGGAGAGTTAGTGAAATAAAGTTCCAAGAAGGTGATATTTTTTAAAAGTGGGATGAAGATAGGGTCAAGCCTGATAAGCACACAAAATTTGATACATTATGGAGTGGGCCCTATGAAATCATTGTCTATAAGGAACACAATGCCTTCTAGCTATCAAGACTCAATGGAGAAGTGCTAAGCATCTCAGTCAATGGGATACACTTAAAACCTTGATATTGAGGTTAGTTTTATGTTTTGTACATAGGTTAGGTGTGCTATTTTACATAATTTCTTAGCATATTAATTTGAGTGAGTTTATTATTGTATGCTTTCCTTAAATGCCTTTGGCATAGTTTCTTTCTTTCTTTTTGTGTGGTTTGGTGTGAGTTTGGGTCTTCAAGAGGCATGTCTATTTAATATTGTAGTACAAGAGTGACTCCATTTCCTAATGGGAGGATAAATCCACTAATCTATATACATTGTAGGCATGCTACCCTTGTGAATCACCAATTTATTAACCAATTTTGACCTTGAAGTCAAAAAGGTCAACCCATATAGGTTAAAACTTTTCCATAGGGATATTAAATATTGTATATTGTTGTAATGGTCTTGTAATAGTTTTCATGTGGTCATATTAGTCATTGATTATCATTGTTTAAAGTTTGGTCTCACATGTACTTATATAGTCTCAAGGTCATTCATGAGTCAATATGTTTGTCATGGTATTCAAGGTTTAACATTGGATTGAATCCTTATATAAGTATTTTGATATGTCTTGAAATTCATATATTGATGCATTAACCTTTTATTAAGTTGTTATACATCACAAAGTATTTTAGTCACCTTTCTAGGCTAAAATGGATGAATTGTATGTATTATTCTAAAGGAAAAACATTTCAAGAAGTGTTATAATGTGATTGATTTTAGAGAATAGTTAGAATATGTTTAGAGCTTGATAAAATTGTAATTCAACACCTAAATTGAGAAAAATACTCCTTTGTAGGTAGTTATAAGCACTTATACAGACTTGGGATATCTATTTGTAGGTGAAAATGGTTTATAGGTGCCTCTTCAGCTTCCATAGGTTAGATTAATTCTTGTAATGAAGATTTAGGTCCCAGAGATGTAAATAAATCACTCTCTCCTCCATCGTTCCCTTCAAAAGCTCATAAAGACAAATTTGAAATGCAGGGTATGGCCAGGAGAGAAAAATTTGGAGGATGATATTTAAAAAAAAGAAGGGGGTCATAGTAAGATTCAATTTTATGGCATTTGTTTTTAGATTCATCCCCTTTCCTTTATGAATAATCATTAAGAGTGCAAGGAGGTCACTATGTCTTGCTCATTCAAGCATGGTCTAGCTTTGTTCCTATTTAGTCACTTTAGAGTTTGATGGAGGAGAATGGATTTTTTGATATGTTTTCAAAGATCAAAGAAGTCCTTGTAATTTTAGTTTCACCAATCAACTCAACTGTATGAGGTGTCTTCATTAAAGTAACTACTGTCTTAAGTGTATGGAACATATCATCCCAACTACAAGCATTTTGGTTGGTTTGAAGTGTTCCCATCCTTAGAAGTTTAAAAGTACCTCATTATTAATGGAAAACCCATAATTATAAGATTATTCATGTGATATCTCCTTGAAATTGGTTTTTTGTATATTTTCCCTCAAGAAGTGTCATGTTTCTTGCTCTTTGGAAGCATGATATGATAGGACCTAAGTTCCCCAAAGCTCTGACACAACTTGTCAGATTTAAGAGCACACATGATTACCATTGTATAAGCAACTTAAACATGTGGAAATAACTAGAAGAACAAATAACTATCAATGAGAAACATCACAGAATATGAGAGGCAACACACAATTGTATTCAACTCAATTAGAAGGAAATTACAATAAAGAGATCACACTCTTCTTCCACCTTTGTGAGGCCTTCCACACCTCAAGGGCTCCCAGTAATCTTCCCTCAAGATTAATCTTCTCTCAATACAGGTCACAACACACAGCTAACACAAGCTATTGTTCACCTCATTATACTTCCAGTACAACCGAGTACGAACCGGTACTCCAAGTAGATCTCACAATGATCTTGCTCCTTGATGTATTTCTGTCACCTTGGATCTTGCTCCCCCACCGATCTCCTTTTGACCCTCGCATACACACACCCTTGTAGACCAACCTAATCTTACTTATCACATGTAGATCTCCACCATGATCTTGCAACACCCTGCATATCAAACCTGATCTTACATACATGAAGAATCCTACTTGATTCTATCATGGGAAGAACTCTCCTAGTTCTACACTTTACAATACAGCCCATGAGTCTATTAAATAGATCTCATGCATACAATAATTAGACAAGTGGCTCAAAGACTCGAACTAGTCTTTAACATGCAAACAACCTGTTCACTTAACTGACTGTTCGTCAACAGTAGTTTTAGAACTGCACAGGCAACCGACATCAGTCCCTATCTAACTGGAGCTGACCGACATCAGCTGACTGCTGCCGAGGTCAGTTTCCTTCTACACTATCCACTAACTGACGTCGGTGATCCTACCGACGTCGGTGACTGAATACTCAGCATCCTCCATGTTTGCAACAAGGTGAAGCTTTTAGCTCCACACCCTAACAATCTCCCACTTGGAGATAAATAGCTACACCTATACCTATACCAGTACTTTGTCTATTCTACATCCTGGCTTGTATTTCTCTCCAAGCTCCCACTTGAAGACAACCCACCACACACCCTGTGGTGCTACACCTGTGTCTGAATTTCTCCATTCCCAGCTTACCTTCTTCTGCCTTGCTATACTCCCACTCAAACAACAACCCCTGTGAGTAACCTGTAATCAAAAAACACTTAATAGATATGAACCACCTGTTAGTCAAACTCACTCTGAGAATGTCCAACCTCGCTCTGATACCACTTGTTGGGGATCAACCAACAATTTTGATTACACTATGAAAGCAATTAATGCAGAATTAAACCAGAAAGATAAGTAACTAGAATAAAAAATATAGCAAGAAGAAGAGATACAAGAAACCACCCTGAAAACTTGTATTAAACTCTTTACAAAAGGAATACAATTGAAGAAACTTCTTTTCTTCCACACCTCTCTCAGATGTATAGATCTCTCTCTAGATCTCTTTCCCTCAAGAGCTCTCTCTCTCAAGTACAATCAACTCCAACAACCTGGATTGATTCACATATACAATTCTGTACTGTTCAACTCAACACACCATAAACTAAAAAGATCTATCCTATTATATAATAATTAGGAAACATGAGCATACAACTACAGCCATCAGATGGACCTCCTAATCAAGGGCTCTAAATAGTCTTACTTAAAATAGAGATGCAGACTTAAGACTATCACTTAATCCTAACATGCAAACATTCTGTTCTATCCATGGAAATAACATTCTGGATGCACAGGTGACTGACATCAGTCCCTTCCTATCTACACCTGACCGACGTCGGCCAATACATGACCGATGCTGACATCTTCTAGTCAACTCCTGACCGACGTCAGTCGCTCTTGATCGACACCGGTGATAGTGTAAACCTGTAACTTTGCAAACTCACTCATTTGGTGAAGCTTTTAGCTCCACACCTTAACAATCTCCCACTTGGAGATAAACAGCTACACCAGTACCTGTATAGCAACATCTTCTAGCTCCTCCATCTTCAACTCAATCATGAAGACCAATGAAAGTTGAATGAAGATTCAACTTCTCTTTTGTTACCAGCTTGGTTAACATATCCGCAGGATTCTTATCTGTATGGATCTTCTCTAGCTTCAACTCACCATCCTCCAATACCTATCTTATGAAGTGGTACCTAAGCTGTATATGCTTTGTTCTTGAATGAAAGGCTGAATTCTTAGCCAAATGGATTGCACTCTGACTATCACTGTATAGTCTACAACTCTCTTACTCCTTTCCAAGCTCTTCCATGAACCATGTCATCCATATCATCTCTTTGCTAGCCTCTGTGACTGCAATATACTCTGGCTCCGTAGTAGACAAAGCAACAACCTTTTGCAACTTTGATATCCAGCTAACCGCCGTTCCACCAACAGTGAAAACATATCCTGTGGTGCTTCTCCTGCCATCCAAATCACCTGCCATATCTGAATCTACATAACCATGTAGAGAAGTATCTAAACCTCTATAGCATAAATTCCTACTGCTGGTCCATCTCAGATATCTAAGGATCCACTGAATTGCTTTGTAGTGCTCCTTCCCTGGATTGGCCATATACTTACTTACAACTCCCACTGCTTGGGCAATATTCGATCTAGTACATACCATTGCATACATTAAACTCCCTACTAAGGAAGCATATGAAACTCTACTCATGTACTCTACCTCATCATGTGAATTAGGACATTGTTCTTTACTCAACTTAAAATGTCCAACCAAAGGTGTGCTTACCGGTTTTGTATCCTGCATATTGAGCCGTTTCAACACCTTGTTCACATAATCCTCTTGAGACAAAATCAACCTATGATTTTTCCTGTCTCTCTTAATGATCATGCCAAGGATTTTCTTTGATTCTCCCAAATCCTTCATGGCAAATGTGTGAGCTAATTTCACCTTAAGCTCAGAGATATCCTGCATGTGTGATCCTGCAACCAACATATCATCTACATACAACAATAGAATAATATATCTACCATTATCCAATCTCTTAAAATACACACAATGGTTAGATTGACACCTACTATAGCCATGCTCAGTCATAAACTTGTCAAATCTTAGATACCACTGTCTAGGAGCTTGCTTGAGGCCATACAAGCTTTTCTTCAATCTGCACACTAGCTTCTCCTTACCTTTGACCTCAAATCCTTCCGGCTGATCCATATATATTTCTTCATCCAAATCTCCATGAAGAAATGCTATCTTAACATCAAGCTGCTCAAGATGCAAATCCTTAATATCAACTAAAGACAATACAATCCGTACAGAAGTCATTTTAACAATAGGAGAAAAAATCTCACCAAAATCAATACCTGGTTTTTGTGCAAATCCTTTACCATTTGATAGGACATAAGTTCCCCAAAGCTCTGACACAACTTGTCAGATTTAAGATCACACATGATTACCATTATATAAGCAACTTAAACATGCGGAAATAACCAGAAGAACAAATAACTATCAATGAGAAACAACACAGAATATGAGAGGCAACACACAATTGTATTCAACTCAATTAGAAGGAAATTAAAATAAAGAGATCACACTCTTCTTCCACCTTTGTAAGGCCTTCCCACTCCTCAAGGGCTCCCAGTAATCTTCCCTCAAGAGTAATTTTCTCTCAATACAGGTCACAACACACAGCTAACACAAGCTATTATTCACCTCATTGTACTTCCAGTACAACTAAGTATGAACCGGTACTCCAAGTAGATCTCACCATGATCTTGCTCCTTGATGTATTGCTATCACCTTGGATCTTGCTCCCCCGTCGATCTCCTTTTGACCCTCGCATACACACACCCCTGCAAACCAACCTGATCTTAGTTATCACATGTAGATCTCCACCATGATCCTACAACACCCTGCATATCAAACCTGATCTTACATACATGAAGAATCCTACTTGATTCTATCATGGGAAGAACTCTCCTAGTTCTACACTTTACAATACAGCCCATGAGTCTATTATATAGATCTCATGCATACAATAATTAGATAAGCTACTCAAAGACTCGAACTAGTCTTTAACATGCAAACAACCCGTTCACTTAACTAACTATTCGTCAATAGCAGTTCTGGAACTGCACAGGCGACCGACATCGATCCTTGTCTGACTGGAGCTGACTGACGTCAGCCGACTGCTACCAAGGTCTGTTTCCTTTTACACTGTCCACTGACCAATGTCGGTGATCTTGCTGATGCCGGTGACTGAATACTCAACATCCTCCATGTTTGCAACAAGGTGAAGCTTTTAGCTCCACACCCTAACATGATACAATGCATTAATAGTCTTTTATAGACCTGATTACCAATATTGGCCCAATTTCAATGAGAAACCCATGATAACATGTGAATATTGTATTTAATAGGTTAGAATACCAAGGTTATGAACATGATATTCAAATGCATTCTTGAACAAAGACTTGGATAAGCTTTTTCCACTCACAGGTCTATAGACCTGTAAGTGGACGTTCATAGATCACAAGTCCCATGTTGAGTAGTGGAAAAGACCTAGTATTTCCCCTTAAACACTCAGTTGGCCTTGATATACCCCACCACATCATCAGAGATCATGAATGAATACCTATACTCCAACTTTCATGCATAGGGCTTGTATATGAGTAGACCTCATACACAAGCCTGTATATACAAATGGGAAAATTTGAGATTATATAATGCTAAGTAGGAGATCCATAGGATATTGAGGTAAATGATAGGAAGAGGAAATGAGCTGATACAATCTTTAAGTTCAAGGAATCAAGAAATTGGTTGTCTTCAATAGTTCATCCAAGAAAGAAACAAACCTACATGTTATAGACCTATAGGTCCTCATTTAGACCAGAAGAGCCAATTTTTATGTAAAGAAGAACAAGTGTAGAAACATGACTCAGTATAAGTATGAGGGAATACACAAACTAATTAAGACACCTAAACTATTTGAAATTTAAAAGAGAGATGAGATGATTGTCTCTATGGGCTTAGATACTCATATATAGACTTATGTATGAAGATAAGAGGAACAGTTTGTAAAATGCTATGAAAGGTTAATGAAAATTGTAGATAAATGAAGAACTTTCAATGAAGTTTAGTTACTTTCAAGTTGTCAAGGACCTAATTGAATAAGGCCAATTTTAAAGGCTTAATACTTCAATCACTTGATGATCAGCTACAACCATCTCTTGAATAGACAAGAAACACATGAATGATCATTTTGAATATGTAAGGTCATTGAAATGGTAAAGTTTCAAAAGAGGATAACTAGATCTCAATATAGTAAAAAATATTACTGAATGACTAATGATTTTTTTAAAACTCTAAACATATTCAAGGCCCCAAAACTGACACCTATGGGTTTGATTTGATAAGTAGGTAGGTTTCAAGATAAAAGAGAACACACAGTGCACAATGTGAGATGGGAGTTTATGTGAGTAAATGTCCAAGTGAATGAAAGAATTTGAGGTCATAGAAAATCAAATAAAGTGTTATAATTTAGATTTTCATCTTTTGAGGAGATTCCTAAGCTCTCCTCATCCAAGTGGCACAATGGAAACACCTCTAGGCTCGTGGGTAGCCTAAGGATGAGGTGAATCTCTAGTCATGGATAACTCCCTTGATATACCACTTTGGATTACAACTACACATAAAATTTATAGGGGAAAAGGGAGAGAGATAACTAAAATAAAAATATTATAAGGGAGGTGATACACTAAATAAGATGACGTCTTCCAACCAGCAATATGTTACATACGAGAACAAGGGACTAACCAAACAAACACTCCTTCAATTTGCATCTTCTCACATCAATGTTACATTATGAGCTTATGGATGAATGTGAAAATATAGGAGGACTAGATAAGAGGCCTTTAATGGCACTAATGAATATACTGACTCACTCAATCATTGACATTTCCTAGAACACTTCACATGCCTTGCAAGAAGAAGCTTTCCAACTACAAATAGGATGAAAGAACGAGACAACATGATAAGGAATCCATAGTATTCACTAAGCAAGATCCAAAATTCAAGTAAAAAACACCATGAATAGTCATGAAGAGGTAAAAATTAGTATTTTTATTGATCAAATGGTATATAATTGAGTAGGACTTCGCCATACTCAGGTGGAACATAAGTTACAATGACCAAAATGTCTAGTTCTTATAAAACTTGAGAGAAAGAGGAGAAGAGAGAAGTCCAAGGGTCACAAATAAACTTTTAAAGTTGAGAAAATTAGTTAATTTTGCATGAGAAGAGGATATGGGATGAACCATGCAAGGTCAAAAGGAATAAGTGGCTATCCAAGTCATCAAACTCTTGCAAAGTGGCATAAAATTCTCTTACTGGCTCATAAAAATACCTTCATGATTTAGGATTCTTGAACACCTCATAAATAAATATAAATATTTCCAATAATTGAAATGAAGGGTAAGGTTTTTAGACATGCTTCTTCATGCATTGGTTGTAGTCCTGGCCCTCTGAAATCATCTGTAAGTGAGCTATCATCATCTATAGTCCAAAAAAAACCTCTTTCATGCACCCTGCACACTTGGCATCAAATTTGGCTTCCATTTTGGCTTCCATTTACCATACAAATCCATGAGAGGTAGTGGATAACAATTTTAAATACCCTCCATGGCCTTAAAGACATTAGGGATACCTTAAAATCAGATCACTTAAAGATCTCCACCCTTCGTACTAGGTTGTCTACATGCCAATTTTGACTAGATGAGATGAAGCTATATGTTGACAAACTTAGGAGTTGTTTTGAATAATTAAATGGACATTAGGGGTTAACCCAAGTCATAATATTTCCCACAAACTTGATTTCATCTCTTGAAACCTCCTATAACCTAAAAAATTCACAAAACTATCAAGAAAATATTATTTTATACCCTATCCATACAAGTATGTACAACTCAAAAGTATGGGAGGGAGATTGAAAGAGTCCTCTACAATTTCCATTAATCATCCTAATCAAATTGTTCCATTAGATTAACTTTCTATCCTTATTTCTCCAAATTGGTCACTCTAAGGGTTTAACAAGGGTTTTATGCCTATTTTAATTCTTAATCTTTGTTCACAAAGTCTAGACATTGGATTTTAAAAATAATTACAAAAAATTATCTTCAAGGACCCTATTAACCTCCTTAAACTCCATTGGCCTCAATGCAAATCATCAAGAGAGAAATGAGCATTTGAAATCACCTTATCAAGCTTGTTTTCTTGTTCCTTATAGGTCTGAGTTGGTTTTGGGATAAAAAAGGACTTATTGTGATTTTTTTGAAAACCAAAATCCTTAAAACCTATTTTAATACCCTATTAAAATTCTTAAATTCATTGGAATGCTCTGCCAAGGTTAGAAAAGAAAGTTGACCCCTGATTGGATTATAGGCTTAAACCTGCCCAATATGTCTACCTGCAACTTTTTTATTTAGGAAATCTATTTCAGATCCTTTGAATTGCATAAGATATATCACATATTTTTTTCCCTAATAAAATTTTAAAATTACTTGTAAATCTTCCTTAGATATAGAAGTGAAAATGAACTCTTGTTTGGAATCTAGTCATACTCTTGCCTCGTGAGCCTGTTTGCAACCTTAAAAGTGTAGGGTACCCTATTTAATTATATTATTTTGTGAATGTTATATTACATTTACTTATATTTTTTAAAAATATACATACTTATTTTAAAGGTTCAAACATCACTTGGTTCATCTCTTTCCTCCATTCCTCAAAACTGTCAATTAGTGCACCTAGGGAAGTGCCCTCTATCTGAGACAAAATAGAGGGAAATCCCCTACCTACTCAAAAAATGGTGGATGTTTTATGATATTATAAAAGTATTATATATTAAATATACAAAATTTTATCCCTTTTTCTTAATCTTAGACCCTTCAAAAGCCTCAAATTCCTAGACAAACTTCTTGAAGGTAGACTGTGCACACTTTTATCTCTGTTTGGCTTGATTAGAATTCCTATAGATGTTTTATACAATATTTAGGAATTAAGGAAAATGTGTAAACCTAATTTAAACCTTAAAATATTAATTTTATCCATTTAATTTCTTACCTTCACATTTTGGGGTTTAATAACCTTCAATACCAGGCATAGACATTTGACTATGTTTCCTAGGTTTTATCTTCAATAGTGGCTCCTGTAGATGTTCATACATGTTTAGATCATAGGTATAGTGTTTAAAGTATTTTATAGGTGATTATAACTACAAAAATTCATATTAATACCCACACAAGTCATGTTCATATGCACACAAGTCATGCTCTAACTTACTGTCTACCTACAATCAATTATAACTGACTGTGTTGAAGCTATCTAAACCCTACCTGTGGCTACAAAGTGGAGATTTATCATGATGTTTCAAGATTATAATTTAATAATTTGAGGTAAAAAATAATATTTTTATACATTCACTCACTTTGGATTCCCTAAAACACTACCAAAACACCAATGTTAGTTCACTATCTACATACCTTGCTGTAGGTGAACATTTTCCATAAGAGAGACCCCTGTAAGTGTATATGGAGATTGGAATACCATAATAAACATCAAAATAATTATATTTATGAAATTTTATACACCCTTAAATCCATGTAATCATCCTAACCATGAAATAATTCTTTATTTGTAACCTTAGGGGTCCACAATCACTCAAAACTCAAAACTTACAGATGATAATGCAAAGTTTCAGTGTGTTTAAGGCAACTTTGAGGTTTCAAACTTACATCTTATCCTCACTTTATAACCCTCATATTTGGCATGGATCCTCTATATGCTAGGGGATACAAGTTTCACCTATCTAGATTATTTAGGACTATTGCAAACATGTTATAAAATATTCCCAACATGCCCCTGGATCTCTATTTTGCATTTTTAGGGAAAATGGGTCTAAATTCAGTCATCTCATATTTGAAAGTGATTTATATTACAAATTTTCATCTTGAAACTTCAAAAATGGTCTATTATGGTCTCTTAAATCTACTAGGATCCCAAAAAGGTTTGGTCACTTTCTTCAAAATGCCTATATGACATCCTAACTCTCTGTATCATTACTTGTAGATGTACATTTCCTATCTATAAGAAGTGAATGCAAACTTAGATAGTCAACAAGATATTGTGCTCTTATGATAAATTTAAGCCTCATCTAAGTTTTCTAATGCACTTATAAGACTCCAAAATATTTAGATCAACTGTTAAAGCTTCTCTTCCATCATGATGTTATCAAAGAAAGACCCCTATATGTGGACTTAGGCTGTATGCAAGCAATGAACCTAAAATGATTTATGCACCAAAGGGAATATATTCATGTTCAATTGAAATTTTCACCAAACTATCAATATGAAACATCATTATACTTAAAAATCACCTCCATGGACATGCTAAATATGTTCCACACGTGCTATAACATGGATACAAGTGAAATTGAGCAAAAAATTGGCTGTGAGCTTAGCAAGATTTTGAAAACTTGATACAAACATGGCATAATGAGACTATACATGAGGGGAGGATTATCAATATGGAATTAAGATCTGGGAAAAATCACATCACATTACTATGAATCTTCCTGTAATAACCAAACACTCTGGAAATAAAGATCTTTAACTAAAACCTCACATGGTGACACCTTCCTACAAAGTGAGTTATTTAGACTATCAAATCAACTTGAAACATGAAACTTGAATTAGATAAGGATGACAAAATCATCTTGAATCATCTTCAGTAACTAGTTTTTACATACTTACCCAAAATGGAGTAAAACCTAAAGGGTGCATGAAATAGTAAGCATAAAAGTATAGTCAACTTCATAAGGATGGTTCATGAAGCACAAAAAAAAATCCTTCAAAATGTTTGTATGGAAATTAAGGTCTCTGAGTTTAATTTCACCTCCCAAAGGAATTTTATCTGAAACCTCCTATGTTATCCATACCAAATACAAACTTGAAGACTACTTTTTCTTGCCAAGTGTGAACTAAGAATTTGACCCAAGAGAGGATGGTTAGTATTGTGTTAGTGCCAAAAAGAAAACAAAATGAAATAAACACACTAGCATAACATCTCTAGGCCTAGTTACTAGGGAGAGCTTAGTTAACAATACTATAATGGAAGACATAACTAAAATGTAAAGGAAACCTTCTTTTACCTTCCTTGGATGCTCCAAAATGCTTATTGTAGTGGCTTGCTCAGTTTGTGCTCATGAAGTCTGCATCAATGGAAGCTTGACTACCTCCATCTCTCCTTGGCACTTTGTGGCTTTGGCTTGGCTTGGATCAGTATTTGGGCATAATAACACTAATTTTCATGAGGTTTTCGAACTAAGTCAACATTATAACTTTTCATTATCCAAGCTTAGAATTATAGCTTTGAGGCTTGTTATTTATAGACTTTTGAAATGGTTTGAGGATCAACCATGACTGTCCATCTCAAGATTGAGATGTGTGGCCATGGATAAATCCAAATATTAAATTCATTCTTTAAATATCCCCACTAATATTTTAGATAGAGGGGTATTAAATAGGCATGGAAGGGTTTTGATGAGACATGGGAGGCATGAATCCTGATATTTGTGGCATTTATGGCCTAGGGATGTCTTCTTAAGAAATGAGGTCACCTGATGATGCAGATATTCAATATTCATTTTTAAAAATAAGTATTTAACAAGTTTCCATGGAATTTTTAATTAGGCCCTAATTTGGTTTAATTAGCTCTTAAGCATGATTAAGCATTTTGTACACAAATTACTCAAATTGATCAAAATGCCTTGTTATTGGTCTAAAATTTGACTAGATTGGAATTATGATGTGATGTCAGATGTGTTAGATCCATTATCCAATTTAAGATGTTAACACAAGATAACAAAGGTACGTGTCTCATACAATAAAGTTGATAGAAAAGAGCAATCCAGAGCACCCAAGTGTAAAATTGGCATTTTGACTCAAAATGATCTAATCAAAATTAGTTGGCCCATAAATTGCATTACCTCATTTAGGGATACCCTGGCCATAATTGAGACTTGAATATGCTAGTTTCAAAACTTTTAACGTGTTTTTAGGCCAAATTGTGCACTTTGGTGGAAATTGGTCAAAAGCCTAATTGATGGTCATTGGTGGCTAGATTTAAGTGTCTATAGTTTACCCTTTTTTTGGAAGGAATTGTAAGCTATATGCAAATAATGTCTTCTCAAATAATGAGAAATGGCCTGTATGCTAAAAAAAAATATGACGATTGAAGAACAAAGCTCCAAATGGTATTTGGGAAGCCTATGATGATGCCCCATTGAGGGAGTGGCCATTACATATGTGGATGGATGGTCCCTCAAAAAGAAGTAAGAAGAAAGGTGGGATTAACCTATGGTTGAGATTAATCTAAATGAGAAAATACTTACATGCATTGATTCAAAAAAGATACTAATTTGCCAAAAAGTGGTTATAATCAGAAAGAAAAGTCAAAATTAATGATTTGCCCATAGGTGGTTATAATCATTAAGAGGACCTAGATTGGCTAAAGATGATGTTTGATATGGTTATACCCTAGTTAGGGTAGTTTAGCAAGCATAACTCAAAGATATAACCTAGAATATAGATTAAAGATGAGTGGGCACAAAGTGATGAAAGAGATGAGTAGAAGAATAAGATTGATCATTAGAAATGATGTAGTTGTACCTAAAAACATGGAGATGGTCATCCTTATTATCAATTATAGAACTGAAATGGGCAATTGGTTAATTTGATCAAGGAGTGGAAGGATTTTCCAGGGTGCAAAGGAGAAACTTTTGTGGTTCCATTGATTATAGACCTTCTTGAAGCTAATTGTTGTTAGAACATGTGATGGTAGGCATCATGATAAAACACCATGAAGACTTGGATAAAATATGTGTAAGGATTGGCTCTTGATCTAATAAACACTCAAAAATAATTCACCAATGATAAAAACCAAGATGATAATGTTGATATATAAATATGGATAGACTCAAGAATAATGTGCATAAGTAATCAAGCAATGAACACATATATACTGAGTCAAGCCAACAATTCTGAAAGAAAACAAATAGGCAAGCAAACAAACAAATAGAAAAATAAATAAACAAATAACTTGAAATAAATATATAAATAGAAATCTTGAAAAAAAATCAAAAGAAAACATCCTAATAATGACCATGTCCCAGTAAGGCGGATTGAGGATAAATGACTAGGCTTAAACATGACAAATGTTTTTGGATTTTGAAATATTATGAATGTTTTTGGCATTTTGAGGTATCTTAACTTGTTAGAAAATGACAAGATATGTACTCACAAAACATCAAGAGCATTGGCTTAAATTACTTGCAAAACGGTGAGAGCATATGCAAAAGGGGACTGAGGTGACCTCAACATGAATTGAGTATGACCTACGTAGTCCTAAAATAACCTCAAGTCATACTAATTCTATCCACAAAAAAGGCAAGAAAAAACCAACTATGTCCTAATAAGTTCTCAAATCCAGTAAATGGCTAGTCAAATGAAAATAGGGATGGCAAGGTGATATGACAATGCATGGTAAACAAGTGTTTCCCCTAGTTTTCCCATAGGTGATTATAACTAGGATACAAAAAAATAGGTCAATGATACTAATTTTACTATAGGTAGTTATAATTAGTAGCAAGACTGATGAGACACTAATTGGCCCATATTCTGTTATAATCAGGCTCACATAAACAAAATTGATATAGGATAGAAAATGAAAGATATCTTACTAGATCAACTGTCAAACTACTTTCATAGACTATCATTGTAAACAAGGATTTGATTGATTGTTGAAACTTGGACAAAATCCTTTCAAAAAAGGTGTGGGAAGAACCAAATGAACCAAGAACAAAAATAGGATTGGGTAGTATGACTAAAAATAGGTTTGGTCTAGATAGGAATGAAATGATAAGATGATATAGTCTTCCTTTAGGATAATGATGGTTTGATAAATTGGATAAAATGGTACGAGGGTTTCCCCCAAGTGGTAAAGTGATTTCTGGGATATGTAACAATGGTAAAAGGATATGTAACAATGGTAATAACATGGTAATGAAATGGTATGGTACATGTTTTTGGCTTGGGTGTGGTTTTGGATTTTGTTGTTCCTACTGAAGTGGACATTCACATCTTAATCAACAAATGATACAAATAGAATACTCGATCATGTTAATTGCTAGCCCACACCTCATCTGAATAGTTACTCTATCAAGAATTGCCTATAGATTTGGTTGCTAAGAGTGCTTTTGTGATCTTCATTAGTCGTTAATGTTTATTCCTTCAAGCATTAAGACAAGGTATATTTGTAGCCTCTACAAAGGAAAGTGTGGTTGTGGATGGTAAACAAGGATAAATAATGGATGATAGGTTTGATTGTGAAATGGAATGGTAATGGAATGAATGGTGGAGGGGAAACAAATGAAGATCAGGAATTTTAGTCATAAGTAAGGTTACTAATGCCAGATTCAACATAATTTTGGTTGTGGTAGGGCCAAAGACTTCTAAATATTCTCTCTATAAGACCCCTAGATTTTTTTTTATTTGATCTCAAGAGTAGCTATTATCTAATTAGGTTGTAGATTAGAAGTTATTTTGATTTGATTTTTGATTTTATCTTCATCAAGTAGTGAAGAAATTTCATGCTCATCTATTAGTGCCTTGATGAGGTTTTCACCAATGAAGTTATCTTGATTTTTCCATAATTCCTTTGAGAATATTTCATTAAGGAACATTGAATTTTGACTTTTATTGTCTTCTAGTGCTTCCAAAAAAGTTTCACTAGAAGATGCTGAGTTTGAACTTTGATTGTCCCCTAGCACCTTTGAAAAGGTTTCACTAGGATAGTATTCTTCTACTATATGAATGTGGTCTTAGCCTCCTTTCTCTTCTTCAATTGCTATGTCACCATGGATGTATTTTAATAAAGTGTGATTCTATTGATCCCAATCGACACTTGTGGGAGATGGAATGTCAATGATATGGCTATGATAGTTAATGGTAATGGCCTATGGAATGGTAATGGAATGGGGAGAGGATGAATAATCCTTGTAGAAAATACTAAGATAATTTATGTTGAATTTGAAGTAATCATCCTAAAAATCATAGAAAGAAGATAATTTGTGAGGTATGCATAACCAATATTGTAACAGTCGTAAACATATTATTCTTATGAATCTAAATTTGATTCAAGAGACTCTGAATCTAATTTTGAGACTAATGTTGATTCTAATTTTGATGCAAAATTTGATGTCGGTCCAAGAATATAACCTAACTCTAACTCTGATTCTTCATCTGATGGGTACTCTATTACAATGATGTCTTATTGAATGTTTGGTATTAGACAAGTAATGGTTATGATGGCATAATAGGCTCCATAAAAATTTATTTGCCACAGTGGGACTCCTCTAGGATGGGAAAAAGGTCAAGAGACAACTCCTTAGAGACTGGATTTTCAATAGGATGCTCTTGAAAAATAGGCATATGGTCAAGGTAATGATTTTCCCAAAGGCTATTATAATCACTAAGAAGCGACTCAAAAAATATTGGCTCATCAGAGTGAGACTTGTCAATAACTAGTATAGGATCAATAAGTGATTCATCATAGGTTAACTTATCACAAGTGGTTGGTTCAACAAAAATATCTTAGATTGGTTGGTTATTTTAGCCTTGGTTTCCAATGAGTTAGAAAATACTAGTTTGGAACACAACTTGATCTTTGAATGATTAGATTGTTTGAGGTTTCAATGAGATTAGTACTAGATAAGGCATGGCCTATTGTTAGATAATAGTATGGAATTATTGAGCTTTATTTCTTACACAAGCCAAAGGATGAAGTCTTAAGATGGTAATAATAGGGTGGTGTGGAGCTTGTTTGCTTGCATAAGCCAAAGGATGAGGTCTTAGAATGATAATGGGGAATTATGGAGATTGATTGCTCACACAAGCCAATGGATGAGGTCTTGGAATGGTAATAAGATGGTGTGGAGAGTGGTTTTTCTCACAAGAAAATGTATCTAAGGCCTCTTCATAAACCATATCATCCCTATCTTGAGTTAGATCATAAGCTAGTTCTTGAATATGTTATATGTACTGATTATCATAAAGAGGGTATTGATCCATATCCCAAATAACATTATCTGTAGTTAGGTCTTCAAAGTCCTCCTCACAAGCCTCTTCATACTAATAAAGGTCTCGAGTTGGATCATAAGCTGGTTCATGACTTTATTTCCATGAATGATTATTATGAGGTGGATAGAAATATGTCTCACAAACCATATTTTCATCATTGGGGTCTTGACTAAATCCATAAAAGTCATTTTGTGTGGCCATTCTATCATAAGTTAGATTATACATGACTCTACCATAGGTGTAGCTAGACATATCTACATAAATGATGAAATCTCCAAAAATAAAAAGGCTTAGAGTTTTACAAACTCTAAAAAACTATGTCTAAAGGACAAATGGTTCAAGCTTGGTCTATCTTGGTTGAAAGTGGAGCTATATCTCCAATGTGGTCTAAAAGTGGAGTTGTATCTCTAAAATGATTTGTGCTAAGATTTAGCATAAAACAATCTAACATCAAATATCATATGCATAAAAGGTCAAGCATCTGAATAAAAATTGGCATACCAAAAGTCTAGGTCAAAGTGTTCCAAATAAATTCTAAACTAGGAAAAGGAAAAGAGTCACTAGGTCTTTTGTCCAAATGCAGAGTCAAAAGCTAGGCTCAAATAGGCTATGCTAGGTCTTTTGGCCAAATGGTGTCAAAATCTAGACTTGAAATAAAGGCATGATGTGATTTGATTTAATCTAAGAAGTTTGGAAACAACTTTGACATAGGCTTGACACATAAAATCAAACATAAACATGATTATTTGGCATAAGCCATAAGGAAAAATGGATCTTAAAGAAATGTTGTGTTCTCCCAAAAAAAAACACAAAAAATGATGAGGATAGGCTTTGAATAAATAAACCATCAATAGTTTTCAAATTTGGGTAATGGATTAACCGAAGTCATGTAACCCAAAAGATAAAAATCTGTGTATCAACCCCATGAATTGAGGCCTGAATAGAAATAAATCAATATTTGAATCCAAACTTAACAAGGTTAATTGAAAACTTGATGTTGAAAACTAATATTTGACTAAATAAGATAAACAATATTGGATAACATGATGATGCATAAACAAGGCCCAAATGGTATACATGACTAATTTTGAACAAACAATTTTTGGATACAATGGTAAGCAAGTCTTGAAATAATGGGACCATCCTAATTGGCATAAGCATGCTAAAATGATGTGATTAATGTTATGTTTCAAAGACTCAAAGGCTCAAAATGGGTTGGCATACTTTGGGTAGCATAACACTACCCTCAACAACTCAAATGACACACACACAAACATGTTTAGCAAAAAAATTCAAGGCACAAGTGCAATGTAAAAAGGCCAACACATAACACCTCTTTAGACAAAAGAGTGGCATATAAACAAATTAGTTTTGGCATGGTTATAAACAAATAATTAGGTTTTAGTCTCAAAACAAACCAAGTAAAAATGACCAAATACACTAAGTTTAATCGTCCAAATCCTAGCAAGGTATGGTAATTTGGGGTTGACTAAAACTAGCAAGTTTTCAATTGTTTCTAAGGGGATCAAGTACATAATGACTTTCATGTCACAATGCAAAAGTAAAGTACATAGTTGGGTGTTCACAACACTCAGCTTGTTGCAAAAAGGTCTAGTCTTTTTTTCAACCACTACATCTATCACTTGTTTAGTGTAGTGCAATGTCTGAAGTGTAGATACGTCCCATTTGCAACTCCAACACTAGAAGGTGGTTTAACTACTCAGAACTCTGATCCTAGTGGGAGTGGGTGAAGTTAGTGCTAAGAGATGAAACCCTGGGTCAAAGCTTCCCTAAATAAATTGTGGGAGGTAATGAAGTCCCCCTCGCAAGCCAAGGTTACATAAAAATAAATGACTAATAGAAAGACTTTAGGGTCATTTTCAAGGTCACCCATACTATTGCAAGTTTTTGGGGAATGATTTAGACGATGTTATTTCTATGCCTTGGACTAGGCTCTTTACAATAAAAATGGTGTTTTGATTCCAAGGGTTCCCTAAAGGGGATAAATGGAAGAGCATACACGTGACATCCCTCTCTCTACTAATAGAAACTAGATTAAACAAGTATTGAATAAAAAACTTGGATAAATGAGTTCATTTTTAAGCACCAAATAGAAATTTGGGTGGTGTTTTTTGGCCCTTGACCTTAAATTGCTAAAATGGTAAAAGATTTCACAAAAAAGACCACACAAAGCAATAAAGACCTAAGTTCATTTTAAACCCAAATTGAAGATTCAAAATTTAGCCTAAATTCATGATTAAAATACCATATTCAAAATGTTTCAAGAGTTATGATGTGTTTTAATCACTAAATGAAATGTATCTAAGACTTAGCCAAATCTTAGGTTCATTTTAAGCACTAATTCAAAATATGTGAAATCAAGCATGTTCATTTTAAACCCAAATGAAAGTGCGTTTGGTTAGTCAAAATCATTCAAACAAATTTAAAAACTACCCCCTCAACATATAAACGCATAGTTATAAGGGCATGTTTTAAAGCACTTAAGAGTTTGAGCAAATAACATTAATAATTTAGCTCTTGGGTTGACAGTCGAATTGGGTTTACATTCGAGTTGGGTTGGACAAGCAAGTTGGGTTGACAAGCAAGTTGGGTTGAAAAGTGAGTTAGGTTGATAGGTGAGTTAGGTTAGATAGGGGAATTGGGTTTGATAAGTGAGTTCGGGTGAGCCAGAGGCGAGCTGGGTTAGACAAGTGAGTCAGGGTGAGCCAGAAGTGAGTCAGGTCAAACCAGAGCTAAGTCAGGGTGAGAAAGAGCTAATTAAAGCTGAACTAGAGTCAAGTCAAGCTAAACCAAAGATGAGCTAGAGGTGAGTTGGGATGATCCAAAGGTGAGTCAGGGTGAGCCATAGGCAATTTGGGGTGAGCCAAAACTAAGTTAGGCTGAGCTAGAGTTGAGTTAGGTCAAACCAGAGCTGAGTGGAGATGATCCATAGCTAATTTAGGCCAAACCAAAGCTAAGTTAGGTTAAATTAGAGGTGAGTTGGGATGATCTAGAGTTGAGTTGGGCTAAACTAGATCTGAGTTGAGATGATCCAGAGCTGAGTTGGGCTGAGTTGATAGTCTTAAGAATAAAATTGAGGTTTATAAAAATGGACTTTTTTGCTCAAATTTTTTGCCTTCTTTTCTTCCATACTCCAAGTTCCTACATGACAATGGTTAGTAGGTTACTTCTAGAGGCTTTGTGGGAAAATTTGTGGGTTGCAGTCCCACTGGGTGTGTCATTATATGAACTAGGAATTTGACTCAAGAGAGGATGGTTAGTTTAGTGTTAGTTCCAAAAATGAAATGAAAATTGAAATAAACACACTAGAATAACATCTCTAGGCCTAGTTACTAGGGGGATCTTAGTTAACAAAACATGAATGGAAAACACAACTAAAAATCAAAAGAAACCTTCCTTGGATGCTCTAAAATGTTTATTGTAGTGGCTTACTCAGTTTGTGCTTATAAAGTCTACATTAATGGAAGATTGGCTATCACCATCTCTCCTTGGCACCTTGTGTGGCTTTGGCTTGGCTTGGCTTGATAATTTGGAATTATAACACTAATTTCATGAAGCTTTCAAATACATTTGGGCATGATAACTTTGGCTTATGAGAGCTTAGAATTATGGCTTTGAGGCTTGATATTTATAGACTTTGGGAATGGTTTGAGGATCAACCATGATCATCCATCTCAAGATTGATATGTGTGTTCATGGATAAATCCAAATTAAATTCATTCTACAAATACCCCCATTAATATTTGGAATAGAGGGGCTTTGAATATGCATGTAAGGGCTTTGATGAGGCATATGAGGCATGAATCCTGATATTTGTGATATTTATGGCTTATGGATGCCACCACAGAGAATGATGTCATTTGATGATGTAGTTAATGACAATTAATTTACAATAAAAAATTATTCAACAAGTTCCTTGGAATTCCTAATTAGGCTCTAATTTGGTTTAATTAGCTCTTAACCATGATTAAGTACTTTATGCACAAATTACTCAAATTGATCATAATACTTTGTTATTGGTCCAAAATTTGATTGGATTGGAATTAGGATGAGATGTTAGATGAGTTGGAGTTGTTATCCCATTTAGGATTTTATCAACACAAAATAACAAAGGTATGTGTCTCGTACAAGAAAGTTGATAGAAAAGAGCAATCCAGAGCACTTAGGTGCAAAATTAGCATTTTGACTCAAAATGATCTGATCAAAGTTAGCTGGCCCATAAATTTCATTTCCTCATTCAGGGATACCCTAACCACAATCGACACTTGAATATGCTAGTTTCAAAGCTTTTAATGTGTTTTAGGCCAAATTATGCACTTTGGTGGAAATTGGTCAAAACTTTGATTGATGGTCATTGGTGGCTAGATTTAGGTGTCTACACCAAGAAGGGTAAAAAAGGAGTAGAATGGTTTTAAGCCAAAAATAGAACTTATAAATCACTTCAAAAGTGGAACTAAGCTTGAGGAAGCTGAAGGGGCATTCTATTATCTTCTCCCATGTGGCACACTTCCCTATGGGCCGTATAAGTGCTAAACTCACCTTTTTTCTTAAGAAAACTAATATTTATTTTGAATTACCTACAAATTTTAGTTACCAAAAATTGATTAAGACATGTGAGGACACATGAAAAATGAAATAACCTTTTTAACCTTCACACTTCCCAAAAAATCTTTACAATTCATTAAATTCCCCTTTTTTGACCTCAAAATGACTAAAAAGACTAAAATATATAAGGACCAAGGTTAATATAACATTAAATGACATTAATTAAACTATAAAACATCTTGTGACATATGTATTGGACCCATAAAACACTTAAAAGTCAAATTTTTACCTATAGGGGTCCCAATTTGACCTAAAAGTCAAATTTGGTCAAGAAATTGGTGATTCATAGGGGTAGTATGCCTGCTATACTAACTAAACCAGTATCCTTATTAGCACATTAGTTTTGGGGAGTCATTTGAAGTCTGAATAAAAATAGGGAGACATTTTAACATAATCTTGATCAAGACAAGACCACTAATTACCTCAACCACACAAAACAAAAGGCACACACAAATAAAGCCAACACACTAAAAGGGCACACACGCATGTGCTCAAAGCACTTAGGGGAATTAGAGAAAAAACTACTATGCATAACTAGTAACTAAGCATATATATTTAACAATATCAAAATGAAAGTTTCTTGAATCATCCTCTTCATGAGATAAATCATAGTGGCAAGCATGTTTCTCCTTGAATTGGATGCTTTATAGATCAAACTTATTCTTTGACACTTCACTTGACCTTCTCTCAAGTAGATCATCTTAAAATAGGTATCCAATGTATATATATTCCTATTAAACATGTTTAGTTACTTCATAATTTTACCCACTCTTCATTTCATGGTCAATTTATATCTCCTTAGTAGACATAGCTTCAAGAGGAGTAATTTCATGTTCTTTAGAAGATTGAGGCCAATAAGAGCTTGTTCCATCCTTCAAGATTTGATGTGTTTATCCCAAATAGTTGAGAGGATTATAGACCATATTTATGAATTCAAAAATATCATCATGAAATTTATATGTTTCTTGAAAGGATAGATTTGAAAGGTTGCTTTTCCTTTGGATACTTACTTGAGTGCCAAGGCTGCCTTCTCCATCTTTAACTGGATCATAGACTCCTTGAAGAGGAGTATAACCTGCTCCAATGACTACAAATAAATCATCCCAAGTCTTATTGGGATCTTGTTCTTACCCATCCATGATATCTTGCATAGTGATGGAAGAATCAATGACCATTTCTCCCTTTTTGGCAAAAGGAAAATATTCTTCCTCATCAACCCAATTTAAAGATTCAACACAAGAGACTAACTCTTATTTAGAATTTAGAAACTCTTAATGGATTTCAAGGTTCATCTAAACCTATAAAAAATGACTTGGATCTTCAAGGGCTGCAAGATATTCAAATTCCTTCTTTGTGATTCCAAGACTAGGCATCTTGAAGTCATGTGACTTCGCCTAATGAGGCTACCAAGGAGCTAGAATTTATTCAAGCAAGATTTCTGATTTTATGTCAAAAAATTACTCCTATTTAGTTTCCCATACTACAATTACATCAAGGAAAAGGGTGATAGAGTGAAGATATTATGAACTAGTTGGTGGAGGTGGCATATAGAACTCAAAATCAGATTGAGAGTGAAATGTAGGGGTTTTGTTTGGAAGCTCTTGAGGAAGGGGAGGTAGACCTCAGGATAAAATAACTTGATTTTCTTCCTTCCACTTGAAAATCACTTCATTAACATCTGATTTATCTTGAGGAATCTCTTGAGTAAGGGTATATGGGGTGTGTTTAGGAATATGATCTTATTTTAGGTCTAAACCTTCCATCACACCAGGACTTAAAAATTTCATCTTTGAGTCTAACTCTTCAATTTGATTGGATAGATTCTCTTGTAAAAGTCTCTCTTAAAGTTCATATGAATAATCATGAGGATGATTGATATAAGAGGGCTGACATGAAGAATAAGAGGTCTCTTGAATAAGGGTGGGAGGGACTTGCATAGGATCAAGTTTTTCTTCAACTTCACACTCTTTATCTAGGATTTTCTCCTCCTTCTTTCCCAATGATTCCACTATCTTAATCCAGCTTAGGATGTTAGGATTAGGAGTATTTTCTTGAGGTGGTGCTGTAACTTAAGGAGTGGATGAAGTTTTCAAGAAACTTGAAAAATCCTTAGGCTTGGAATCTCCACCTTGTCTCTAACTTAGAATGGCATATATAGAGGTCTCTTCTTGAGGTGGAGATGTAATGGGAAAGGGAAATGAGGTCTTGAGTTCCACTTTATTTTTTGCTAACATGGACTGTTACATCTTCATATTTTCCAATTCAATTTTCCTATCAAGATTAGCTTCAAAAACAATATTTCTCTTCTCAACTTTCTCTTCCAACTAATTGGGTGAATGATGACTTTGATAGGCTTGATTGGGCTCATGAGTAGGGGTCATGTATGATTGATAACAATGTTGGGGAAGTGGATATGAAGGATGATAGGTATGGTGAGGCTACCTTTCATGAATTCTTATCCTATCCTCTAATGAAGAAACCAAGCCACTCACATCTAACATCTCATTTATGAGCCTTTGCCAGTTGGCTCTCTCAATAGGTGCCCACTCTCTTTTAACCAGCTCTAATGCATCCCTCAACTTATGAATAAGATGACTAGGAACCTCTTGACAACATCCCTTTATATTATCAATCTCCAAAATGTACTTATCATATCCCAAGAGTGTCTTCTTAGAGGTGGAAATGGATTGAATTGAGAAGTGTCTAGGTTGATTAGGGGGAGCAAGGCATTGAGGAGGCTGGTTATAGGACTTGTAAGAATCATGAGAATAATGATAATGGCCATGTGAGAGTTGATAGGGATCATAAAAATATTGGTAAGGATCACACCAAGCCTAATTAAGAACTTGTTCTTGTTGATAGGGAATGCTATAAGCTTGAAATGTCTCACCAACTTGTGTGAAACAGTACTCAACACCAAAATTAGCCATGAAACCTTATTGAAATCAAGAACATAAAGAAATATATTACCAAAAATATTCAAAAGGAAACATAGGATATTTGACCAACTGATGTATCTTTAGAGTTTCCATTAATGCTTTGATATATGCCTCCAAAGGTTGATTATTGAAAGACAACACCAAAAATCTTTCAACCTCTTGGATTAAGAGTCCCACCAGGCATGCCAAAAACTATTATCACTTAGATTTACACCATTTGATGATATTATTAAGCTCTCCTCATCCAAGTGGCATAATGGAAACACCTCTAGGCGTGTTGGTAGCTTAAGTATGAGGTGAATCTCTAGATAGGGCTATCTCCCTTGATATACCACTTTAGATTACAACTACACCTAAACATTGGGGGGGGAAGGGAGAGAGATAACTAAAAGTAAAATATTATAAGGGAGGTGATACACCAAATAATATGATGACTTCTAACCAACAACATGTTAAACATGAGAATAAGGGACTAACCAAACATATACTCCTTCAATCTACATCTTCTCACATCAATATTACATTATGAGGTTATGGATGAATGTGCAAAGCTAGGAGGACTAGACAAGAGGCCTTGAATGACACTAGTGAATATAATAACTCAGTCAATCCTTGAAATTTACTAGAACATTTCACATTCCCTACAAAAATAAGTTTTCTAACTATAAATAGGATGAAATAATGAGACAACATGCTAAGGAATCCATAGTCTTCACTAAGCAAGATCCAAAATTCAAGTAGAACACACTATGAAAAATCATTAAAAGGTAGAAATTAGTGGTATTATTAATAAAATGGTATGAAATTTAGTAGGTATTCACCATAATCAGGTGGAACATAAGTTACAATGGCCAAAATGGCTAGTTCTTATAGAACTTGAGAGAGAGAGAGAGAGGATAAGAGAGAAGTCTAAGGGTCACAAGGAAACTTGTCAAGCTAATAAAATTATTTACTTGTGATTGGGAAGAGAATATGTGATGAAACATAAAAT
Organism: Torreya grandis; assembly: GCA_037957365.1. NCBI lineage: Eukaryota > Viridiplantae > Streptophyta > Pinopsida > Cupressales > Taxaceae > Torreya > Torreya grandis. The sequence goes on from JARHVA010002525.1 coordinate 988,112, forward strand.
TTAAAAAGGAACAAGTGTCTATACAGGTTATCAAACTCTTACAAAGTGGCATAAAATTCTCTTAACTGGCTCAAGAAACTGCCTTCATGATTTGGGCTTCTTGAACACCTCATAACTAACTAGGAATAGGTATAATGATTGGAATGAAGGGGAATTTTTTTATACATGTCTCTACATGTATTGGTTATAGCCTTGGTCCTATAGAATGATCTATAAGTGAGCCATCATCATCTGCAGTTCAAAAAACTCCTCTTTCATGCACCCTACACACTTGGCCTCAAATTTGGATTGAGTTTACCATGAAAATCCATAAGATGGAGTGGATGACAATTTTCAAGACCTTTCATGGACTTAGAGGCATTTGGGACACCTTAAAATCACCTCACTTGAAGATCTCCACCCTTCTCACTAGCTTGTTTGCTATGCCAGTTTTGACTAGCTGAGATGAATCTATTTGATGAGGTGATTTGGAGTTATTTTGAATAATTAAATGGAAATTAGGGGTTAAACCAAGTCATAATATTCATCCAAACTTTATTACATATCTTTAAACCTCGTACAACCTACATAATACACAAAACTATCAAGAAAAGCCTATTTTTTACCCTATCCATGCATGTACATACAACTAAAAAGTATGGGAGGGATCATAAAAGAGTCATATTAAATTTTAAATTATCATCCTAAGCAAAATTTTCCATTATATTAGCTTTCTAACTTCATTTCTCCAAACTGGTCACTTTGAGGGTTTAACAAGGGTTTTAGGCCTATTTTCATTCTTAGTCTTTTTTAATAAAGTCCTAATGTTGGATTTCAAAATAATTAAAAAAAATGATATTTATGGACCTTATTAATCTCCATAAACTCCATTGGACTCCATGCAAAGCATCAAGAGAGAAATGAGCATTTAAAATCACTTTATCGAGCTTATTTTCTTGTTCCTTGTAGGTCTGAGTTGGTTTTGGGCTCAAAAAAGGACTTATTATGATTTTTATGAAAACCAAAAGCCTTAAAACCTATGTTAAGACCATATTAACATTAGAAAATACATTTTAATGCTTTTTCAAGGTTAGAAAAGGAAGTTGACCCCTCATTGGATTATAGGCCTGAACCTGCCCAATAGACCTACCTAGAATTTTTTTAATTCTAAACCATATAATTGGGATAATTTGAATTAAATAATATATATAACCTATATTTTTACCCTAAAAACATTTTACAATCAGTTGGAAATCTTATATTTATAAATGAAAATGAACTCTTGTTTGGAATCTAGACATACCCTTGCCTCATGAGCATGTCTACAACCTTAAGAGTGTAGGGTAACCTATTGAATTAAATTATTTTGTGAATGTTATTAAATATTTAATTTAATTTTTTAAAAATCTCCACACTTATTTTAAATGTTAAAATATCCCCTAGTTCATCTCTTTTCCTCCATTCCTCAAAACTGTCAATTAGTGTACCTACGGAAGTGCCCTCTATCTGAGACAAAATAGAGGGCACTACCATACCTCATAAGATAATTGTGGATGTTTTATGAGATTATAAAAGTCTTATATATTACCTATATAAAATTTTATCCCTTTTTCTTAAGCCTAGACCCTTCAAAAGCCTCAAATTCCCAAATAGACTTCTTGATGGCAAACTATGCACACTTTTGACTGTGTCTGGCTTGTTTAGGATTCTTGTAGGTGTTATCTACAATATTTAGAAATTAAAGAAAATTTTTAAACCTAATTTAAAAATTATAATATTAATTTCATCCATGTCCTTTCTTTCCTTCACATTTTGGGGTTTAAGAACCTTCAATGCCAGTCATAGACAATAGATTATGTTTCCTAGGTTTTCTCTTCAACAGTGGCTCCTGTAGATGTTCATACACATTTGGAGCCTATGTGCAGTGTTGAAAATATTTTATAGGTTATTATTTCAAAAAAATTCATATTAATACCCCATAATTCATGTTCATACTTACACAAGTCATGCTCTAGCTTATTGTCTACCTATAGTCAATTATAATTGACTTTGTTAAAGCTATCTAAACCATACTTGTAGGTACAAATTGGACCTTTATCATGATATTTTAAGATTATAATTTAAGCCTTTTAGGTCAAAAAACATAATTTTCTACCTTCACCTACTTTTGACACCATAAAACACTTCCAAAACACTAATGCTAGTTCACTGTTTGCATACCCTGCTATAGGTGAACATTTTCCATCAGAGAGACCCCTATAGGTGTATATAGAGCTTGGAATACCATAATAAACATAATAATGATGATATTTATAACATTTTTTACACCCTTAAATGCATGTAATCATTGTAACCATGAGATAATGCTTTATTTGTAACCTTAGGGTTCAAAAGTCACTAAAAACTCCAAACTTGCAAATGAGAATGCAAGGTTTCAATGTTTTTTAGGAAAATTTGAGGTTTAAAACTTCCATATTATCCTCATTTTCCAACCATAATATTTTAAATTTATCCTCTCTATGATATGGTCTACAAGGTTCACCTAGCTATATTCTTTACGACTATTTCAAACATGTTATAAGATATTCCCAACATACCCTTGGATTGCATTTTCAAGGAAAAGGGGCCTGAACTCAGTCATATCATCCTTGAAAGTGATTTATATTACCATTTATCATCTTTAATCTTCAAACATGGTATATTATAGTCTCTTATACTAGTATCCCATAAATTTTTGGTCACTTTCTTCAAAACTCCTCTATGACATCCTTACTCTCTGTATCATCACCTGTAGATGCACATTTCCTGTCTATAGGAAGTGAATGCAAACTTAGATAGTCAGAAAGATATTGTGATATTATGTTCAATTTAAGCCTCATATAAGTTTTACAATGAAATTATAAGACTACAAAATAGTTGGATCAACTGTTAAAGATCTTTCTCTATCATGATGTTATCAAAGAGAGACCCTTGTAGGTGGACTTAGGCTATATGCAAGCAATGAACCTAAAATTATTCATGCACCAAAGGGATTGTATTCATGGTAAATTAATATTTTCACCAAAATATCAACATTAAACATCATGATACTTATAAATAACCTCCATGGACATGTTAAAGAGGTTCCATATGTGCTCTAATATGGATACAAGTGAAATTGAGAAAAGAATTGGCTATGAGCTAAGCAAGACTGAAAACTTGATCCAAATATGGTGTTATGAGAATATAAATGAGGGGAGTATGATCAATATGGATTTAAGATATGGGAAAAATCACATCACATTCCTATGAAGCTTCTTCTAAGAACCAAACACTCTACAAATAAATATCTTTGACTTAAACCTCATATGGTGACACCTTCCTGCAAAGTGAGTTATTTGGAATATAAAATCAACTTGAAATATGAAACCAAAAATATATAGCATTAGATAATTAGGACAACATCATATATAGTCATCCTTAGCAACTGGTTCATACGTATTTACCTAAAATGGAGTAAAACCTATAGGGTACAAGAAACAACACACATAAAAGTACAATCAACTTCATGAAGCACAAGACACCATTATTCAAACTATTTATATGAAAATGAAGGTATCTAAGTTTAATTTCACCTCCCAAAGGCATTTTATTTGAAACCTCCTCTATTCACCATACTAAGTATAACCTTGAAGACTATTTTTGCTTGCCAAAAAACATGAAAAAGGAGTAGAAGGGCCAAAAATGGCACTTCTAGAGCACTTAAAATGTGTAACTAAGCTTGAGGAAGTTGAAGGGAAATTTTATGATCTTCTCCCACATGGAAAACTTCCCCATGGGCCATAAAACTTCCAAACTCACCTTTTTCCCAAGAAATATGCTCTTTCTTCTGAAGTACCTACCACTTTCAATTACCAACAATTGGTTAAGACATGTGAGGACACATGGCATATTATATAACCTTTTGGAACCTTCACGATTCCAAAGGAATCCATAAAAATCATTAAATTCCCCTTTTTTGACCTCAAAATGATTAAAAAGACTAAAATATCTAAGGACTAATGCTAGCATAAAATTAAATGACATTAATTAACCTATAAAATACCTTGTGACATATGTATTAGACCCCTAAAACACTTAAAATTCAAATTTTTACCTATAAGGGTCCTATTTTGACCTAAAAGTCAAATTTAGTCAACAAGAAGTTCAGATAAGGAGATTAAGAAATAGACTCACTTGACACCTATAGACTCAACCAAGTAACCCTACAGGGTACCTGCCTAGAATGGAAGAAACCTATTTATTTTGAAAGATAGAGTAGCCTGAGGAAAAGGGATTGATATAAAGATGTTTATATTATACTATTATGACACCATTTGAGTCCTCAAAATCAATAACAAAGGATGGAATTGTTGATAAACCCTATTTAGGTCAAATAAGTCTAAAACCATATATACAGGTCTGTAAGTATAGTCATTGAAAGGGTTGCCTATTGGAGATAAAGTAAGAGTTTGAGGACTTTGATAAGTTATTAAATATGGCATAGACCCTGCAAGGCCACAAAAAGGTAGTGGAAGACATGAAAATTAGCATTTAAGCATATGAGATCTTCTTGAGCTTGACCAGGTGTAGAATTACAATTCAAGACTAGGTTTCTATTGCTTGTTAAGACCTTGACCTAATGCATAGATCCAAATGGTTTTCATAGATGATGGAAGGGTCAGCACACTACAAAATTATAGATTTAGTTGTTAGTATAGGCCTTCAACCTTCATAAATAATGGCTAAAATGGTAGAGCACTCTCTAATGGCCTAGTTTCAATTTGAGAGTCACTTTGACAAGATTGAAACTGTACGTAAAATTTGCATGGGATCCTATTCTCCTAGGGAAATTTGAGGGGGATAGTGAACTTGAGATTTGTAGCATTGGTTCAGTAATTAAGGGCTCAGGGTTTATGAAAAATCATTAAGAACCCAAACATGTTTAAACCCTCTTAAAACCATAATAAAGATGCAATGTGAAAGATTATCCTCTAAAGTGAATGAAATGACTTGAATTTATTTTGAAACCTCCTAAACCGCATTATAGACTCCTTGAAGGTTCTCAACATGTACTTTGATTATACGTATAATTGTATGAATTGCATTTGATGCCATGTTTTATACTATTTTGAGAAATAAAATGCTTGAAAACTATTGGAAAGGGTGATTTGGGATGTTTTATACCCATTCAAGTCCAAAAATACATAAAATACACCATGGAAGTGACCCTACAGGTCTAGTTTTTTAAGATGGTCTGAAAAGGCTTGAGAAAGAGATTAGGTTTTAAGACAATTTCATGGTTCCCATACTTATGTAGGGTCTCATGACCTAAAAATTGGCATGAAGGTTACTTATATTTTTGGGAAAGTGAATCACACACTTTTTGGTGGTTTTACATGTATGGGAGAGGCATAGAGTAAAAACTTATTTTTCTAAGCATGGAGGCCTAATTGAGGCTTACTTACGGGAAAATAAAAATAGAAAAATGACACTTCCACTTGGTTTCAAGTCATGAAACTTATCATGGAGATATAATGGGATATTGGGCACCCAAATATATGACCAATTTTATAAGAGTTTCTGTACATTGTCCTACATAAGGAGTTTGACATGATTTTAGGGATACAAGGAATTGAGGCCAAATGAGAGAATAAGGTGTAAGATGGAGTCTTGGGTTTGTTACATGTACCAAAATGAGTTAATTTAGGTATGATTAGGTATGATAATTCATTTTATGGAGAAATATTTATTTGATGAATTTAAAGTCAATTTTTGAGCCATTTGGGTAAGGTTAGGCATAGTCGACCAAAGAGTTTTAAGATACCCAAGGAGTTGGGTGATGATTGCTACTAAAATGTCAGAATAAAGGAGTTTAAAAATTCATGGTAAGTGTACAAGAATATGTCTAAAATTAGTTCATGGTGAAGAAGAAGACCAAGGTGTCAAGTAAGTAATCAAACTCCTACAACACTTGGATGATGAAGCATATTTAGATTAGGAACACATGTCCTTAGATACCTATTGAGACTATTATCTAACTCTATAATTTTTTTAAAATCTTGTGGAGACTTGGAAATATCCCTCCTCATACCCCTCTCTCTTCCTCATTTCTCTATATGAGCTACCTTTTTTGGCATTGTATGACATCCACAAGTTGTTATGACAAAGCCATGATGAATTAAATACCAATTTCACCTTTAAAATAAAGATTAAAAGTGGTTTTAGTTTCTCAAAATCTTACATAAGTGTGTGAATTAGTCCATTTTTGGATGACAAGTGATAGTTCTCTTTCCTTGCACTCATCTATCTCTTTCATGCTTGGTATGAGTAATTTACTTTCTAACAGGTCATATAAAATGTATCTGATAGATTTTTGTGATTTCAAGTGCATAAAAGGGTTAACATTTTCCATTATCATACCTATTAATCATCTAAATTTAAGGATACTTTTCATTCTAACTTCATATTAAAGCATTGTGTTATGAAAACCTTAGGTTTTAGAATCATATTTATAGTTATTCTTTCACAATGAAGGTTAATAAAGTTGTGTGTTTTATCATGGTGAATCATATCCATTAGATTAATTTTAATCTCATTATATCTCTTTTAATTCAAGGTAATTAGGTTAGTGTTTATTTCTATGTGTTGTGCATGGGAGCTATTTCATAATCTAGAGATTAACCTCTAAGAATTGTCACCCATAGTAGATGAAGTGTTTCAATGTTACTTCAAATTTGAGGATCTTGGAGTAGCCCTCCTTGGGGTGAAAATTTTGTTGATAACATGTATCACACTCAAAAATGTTTGAAGCATATGTATATATATTAATTTAAATGATATGTTAGCGAGTAACATACATCATACAACATAGATGCCAAGGAGCTAATACAATTTAGGAATGTTGATTTTTTGTTTATATTTTTGAATTATTTGAATGTTTTTGTATTTTTTAGTATTTTTTTGTATGTTTGTAATATTTGAAATAAAAATTATATCCTATGATCCCATCCAAGGGATGCTCATAGGTAGCTCCAAACTCAAAATATTGTATATAAAACTATTGGTACTACCGAGAAGCATGCACATGTGTCATATTTGGATCTATAGAATTTATGGTATTAATAGGACTATGTGGTCCTAAATAAACAATATGAGTATGGGTTTTTTGAACCCATAATTTAGTGCTCTATGGATTATTTTGATTAATATAATTGGAACATGTTTAGTTGCTCTAAGTAATTGAATATGCTTTATAGGAGTAAATGAAGCTTCTGTGGAATCTACTGTGTGTCTCTAGTGCAAAGGCCTCTCAAATATTGGTCACTTAGGAAAGGTTATTTCATGTTTAATACCATTTCATATAGGATTAACCTTAGTATGTTTGATAACTAGTTGTCTTGGAATAAACTTCTCTTGTTCAAGTTGATGTTCATATGGAATTTTGGGAACTGTGACTACCCTATTGGTATGAATGTATTTAATAAACCTATGCACTATGTAAAGTGATACATGGATTTTATGAATCCAAGGTCATCCCAATAACATATAAAGACTCTTGTATATTGTATAATTTAAAAGGTGTTAACCACATGTGTTGGACCAACTTATAAAAGTAAATCAAACTCACAAATAATGTGTTGTGATATCCCATTGAATGCTCTAACGGTTTTAATAATATGGTATAAATCATCATGTGTATATCCCAAATGTTTAATTAATGTAATGGTAAATATTTTATCACTAGGACCATTATTGATCATAACAATATGTATAGTCTGATGGTTAAGTTATGCTCGAATAACTAATGAATGAAGATTTGAGTCATCCTCCACTATTTCACTGTCATCAAATGTAATAAAAAGTTTCTTAACCATAAAAGATATTATGCATGTAAATTAAAAATAATATCATATATGGGGTTCACATAATGTGATGGATGATGATGTACATGGTATGCCATTTGGACTTTTGAATCTTTCTTAAAATGATCTTGCAAAGGATTGCTAAATATTTTTTGATTTTGGTGATCACTAGGTTGTGAACCTAAATCCTTTGGAGGATAATCGAAGGTAATATTTTGGTCATCAATAATGTCTTGGTTATTATGCTTCAAGGTATATAATTTGTTCATAAAATTCCTAGGGCCTTGGTGATAGTCACAATATGCATTAGCATCATATCTTTTGGGTAGAGGTTGACTCATATCAACCTCTATGGGAGGAGGGAGATATATGAGATGACACTACAAAATCTTCTTAAGTAAAGAAGCTAGAGACTCATGTAAGTGCGTAAATTGTCTCTTAGGTGCATTAGATAAGATGATTTGATTATTTTGTTGTAACATTGCATTAACCATTATGTTTTTTTTCCTTTTTAAGTTTTATAGGTTTTACCTTGTAACTTGGTTTGATATGAAACTTGGTATTAGATGTAGTTGGTGTGTTTGCTATATACTTTAGTTTGTTCAAGGAAATATGTCTCATTTCACTATCTTGAATGATATGGCATATGTCATCAAAAGATTTTAACTTTTTGAAAAAAATAGACTCATGTAATGGGGCAAGCAAGCTTTGCTTAAAAGTGTCTTGAAGTTATTTATTTACCATTAAATTTTTTATTTTGACCAACATTGTTTTATATTTCAAAACATATTTATTGGCAAGTTCATTGGTTCCTTGTTTGATCTTTACAATATAAGCATATGACATCTTTTAAATGATGTTGACATAGAAATGTGATAGGAACTGATCAATTATAGGTTTAAATGCTCTCAATAATTAGAGTGGTAAATCATAAAACCATCATAAAACAAAGTCCTTGAGGCTCTTTGGAAATAATTTGGTCAAAATTTTATCATTGGAGTCATAATCAAGTTATGAAACATAGAAATATTAGAGATGTTGTTTAGCATCACCCTTTCCACTATAAAATATGAACTTGGGTGAAACAAAACCAATTTATAAATGATGCAAAGATATTTTAGGGGCAAGAGGATTATGTAACATGTCTTGTGAATCAATAACATAAAGTGACTTCATATATATTTTTTTATCAATGTTGATAACCTTAGCTTACAAATTTTTTATAGTTCGTACAAGATATTAAACATTTTGATCACTAAGGTTTGAAGTTTGAGAAGTCAACAAAGGGGATAGAAACATGGTTTGTGGTGATACATGTATAGAAACTAGTAATTGGGTTGAAGTGATAATGGTTCCCATGGAAGATGTAGTAATACCATGATTTGTTTTGGGGAACAATGGTGTAAACACATAACCTATGACCCCATTAGATGTATAAAGTGATGATGTGATCAAAGAGAGAGAAACAAGAATATGGGGATATCCCATAAATTTAATAACATAATCTATAGATGTAATTGTTTGTTCATATATGCTTTTTTTGTTTTAGTTTCTAATATGGTTTTGAGGATCTCATCAAGGTTTTTAGGTTTTTTATGAATACACTCTTGAAACATAGCAATAACTTACACTTTCTCTTGATCTATTTGTTCATGCTCATTATTTGCATTAGATTCATTATTTTCATGATTAAAATCATCTTCTAAGATAACCTCATTAGTATTTTGTTTAGTTTCATTATTAAAAATTTCATTAGGCATAAGATTCAATACTACATTGGTCTGAGCAATCTTAAGTGGAAAAAAAGGAAAATCAAAGTGTTCAATAGAAATACCACCTCATCTAGGGATACACCTATGTTTACTATAAATAATAGAATAAAAGTACAAATTAAATAAAAAGAAAAACCTTAGGAGGCTGACTAATCTAGGGAAAGCTGGGGTTTGTATAAAGAAACATAGAGGTCAGGTTCCTCAAATGCTTAACCCTAATTTTTTGAGATTGTTGGTGGGTATAGGTTAATAATATATAAATAGTTTAATAACAAGGGTGATAAACTAGTCTATAATAGGCCAATTTATAAAAAACTCAGATAAACTATTTTTTTGAATTTATACAATTGAGATTGATAAAAATAGTAAAGTAAAATTATTGATAGATATTATAATAAATAAGAAATAATGGTACTTAGTTGGTTTATTGTGTCTAGGAAAATTTAGACTAGAAACATTTGTAAAATATCTAGGATCAATATTATGTATCAGCCATCAGATTCTAGAAATTGCATTTCTATGGTAGTGGAAACCATTGTTGGATCTAAATACTACTATTGACACTAGTGTCTAACAATGATGTAGGTGTCCAATACAAAATAATGACTAGATATGGATGCAACTAGCTTTTTTATTTTGGGTTTTCTATCACCATTCTATTGATGTATTCATATCTATGATATAGGTTATCTATCTTCATTTATTTATCAAACCCTAGATATTCACCCTCATTCACCCTTATAATGAATTTGATAAAAATAGGTTAGCATGCTCACATTGTCAAGCTAAACCCAAAGACCCCTATATTAATGGGCATTACTTAAATAACCAATACTCTAAGGAGGGCCTCAAACTTATTTAGTTATCCCCTATGTATGGGAAAGTGTGTGTAAAAAGGTGTAATATACTGTATGATGATGCAAGTAGTGATCTAGCTTGTAATTTAACAAATCTCACTAATGGGTTGTGTATACAAAGGGAAATATAACTGATTTATATATCAATCCTAGTTTAGAGAAGATAAATCCTACTTATACTTCTAATTTTTTATACATTAGATATTTGAGGTCATGACCAAGATGGATCTGTTAGACCTAACTAAGGGATCTCTTACCATAATAAAATAATTAGGGAGGGTTATAAAGGCTCCAATCAAGGAAAACTATGCAATAACCCTTGCTCGGTCCTATGTTTTCATATTCACAAAGTAAATGCAAAGGAAAGTAAAATCTAATCTAGTGCTCACCAAAGCTTGTGGCACAAAATAGGGGTCAGTAAACATAAAATTAAACATTCATAAGAGAATTGTAATTAATTTATGTATAGGTAAAACCCTAATATATGGAAAGAGCAATATATTCAAAATCTATTACTTATGCTACTTCTATCTACTAAAATAGAGGAGTAAAGTTATAGTTACTTACCATAAAGATGAACCCATCGAGACTCAATCTCTCCCTTGGAAAAAGTTACTTATAAAGAGGTTTTTGTGGTTTTTTAGGATCACTAATAAATGCCAAAGTATCCAAGACTTTTCCAAAAGATAAGATTCTTCTCAAAATAGAAACCCTTAACTATAACTCCTCAAGTAGAATGGCAAAAGAGTAAATTATAAAGAAGCACAAATGAATAATTAACTCTTGTTATCTCTCTAAGAAATGATGAAATTAATGTGTATATATAGCTGAATGTAACTCTAAACCTTTCCAAAAGTTTAGCTGATAGGGTTGACCCAATTAAATTTGTATCATTATTGATAAAATCAAATTAGGTCTTAGTCTAGGTTGGCCAGGGGCTGACCTAAACCTTAAATTATTTTTATCAATTAGAGTATAGGGTTGATGGGGATGATAATGTAACATAAACCATTGGAAAGGATTTCAGGCTTAGGAAGGGGCTAATGAAAGAAAAAATGACTAGAGGGTGTAAAAGAGGAGGCAAAGTTTAGGGAAGTATTTTTAGGAGATGGTTATGTAGATAACAAGTGGTATTATAGGGATAACAATCATGCTAAGCACAAATGGTCTGCCCACCTCTTTCCTGGTGCACCCCTTAGGGTGTGCACTCAGAGAGATTGAGACTCAATGGGTTCTTTCAAGAGAGAAAGCATTAGTAATTGATAAATTTTTAAAATATTATGTATATACATATTCCCTACTTGAATCTCATCATGTGTCACTTAGGTACAATAAGGGATGGTGTTTCAAGAAAATAACATAGCAACATAGAATGCTGAAGTTAGAAAATTATAGTATTTTAAAGTATAATATATTTGAAAGTAAATGAATGAAAGGGAAATAATTGAAAATAAAAGTAATGTATGTATTCCTTGACTTGCCTTTATTTTCAGCTGATTATCTATTATGTTTGCCATTTTGATCATGAAAGGCACATAGACTACTTTTGAAAAAACCAAGGATGCAAAAATAAAGAGCAAAAACAAATAAACACAAGAAAGCTAAGAAAACTGACATGGTGTAGATGAGATGTACTTAGAAATTTGGGAAACTGGGGTGAAAAATTATAAGTTAGGACTAAATGACCAAGTGAAAGAATAAATCAGGTAACCAAAAGACTAATTTTACTAAAGACCAAAAAACTCAAACAAGTAAACCTTAAGTAAGAAAGGTAAACTCACCAAATCAAACCAAGGGTACATGTCAAAAATGGTAATCAAACATCAATGTGAAAGACGTAACCATCCTTAAATAAATATGGATAAGAAAAATGGTAAAACAACATTGATGAGTGAGCAATAAGAATACTTACTCAATTATCAATGGAAAAAGTGCATAAAAGGGAAAACAACATTGGTGAATGAGAAGTAACAAGCCAACCTCACTCAATAATGGAAAAAGTATAATAAAGTAGAAATAGATGTAGCTGTCTAAAAAAAATGGAAGTACAACAATGAAAAATGGTAAAATAAAGCAAGAAAATTCTAGAAATGTAAAAACCATGGTATAAATAAATTATTCCCTAGTCACTCAAACATGTTATTTTGTTCTAAAGATAGATAAAATTGAAAGAAAGTAGTGTTATCATGTTTTTAAGAGGTGAAGAAGGGGAAATATAGCAAAAATGAGAAAATAAATGTAGAATCACACTTGCCTATCAAGGGGGGGAATAAAATGGGTAGAGGGGAAAGTGAAGGATAAATCAAGTTAGAGAAACTCTTTATCAAAGTTAAGACACTTAAATTAGGTTTATCAAAACAAGAGGACCTTCAACATTAAGGACTCTAAAGAACCTCTAGACACACAAAATCTTAGGTTAAAAAATGACGTATGAATATCATCCCATGAAAGTTATATGTATTAAAATTAAAGTGGACCTACCTTCCCACAATATGTTCCCCATTCTACAAGACCCCTTATGGAGTCATCGGTCTACTATGAAGATTGGGTACTTACATGAGAAAGTAGGTGGTACCATAGAGTTTTTTGAATTTTCCTATTCTAATCTACTAGCATACCGCACCCTAATGGACCTTGGATCTATCATGAGGTCAATGGTGGAGTTTGAGCTTTGATTAGAGAAAGGATATGTGATTTTAATCATGTATTTTAGTGTGATTTTGAGTTTTGAATTTGTATGTTACCTTTTATAGATCATTGCCTTTTGTTTCAAATGATTTAGATTTTAAAATTTTTGATGGCTTTTTTTATTCCTCCTCCATACGAATTTAGAGAACCAAACATGGGTGCTAAAAATGATTATCATTTGAAAACTTTAGACTTGGTTACTAAGGAAGATAACCTCGAGAGCATGGTGTCTAAGAGTCTTGTTAATTTAGGTGAAATAAAAGTGCTATCTTGAATTTATCCTTAGTTTATCCAGAGCATAATGAAAGGAAAGGAAATCAAGAGGAATAAAACATGAAATAATTTGAATGACTTCAAATCGTAAAAAATGTGATAAAAGGTGAAAAAGGGATACAATGATAGTGAAGTGTGATCCCTTATCATAATAATGAGGGAAGCATAGAAATACATGCTAACACTTTATTGTTGTGCAAAGTTTATCTACAAAAGAAAGCACAAGTTAAAATTGAGAACAAGGGATCATAAACTTGTAACCATCATGAACACATTATAGAAAAGGAATACTAAATTAAATATGGTGATTTTATGAGGAAGGCCTAGTCCTATCCATGGTCTTATAATGCAACTAATAAAAGAGAAACCCAATAGGGTGCATAAAGCATTAGGAAGATGGTATTTTATGAGGAAGGTCAGGTCCCATATGTGGTCTTACAATATAACTCACAAAAGAGAAATCTAAGGGTTGAAAAAATTATTGGAAAGTAAGGAAACAATGACAACAAAAATAAATCATGAGGAAGACTGGTTCCTATCCACAATTTTACAATGCAACTCATGAGAGAAAAGAAACCAAAGGACCAAAGAGGAGTTATAGTTTGTGGAAATAGAAATTGCTACAGAGGGTGATACCCATGTAGATATCTTACAAAAATTGTTAGAAGGATAGCATATAGAAATCATGAAAAGAAGGAAAAGATCTAACCAAAATACTTTTTTAAAAATTATACATTGGTGGGCTCTTTGAAAACATGGCCTTCATTAGTTTGAAGGTGATAAGTACTAAGACCAAGTATGTCTTTTACTAATTAAGGCTCCCACCATTTTTGGGAGTATTTTCCATCTTTATCATGAGTGTAGTCCAATTTAAGGACAAGATCACCAACATTGAAATTATGGAATTTAACCCTTTTGTTGTGTTGTTTAGTGATGTGAGCCTTGTATTGGTGGTTGTGTTGTAGAATAAAAAAATGATGTTCATCAAGAGGATTGAGAGCATGAAGGTGAGATTCACATAATCATTCATTAGGTGTAATACTATAAAGATAGATATAGAGAGAGGGAAGCTCAAATTCTAAAGGGAGAACTGATTTAGAAGCATAAAATAGAAAAAATGTGGTTACCCTAGTGGTAGTATGTATGTTAGTGAAATAGGCCCAAAGAGTGGGATATAGATGAAGATGCCAATCCATGCGAGTTTAATGGATTGTCTTTTGAAGAATTTTATTAATGGCCTCATCTTGGTCATTAAATTATGGATGCTAGGGCATGGAAAATTTGTGATTGATTTTGAATTTGGCACAGAGTTGTTTTATGTCTTTATTTTTAAAATTACCACCATCATAAAAAATGATAGTATGAGGGACACTAAAATAATAGATAATTTTATTGAAGATGAATTTAGCAATGGTTGTTCTAGTGAAATTGATGAGAAGCATAAATTTGACCTATTTAGTAAGATATAGTAACCATGATGATAAAGTCATGCCCATCCTATGATCTAGGTAGTTTTCTTATGAGATCTAATCATGACATCAAGAATGACTAGGAAGACTCCACAACTTGGAGCTCATATCGAGGTGAATGGATTAGATCATCATGAAGTTGGTAGGGACTATACTTTTTAGAGAACTTGATGGCATCTTTTTCAAGAGTAGGAAAAAAGTAACCCATAAAAAAGGATTTATGTGTTGTAGCATGTCCACTACAGTGACCACCACAAATGCCCCATGTGCTTGTTCAAGGAGAGAAGAAACCTCTTCTTTCATAAAATAATGGAGTAGGGTACCTTTAGCATTATATATATTATATAAAAAGACATATTTGAGATATTATTTGTGAATTTGAGTCTTTTTGTAGAAATCTATGTTTGGAGGATAGGTTTGATACTCAAGGAATTGAATGATGTCTTTGTAACATGGGCTCTATCGAATAGTGATAGCCTTAATATGGTAGATATGTGAATCTAGTGGTTGAATTAAATATGGGGAATTTATTATTTAGATAAGGAAGGTAGAATTAGTAGGAACTTGGTGTGGATGGAAAAGAGATGCTAAAAAAGTAAGTAAATTAGTGATAGAGTTTTGATCTTAAGGGATGGGTTCGATGGTAAAAGAAAAGAATTCTTTGGCAAGGGTAGTGGCTATTTGATGATAAATAATAAGGTTTTCACTTTTTCATTGATAATCACCAATAACCTTTTGGAATATGAGTTGGGAGTCACCCAAATCATGTAAATATAAGGAGAAATGCCAAAGGGATATTCTTTCCAAGCGGACTAGTGAGGATACAACTTGTGCCAGCTCCTTGAAGGCATTTAACACCATCAAAATGAAGGGTCCAAGTATCTTCATGTAAATCAGCATTAATTTTAGGTAGTTCTTTGATGATTACTTTAGATTTTGTAGTATCAAAAAGGATAGAGGAATATTCTAGATTATTCGATTCAAGATCAATAATGAAATTATGGAAGTAATCTTTAAGAGATATAGATTGATTAAGAACTTCAATATAGAGGATATTATCATTTGGGAGACTATATTTATTGGGCCTATTTTTGACTAAGTATGAATCCATGCCAACTCAATAAATACCTTGATGTGAGATAATAACTTATCATGATTGTTGTTTTGGCATCTTTTTCACCATTTGGAGGAATCATTGCCGAAATAACACCGCTTAACAGGTAGTTATTTGTTGCCTAGTTTTTAAGGGCATCTTCTTATGAAAGCATCATGTGGCATCTACAATGCAAAGGGCATAAGGTGATGGAACCAATAGAATGATCAACTAAGGATCTAACTTAGCACCTAGTGTGTGCCCTCTACCCTAGCATAAAGATGCTACTTAGTGATATAAATCTAAGCTCAAACTAGTATGAAAATGATGTAACTTTGATATAGCGAAGCCCTATAAAATTGGTTCTAGATATAGAAAAGTGACCACCATGGATGCCTTTAAGACTATACATTATATTTCCCAATCTCATTTGTAAACCTCTAGGCCTTTATTAGCTTTATATGAGCATTTGTTATGTTTCACTTGTGTATTCTATTTATCTAAACAATGTTTAATGAAGAATGACATTGCCCTTAATTATGTTTTGATCTGGGTTGTATGGTTATAGTTATGTTCTTTGAATGTGGATTGATTGTGAAATGTTTTTAATAGTTATAATGCTTATATTTATTAAATGGATATTAAGTTTCATCTAGCTTCCAATTTAGCCCATTAATGACATCCCTATGTAAGTGATGATGTCAACATATTGTATAGAAATAATCTAAGTGTAGGAAGGACCTCGTACCAAGTAATGATATCCATGCCTAAAGCACTAGACAAAACATGAACCCTTGATATAAAGTAATTCCCTTAAACTATCTTAGTTTTTAATGGTATTAAGCCTAGTAAGATAAAAGATTTTACCCTTGAGATCTTAGAACTGGCTTAATATAGGTTTGCACTCTTATGACTAGAATAAATTCCCAAAATAGGTTTTACACCTATAAATAGTTAGAATCCACCCAAAATGGCTTATGATAATGAACTTGCCAATGCCATTATTTTAATTACCAAGTCCCTTGATCAATGAACTATGCCATGGCATGACTAGCCCAATGCAGGCCTTGGTTCTTTCTTTGTTGTGCTTTAGGTGAGTGCATAAGGTTTGTACCTTATGTGAATTGATTTTGGTGCAGTAAAGTGATAAATTTTGAGTGCTATAGGATTAGTCTAGGTTTATGCCCAATTTTAATAAGTCTAGAATGACTTGGATATCCAGATAAGTACCTAGAAAGTAAATAGATTGACCACCAATTTTTTTACAACATTTTAGTTCTATTTTTGGGACTTTTGTTGAATTTTATTACTATAATAGTGTACCAAAATAATTCTCTAACTTTTCCTCAAGAACATCTAGCATTGGTTAAAATAGGTGTATGATAAATTTATGCTAAAACATCCATCTTGTAAAGAATAGAAGCCAAGGAAGTGGGTCCAGAATAACCTATATGATGCACTATATGAGGTCTTCTTTTAAAAACTACCTGAGCATGTGTATTGATGGTTGGTTGCTTATACAACCCACAAAATATGAAGCTACAAACAACACCTTGAGTGGACAAATAAGAACTTAGAAAATATTGAGAACCTTGATGCCACTTGGACTAGAGCTATAGATAAATGATGGTAAGAAGCATGGATGATTATGTGCTTGAGTTCACAGTATCGACATACTCCTACCTTGAAGAAGTAGAGTATCAATTCTTTCATGCACCTAGAGGCATGTTTGTGAAATAATTTAGTACAAAGCTTAATAAACTAATGGTGCATTATGGATTTGAAATTGTAAGAATGGAAGGATAAATTCATTTCACATATGAGAAGCATGATGGGGAAGAAGGAGATGTGTATGTAAAGAGTAATGGAAGGGGATGAGTAGATTGACATTTGAGAGCTCAGGAAACAAACTTATAACAAGAGAAGGCATAGGTTGATGAAATATATGGAACTTAAAAGTGCCATGATAACTTGCAGAGAGAGGGAAGGGTATGGGGAAGGATCTCTTGAATTATAGTAGCATGAGAATAGGAGCTCAATTATTGATGGGTGAATAATGTGATGGTTCCCTACAAAATTTGACCATTGAAGATGCACCAAAAGTACCTACCCACTTTGAACCTATGGTTCTATCTCATGCACTAGATCTCCCATGAGAAGAAAGAAGAGTGATAACTGACCCTATTGTCCATATTGAATTTAATAGGTTTGTAGATTTAGAGTATAATTTTATGATTGAATAAGTTTTTCCTTATGAGGAGTTAATTGAAGATACTTGTAGACCTTTGGGCACTAGCTCAATAACATAAAACATGAGTGAAAACATTCTAGTTCAGAAAATGTTAGTTGCATAGACTGGGCAATAGCCCCACAGAGAGTGGCCCAGTACCATAAGTGACTATAACCATGTTGTTGACTTAAATGGTGTAAACAAAAATAATAGGGTCAATTCCAAACCCATTGATCGAAAGCATTAGAGGACCACTACTAGGACAAGTACTAGGGGGAAAGTGCCTCAGATATAAGCCCCCCATAACAAGTGTTTTATGAAATGGCCATTTAGCTACTTGAATATCATGGTGTATAAAATGCCGTAGAGGATATGCTTAAATGTGAGCTTCAATGATGCACTCAAGGTATAACCCAGTCAGAGTACAAGGCAACACAATTCATGATAACTATTACGTCTTGATTTTACCCTAAGATAAATAAATCTTTTAATCCATTGATTTGTATGGTTAGTATCTAATTACTATTGCTTTGATATTTAGCCTTATGACATATACAATAATGGAATATTAACATTGTTTATTTGAGTACATGATGTGATAATTGTAGATTATATTTTCTATAATATAGATATGTATTAGTTAGTTGTGCATCATTAGTGATATTTTGATTACTCAAACTAACTACCTATTTATTGTGAGGTGGATGCAGGATAGGTCCTACCCTCAAAATTTGACAAGGGATAACATCATTGGAGAGGATCAGCTAGATCGAGCGATTGGGGGAATATCAATGGAAAATGCTAGTGATCCTACACACACAATAGATTTTAAATGATATTAGCATAATAATGTTAGTGTTTTTTATTTGGGATTATAAATGTGTGTAGAATTAGTTTTAGTATGCATTTGATTTCTTGAGTTTTATTGACTTGGTTTTTGAATTAAATATGAAAAATAATTATTTTTTTGCAATAAAATGATTATTGTCTTAAATATGCTTATCTAGCAAAGAAAAATCAATTAATGGCATAATTATCCTAGTGAAAGTTATTTTATTAAAATTAGAATTATGCATGATATTTATTTAGAAATTAGAAAATGGATTTTAATTATTATTATTTTTGTTAAATTTAGCATGATAAACTTTAGTAAAAGAGAAGAAAAATTACATACTTTAATAAAATTAGAACTAGAGTTAAATAAATTCACTTAAAAATAAAAAATAAAGATATGATAAATTAATTGAGGTAACTTTAGTGGATCTTGAGTAAACAAAGGAAATTAAAAAAAGAGAGCATATTTTGAAAATAATAAAGATAAAATTAGAAAACTTGAGAGTTTACATGTAAAGGGGTAGTGTGGAAATTAAGAGAAAGTTGTGTTATAAATAAAAGGGTAATTTGGGGAATTAAAATATACAGAGAGGGAGAATCAATAAGAAAAGAGATCTTGGAAAAGAGAAATTTAAGGAAAGTATAAATAGGCAAGGTCTTTTTCAATTCTCTAGGTAGGTTTTGCATTAAATATATATATGTATCTTGTTTTGTTTTTGGTGTACATGTATTTTTAACCCGTGTTTGGTATAAAGAGATTGTGATGAGCTCAAACTAGTATTATATACATATTTAGCCTATCTAACAACATTGAAATTACGAGAACCTACATAGTATATTTACGCATATGTCCTAGATAATAAACCAACACCATAATTTTAACACAACTAGTTTGTATTTTGTTATAGACCTAGTAATTGTTAGCTACAATATCCATTTTCTTTATTTGAAACCAAAACTTATTTAAAGATGAGTCTTTTATTACACTTGATATTTTAATTTTTGGGTAACAATGAATATTCAAAGGGCTACATTGGTTTTAGTGAGGAGTTTTACCTATTTAAGAATTGCATCTCATTTCCATAAGGTAGTGTTGTATTGCTACATTCTCTTTTCCTTTTTTTAGCATGAGTTTTGTATACTATGTTATAAATTATTACCTATAGTAGCATATAAAATTGTAAGAGGTTGTGCCCAATTCCTCTACCTTACATGGAATCCAAGTGTCTACATTTTGTTATAATGCTCAATATTTTAATTAACCCTATGTTTTGGTTTGTAAAGGCTTATGTGATAAATATTTTAAGTAGCATTGAAATCCCAATGTTTAATATCTTATTGGAGGGTTGTTTATATATTGACAATGTTTTACATAGTGGTGATGCATTTTCTTTAATTGAGACTGAATGTCATTTGTTTTGACTGAGTACCAACCATATATATAGCATTATACTATTACTTTTCCTTTCAAATTGGAATTATTATAAGGCTATGTTATAATAATTGGCAGGATACCACCCTTAAACCATATCCAAAATCCCTAGTAAATGTGTCACCATTCAAATACCAATGTTGTAATTATTGAGTTTAAATTCCTTTAGACTTGCATGTAGCTTGAATAGGAACTTGATTTTAATTTTAGAAGTGTCAAATATTTTAAGTGGCTTGCATTTGATTTAGACAATTGGATCCCTTATAAGTAAACCAAGTGTCAACTCGATTCTACATTAACCATTATACTGGAAGTACAAATATTAGTAGATGAATAAACCATTAGGTTAGTAAATGGAATTAATGGTACATTATTCATCTTAAATTATAAGTATGGATATTATTTTTTATTTGATTTGATTTTAGAAATAAATTGTATGTCATAAAAAGAGTTAAATGCATGAAATTTGTATAAGCAATAGCCACTATTGACATTTCACTAGAAATCAAAAAGGTGCTAAACAACTAGTAGTTTATTTTTGACAAACATGCATAGATAGATTTTATATAAACATACCTAATTGGTATGAGGATTATGATTATGCATGCTCATAGACAATATTATTATATTTTAGATGGTGATATTGTTAATAAAATTATCTTTGTCAAAAGTTTTATTTTTGTGCTTTAGTAAATCAAAATGAGTGTTCGAGATTGTTTTGTTCCATGTATTGGAGAAAATTTGTATGAATCTTAGAAGTGTATTCTATGTGACATATGTTTGTTTTTGAAACTGTATTGATGATGATAATAGGTAGTGAGATGGGTCCTACTAGCCTAGGTAGTACCACCAATAGATAATCTGATCAAGTGGTGTGTTATGAAATTGACCAATCTAAATGATCATATATTCTTTGAAAATTTTGACCATAGTAATGTAGATATACATTATCATTTCAAATGTTTGATTTTCATGTTGTGCGATATCATATTAGAATGAATTTATTTATGGTAGACTGCATGTTTTTAGAAATCTTAAAGCACATGGGGCATTGACATGTCTCACTAGATTATCGCATCATTTTCTATACCTATCCATGAAGGGAGGGCCATTTATTGATAGGAGATTGTGTGGGGGATCATTGGTCCATGGTTGGAGTGGTAAATCACTCAGATGATGCTCTCCTTCCCCAATGTAGTACTACTTGGTGACAATACTTGAGATTATCGGTGATACATAAATTGGTATGACTTGAGATATGGAGAGCTTGGTATCCATTATTATATTAGGATACATGCTAAAGGAATGAAATTACATTATGTACTTATATATTGAATAATAATGGCTATATTGTTAAACCAGTCGTAGGTGTGTGCTATGATGATTACTTTCCTTAGAATTGTATAAGATGTGTATTGTATGTAGTATTTGAATTGAAGAATTATTATTATTGGATATGATAGAGATGTTGTATTGCTTAATCATGTGGAATGAATGTTAAATTAATTATTTAGTTGTTTAAAAGAAAAAAAAATTATTGTATTTTCTTAAGTACTCTCGAGGGTATGTCACAACAACTCTTCTTGATCATGTGCATACCTTGTATAGGAACTTTGATCCTAACAAGGCCATGATTGATTATGAAATTTTTAAGGAAGAATTATTGAAGGAATTTGATATTCTTGAGTTTGAACAGTACAACATCACTGTGCTTAAGGAAATTAACCAAGGATTATTAGAGAGCATGCACCTGTATGATGCTAGGTTTAAGACTCTTATTTCAAATATTTTTTTATGATACTCACCCCTCCCAACATGCATAATGGGATTTTGGGGGGTTGATAGCACCATTTAGAAGAGTGATTTCCATGAAGACATTCATAGACCCTTGTAAAGTGTTTAAAGCCATGATTAAAGCCAAGATAGTTGGAAGCTTCAATAATATAATTAGTCCATTCATGGAGGTGTAGATCATGTCTATGGCCTCCCAAATCCAAAAAATAACCACTAGTTCATCACAAAATTCTCAAAGTGGATTATGGTGCACCGAAAATGAGGTGGTAGGCCATAATAAGAATAAATACCCTTAAAGGAATATGTTCACAATGATTCAAAGATATGAGGTTTGTTATGAGGCACATAATGTTTGTAATTTCCCTTTTTTGTAACATGCCAATCAGGTTAACACAATCATATATTTTTAGCTATGTGATGCCTACACTCATACCACACATCTGATTGCTGATTAATCGATGAGATGCATGATAATATGGAGAGAGGTGCATGATAAGAAAATATAATAGTTAGAGGGTAAGCAACCCAAAGCAATGAGGGATATGGCCAACAACATTTAGGATATGGGATGCAAAGAGGCACTAGAGGTTGAGGTGGAGGAATATTCCCACCACAATCATGTTACCAGTATGATTTGACCAAGTACTATCAACACAACTGCCATACACATCCAATGTGTGGGTATTATTGAGTAACACATAAGGTTGAAGAATGCCCCAACTTATACAAGAAACTTTCCCAAGGTAGACCTAACATAGACAAGGGTACATGAATGATCAAGCACAAGCCTAAAGTGGAAAAATGGACTTCAAAGGCATAACCAACCCATACAAAGCCAATCAAAGTGTAGACAACTACTCATAGTGGATTCACCACTCAATCGCTAGTTGCGCTAGTACTAGAGTTGTACCTAGATTATGGGGAACCAAGATGCACTGAGTGCATAACATAGCTTGAACCCAAAGTTGAACATTACTTAGACCCTACACACTAGAAAGATATATTGTAGTAGGCTATGAGTGTGATTCAGAACCTGTAAAGAAATCTCTAATTAGTACAAGACCTAGAGGTACAAGCTATCACCTCTTGAAAGAAGCAAGATGGTCAAGAAGTTAAGGTACAAGAGTTAATAGAGATCTTGTACCTCCTACAAATATAAGGGATGTTGCCCCTATCAAAGAACTTACTTTTAGAACATGTAGGACATAATCTAGTCAAATTTATCATGCCATATATGGAAAGGGTGTGAGAAGTTAGGCATACTCAAAATGCAGAGTATGATTAAGAACTCTTTGTAAATGCCACAAATTATGGATGGTTTATATTTGAGGTCCTTGTTGACATAGGCAAAAAGGTTAATGACCTGATAAATAATGCATGGAAGAAGATAGGTAGGCAAAATTTGAGGCCTTCCCCTCACATATTTTTAATGGCCAATAAATTTAGGACACAACCAGTTAGGATTATAAAAGGAACCATTGTAGATATTATGGGCACTGAGTTATATGCTAACTTCAAAGTGATTTAGTTGGCTGAATAAAATAATTATCTAGCACTCTTAGGAAGGCCATGATGCTATGTGAATAATGCTAATATATGCTTTAATAAGCACTATATGACCTTTGAAAATGGTAAGGAGAAGGTCATGATCCCACTCTCAAGTGACCAAAGACCCCCTTATGTAAAAAGTGTTGATCTTGAAGATGAGATCAACCATATCTATAATATCATGGTATAAGGCATTGAGACTATCAACCCTAATGACCAAGGAGTGCTTTCTTGAGAAGATGGATAATCGATCTTAGACACCACTTATGTAGTTTACTATCGATGGGTTGAAGAAGTTTATAAAACCATTGGTCAGAGGTGTTTCTTAGTGAGTAAAAAGGTGCCAAAACCTATGAGGACTAGCTAGGTTCAAATTGATCACACTTTGTGAAGAGGGGTCCCTTACAATAGGAAGAAAGGAAACATAGTGTTTTTATTAAGAAAAGGTAAACTTTAAGTGCTCCTATGATATGAGGGGACAAATCCTATATAAGAATCTGTCTATGACCTAGAGTCCTGCATATTGAAGGAGGTAGATAGGATGGGCACACTAGTGTATAATTTGAGAAGCACTACTGCTCATTGTTTGGTAGTGTAGAGGTCTAGCTTACCAACTTGGCAAGATGTAAAAGCAAATATCTACACGAGATTTAGAAAATATAATGAAGACCTATACATTTATGCATACTCAAGTGATTTAGACCTAATAACACACATACACTTCTGTGAAGAAACATAGATTGACTATGATACAAATTCCTTGAGAAACCTATGGGTGCAAAATTTTTATAGAACCTTGAAGAGATGGGCATAATCTTGGTATGTGGTCAACAAAATGCACCATGAGATATCTAGTTGGGATGTCTTGAGTGAAAATTTTGTGCACACATTCTCTTTTTCCTCACATAGCTTGGAATTGATTGATACATTGAAATTCATTTGAAGGGTAGTGTTTGAGGACATTGAAATTATAGAGGAGCACGTACAAGATATGTTTAAGGAGAAAGGATTAACACTCCTATCTTTTTTTGAGGAGTAGTAATTGAATAGTGACTCAAGTGTAATATTAGAGGAGCACCTACAAGATATGTTTGAGGAGAAATGATTAACACTCTAAAATTTTTTTGAGGAGTAATAATTCAATAGTGACTCCAGTGATGAAGATACATATGTCTAGAAAGCATGAAATTAGATGTCCTTGACATGAAAGAGGAAGCTCATACATTAAGTGGATGATAGTGCCCCTAACGAGGAAGACCCTACTCATCTCCACATTGGAAAAACTGAAGGGAGTAGGAAAGTTAAGGGCACACATCAAGAGAGAAATGAGCCTTACTATGTACTATTCAAGACCACCCATGTTGATATCAACATGAAAAGGGAAGCAGAGGTGGCTAATCTAGGTGCATATTGGTCTAATGTAGAGTGACACAAACTATGGAATTCTTAAAGGATTTTCAAGATTTGTTTCCATGTAATTATCACATGATGAAGGTCACCAACCCATCCCTTGGGAAAATGAGCATATAGATGGTGGAAAATGTGTGAATTATTAAAAAGTGCTCCTAAAAAATGAACCCCAATCTCTGCACTAGGGTCAAAATAGAGATTGATATAATGCTGACTACATGAGTGATCTACTTAGTACAAGAGTTAGAATGAGTAAGCCCCATATTTATTAACATTAAGAAAGATGGGTGCATATACATTTACATGGATTACCAACTATTAAATGCTACCTATGTCATTGATCCCTTCTTGACTTCATTCGTTGATGAAGTCGTAAGTTGTGAAATCTATACTTTCATTGATGGTTTCTCTAGATACCATCAAATCAAAATTGAAGAAGAGGATAGGCCTAAAAAAACATTTGTGATAGAATGGTTATTTTTACTATAATGTGATGCCCTTAGGATTAAGAATGCACCAATTGTATTCTCTAGAGTGGTCATCACTGCATTCAAGGATTTTATTCATAAGTTCCTCTAGGTGTACCTTGATGATTGGACTATGTATGGGTTCATGAGAGACCATTATGATAACTTTTACCTCATGTTTTAGAGGTGCCAAAAAATAAAAAAATACTTAAACCTTAATCAGTGCATGTTTGTGACACATTTTGGCACCTTACTTAGGCATATTGTCTATAAATATGGTCTGCTCATCGATCCTATGAAGATTGCCATTGTCATGTAGCTCCAAACTCCTTCAACATAGTGAGATGTTCACACCTTTCTTGGCCATTATGGATATTATAAAATGTTTATAAATATCTATGAAAGGATTGAAGTACCACTAGAGGAGATTTTGTGCAAGGATAGCCTATTTTATTGGGGCATAATACAAGAGGATGCCTTTGAAACTCTAAAGCTCAAATTGGATAGTGCACCTATTCTACAATTTCCCAATTGGATGACCCCATTTCACATCCATGTTGATGATTTTGGATTTGTAATTGAAACCATTCTAATGAAACATGGTGAAGGTAAAATAAATCATCCCATCTCCTTCATAAGTATAAAATTGACACAAGTAGAGTAGAACTATACAACAACTGAGTGCTAGGTACTTGTAATGGTCTATACCCTACAGAAATTTAGATAGTACTTGTTGGTAACCCCTTTCATCTTCTTCATAAACCATGAGGTGCTTAGGTACCTCATGAGAAAATCCATTCTTGATGGGTGCATTTGTAGATGGATAGTTTTATCTCAAGAATTCTAGTTCTCAGTTATTGTCAAGCCTAGAAAATAGAACTTAGGCCCAAACCATTTATTTCACATTAAATTTGATGATACAATAATGCCTATTGAGGATGACATGCTAGATTCATAACTCTATAGAGTCCATCATGCCCTTGAGGACTTGGTAGAGATAACCACTTTTATAACATCTAGATATGTGACCTAGATAATGACAACCAAAGAGAAGATCAACTCGTAGTTTACACGACCCCTTTTCAACTCATTAGTGGAGAACTATATAAACTAGGTCAAGATTAATTCTTATGATAATGTGTCTTAGAATAGGAAAGGCTTTTCATTTTATGTGAGGTACATGAGGGAATAATAGGAGGACATTGCATTGGAGACAAAACAACACACAAGGTATTACAATCAGGCTTGTGGTGGTCAAGTCTGTTTCAGGATGAAAAGTATTGTGCCAAGGCATGTGACATATGCCAGAACATAAGGAAACCTAACCACTAAGATGATATTCCCCTCATCCACATTATTTCCCAAGCACCATTCAAAAAATGGGCCATTGATTTCATTAGGATAATTACTCCCATAATAAGGTGTATAGGTACAAGATATATTCTAGTGGCCATCGACTATTTCACCAAGTGGGCTGAGGTAACACCAACCACGAAATACATATCCACCATAGATAAAAGGTTCTTATGGGATAAAATTATAATTTATTATTGGTACCCACTTAGTTTGACTAGAAACAGAAGCACACACTTCATTAATGAAACTATCAAGATCTTACTGATAGAATACATGGTGGTGCACCATAAGACCACCCCTTATCATCCACAAATGAATGACACTACTGAGGCATTCAAAAAGATACTATGAATGTGCCTCAAAAATATATGTGATGTTGGTCACAAAGACTAGGATGATTGAGTATCAGTAGTATTATGCACATATCACATAACTTATAAGTGCTTGAACAAGGCTACACCATTTTAACTAGTGTCTGGTGTAGAGGAAATTCTATTGATTAAATTCATGGTGCCATCATGACACATTATGTGTATTGGTAATTTGGATGACCAAAGATCATTGAGAGCAAGGTTGGAGGACTTGAAATACTTGGATGAAGTACATGCCTAAGCAAGGTGGAGCCAACAAATAGAGAAAGAACACCATAAGTTGTGGTATGACAAGCATATTAAGTGCAAGATAATAAATGAAGGAACATTGGTCTTGATATATGACTCTAAGTATCTCAAGAATCAAGGAAATCTAAAAATTAGGTGGATGGGACCATATATCATTCATAGTATATTAGAAATTGGTGCATGTAAGTTATGCATGTTATCTAGTAAAATGCTCCATGGGCATTTCAATGGCAACTGACTAAAGCCTTATAGGTAGTAGGATGGAACTTGTACCATCAAAAACTAACTTGTGATAAATAGAATAAATTTTGGCATAAGACAAATATTTATTTATGATTTATTCTTGTTCTTGATTGAGCAAATAAGCAATGCTTTGAATCCCACTAGAAAAATATTCAGGTGTTTTCATGCATAATTCCATCTAGGTGAGTCAAGCATGGATGCTTTTTAAGTGCCTAAAGTCAGACACCTATATTATGTACACGTGAAGTTTTACAAATTGAAGAGGTGCACAATATCTTCATGTGAAAGATTAAGAAAACAAGGCACTTTGAAGCCCATAGGAGGATTATTTTGGCACTTATATGCATAACTCTAGTCAAGTGAGTCAAGCACATATGCTTTTGAAAGTGCCTAAGGCTAGAATCCCAAGTTTTTAGGTCCATAAAACTCAACAAAATTTGAAAATATGAGTACCAATTAATAAAGAGAGGTGCATGTGATACAAATACACAAGAGGTAGAAATAAGACAGACACTATGATCATGTGTAAGAGATCAAAATTAAAGAGTGAATCATTGAAGGGCAAGAACAAGGGATTTGTATGGGGTAGGATAGGACACAGTAAGAGATGAAAGTGTAGAAAAATCAACCAAGTAAGTAAAGCATGCTTGAAATAAAAGTGAAATAGGGAAACAAAATGGAATAATGGAAGCTAAATCATACACATGCGAGGTGCTGCACCTAGGTTACCATAAGGAAGGTGAAGGTTGCATCAATTAAACAAAGCATAAGAGAAAAATTGTCGAGATAAGTTGGCATCCACCCAAAGTGAGGTGGGAAGTGACTATTTGAACTACACATCACTTCACCAAAAATATCATTAAGAATATTTGTTGAGGTGATAATAGAGACACAAAGATCTGTATTGAATGTATAGGTGCTAGTGGATTTTCATAGATTTTGCAATATTTTATGATTTCCAAGAACTCTAGGTATTGCCACATCATCAATCACCTATAATTAAAAAGGTAGCTAAATTAAGTGTATAAAACAATAAAGGGCTGATTGGTTTAGATTACAAACCTCAAGGTAATTTACACTCAAAAATGTAGACTAGAGAACTAGAGCTGAACCAGTAAACCAAAGATAAAGCAAGAAAATGCTATTTTAGTGAAACCTTGAGTACCCATAGATGCCAAAACTGAATGATTGAACAGAGAAAGGAATTATGTTATCTTTAAGATTGGCATAGAGAAGTGTGAGGAATGAATTGTAAAATAATAAGGTGGCAAAAAATGGGAGTGACATCAAGGATGCCATTAATGAAAAGTGAAGTTCAATATCCAAAGTTGTAATCACAGGTCTTATGACTGTGAAGAGAACAAAAAAATTATAGGCTATGACAAAGTACATAGATCATGCTTCAACACTAGTCAATTCAGGATGGGGAAATGATGTATGAGTTTTGACCCACACCAGGAATATAAGGATGCCAAATAAGCATGGATAATAAAAGAAGCATCCATGGTGAAGAATAAATCACAACAGATAGGAGTTATCATCACCAAGGTTGATTCAGAGGTGCTTGTAAAAATGTCCTACTAGGAGATGTATTTTCCTAAGGAGGTCATGGTAAGAGATATTTGGGCCTCCTTTGCACACACCTACTAGCTAAAATAATATAACCACCCTCAAATAATATGAAATATCTAGTGCAAGACTAGGTGGTGGATATGGGGGTAAATATTTAAGTAAGTGTGGCACTATTTGATGTCATTATCTAGGATAAATTGGCAAGCACTGGTGTAACTTAGCTCTATGAGTTACCATGTTTTAAGAAGCCATAATAACTTGTGAAATTCATCCTCTCATTCATCCATAGGGGCCACTTATACTTTATGGGAACACACATGTAGTTATAAATAAACATTATTGGCTAAATCATCAGGATCCCAGAGTCTAGCATAGACATTTACTAGATGATGGTAGATGATGTAAAAGTTAAAAGGCTCATAAAAATCATTGGGTACTACAAGGGAAGGTTTGTTTTCCAAATTAAAGACATCAAGGACCCTATAATGAGGGGAGTTATGTGCCTCATGATTTCAAAACTTTGCCCCGATGATTAGTAGATAGACAACACTAAGACCTACTTGTGCATCACCTACTATATGGCATAGGGCATAAAGTTTAATATAGAAAAATTCATTGCAAAAAAAATGGAAAAGAATGTTATTGAGTGTCATATAGCATGAGAGATGTTTCAATGGGTATCAATGTTAATTCTAATTATGATAAAGGAGATCAGTATGTCTGATGGTGATGAGGACAACCTTTGGGTATCCTTGGTGCACAAGGAATCCCTGACACTAAAGCACCAAAAATTCACCTACCCCTACCTTATCCAAAAATTATAAGACCTGAGTGATGGGTTGGTGTGACTAATAGATAAAAGAATTTGAAGAAGAATGGTGCATCCTCAAGGAGCTCCCTCAGAACATGTTTGGAATGGCAACCTTCACCATTATGAAACACTTTTATGTAGTGCACTTGGCACTCACAGATATCTATTGATTTGGTTAGCTAAAGCTCCCCTACATATTTTACACCCAATACTTTAGAGATGCACTAAGGAGAATCCCTAATTCATAATTGTTGGACATCATGGTGAAGGTTGTGGATTTAGAACAAAGTAGGTTACGACATTAATATGTGCACCTAGAAGGGAAAGTTACCAAAGATGAGGAGGATGACTCAAATCACATCAATATACATCCCCTCTAAAAATAAGTCATACTCGAGCACATCTGCATGATATACTATGAGATGAAGTCAAGGAAGAAGGGTGCACATGCCAAGAAGTATGATGACCTCCTATTTCAGATCGATGATGAAGGGAAGCTAACTCTAGTAGTGTAGAAGAAGTCTTCCGAAAAGAAAAAAAGGGGGAGACACTTGAGGAAATGAAGGAGCACATCATATTGAATATCACCTCTAGTAGTGAAGTCACTCCTCCTATATGAAAGATGAAACATGTGACCTTCACATTAGGGATTGCTTCACCCAAGAAAAGGGAAAAAAAAGAAGTCTAAGGGGCTAGTTTTAATTCCCATAATAACCTTAATGGAGATGGAGGTGCAAGAGGTGCATGAGGAATTAGAAGTGCAAGAGGCACGATAAGAGATGGAGGAAGAGGAATTAGGGATAAAAGTTTACATCATCTAAGAAGAAGTAGTAGAAGAAGATCCTAACACTATAAGTCTAAGAGGCCCTCAAAGGTGGCACTACCACCACACTTGGAGAATCAAAGAAGACAATGCTTTTGTCATCTAAGGAACCAACTACACATCCCCCATAAACTGAGGAGGAAAAGAGAAAATCATGAAGGAAGCTAGTGATGAGCGAGGTAGAGATCCTAAAGACACTAGTGCTTGAAGAAAAAAGGGATGACATGAGAAAGAAGGGCATGACCTAGCAAGAGATCAAGAAAGTTAAGGAGGAAGAAAGGAAGGCTGAGAAATAAACGGCCTTAACACTAGATAAGAAGAGGAAGGTTGAGAAAAATAAGGCCTAGGAGGAAAGGGCCAAGAAAGAAAAGGAAGAGAATAAGGTTGCCACAAGTGTGGAACTAATGGAGGAAAGAATAACAAAGGTGCCTAACACTCCCACTAGCATAGTAGAGGAAGTTATACTTTAGGCATACCCAAGTAATGAAGGGGTGCTTGAAGATAAGGAAGGTGATACTTATGCCTTGAAAGAAAAAATAAATAACTTTAAAGAAACCCAACAAAAATAGAAGGGCAAAGCTAGTGTCAAGGAATAAGAAGAAATGGACCAAGGGGACAAGTCTAAGGAAGAACTCTTACAAGAACAAGAGAAAGGAACCTCAAAGGGAAGTGTTGAAGAAAGTGATAGAAATGATGAAGAGGATGGAGAATAGATAGATTTGGCCATAACTGAGGAAGAAGGCACCAACCCAAGCCTAAGAAAAAATGTGTAGAAGGGGTAGACTAATGAGGATTACTATATATTTGAGTACATTCCCCCTAGAGCTACCACAACAAGGATGAACTAATATCTTTCATTCACTTTTGACATTTATATGGATGAACATCATTTTTAAGTACCATAGAAGGCTGAATTGGGTGAAAAATAACTAGAAGAAGGGAATTATTCCCTTCTCATAAACTCCCATGCAATGTACCCAATCAGCTTAGCCAATGAACTCATCTACATGGACTTTGAAGTAGTGCATATGAACATCATCAATAATGTTAGGGATTCAAAGTGGAAGAAGATTGTGCTAGAAGTATAAGAGGAAGTAAAGGCTATGAAGTTCAAATTTTAACAAGTTGAGTGTATAGAGGAAGTTGAGCCATTGAAACTTTAAACTTCTCGAAGGTCAACAAGGTGTGCACACTAGTGGAGTAGATGCTCCCAAGGTTGAGGGTAGATCTTGTGATAGAAGAAGAGGAGGACCCATGCACCACAATAAAACAAGAGATAAATACAAATATCAAAGACGTGGAAGACCTCTTCATGAAACTTTAAGAGGGTGTAGATACTATCAATTCCATTTTCTACAACTTTTCTAACCAAGTGTCAGTCATAAATGTACACCTCAAAAAGCCAATAGGGGATAAGGAGGAGATGATGACATAGGTATACACTATGAGTAAATCAGAGTGTAACCAAACAATAGGAAAGGTCAATGCCTTGACAACTCAAATTAAAGAATAGGAATAAATCTTGGAATCACTCATCTATGCCTTGTAAACCAAGGCCTACAAATAAGGATAAATCCTAGATAGAGGATTTGAAAAAGATAAGGCAAACCTTGAGTTCTTTTAGAAGGAATTAGAGAATATGGATGTACTCACACTTAGAATTGCCTCAATAGAAATAGACAATTCCATTGAAGAACTAAATCTTTCCATTAAGGGATTTGAATACTTTAACACTAAACTACAGGAGAGTACATCAGAGTTCTATGCACCAAGAGTATTGAAATACCAGTTTGAGGGTAGACTAGCAATTTTGTATGGGGTAATGTTGGGCCTCTTTTTGAATAAGTATTAAATTCATGCCAACTTAGTAGACACCTTAGTATGAAGTAATCACTTGTCATGATTGTTATTTTGATATCTTTTATGCTAGATAGAGGAATCATCACTGACTTAGCACCAGTGGGTAGACATAACTATTTGGCACCCAATTTTTAAGGGCATCTTCTTATGAAAGTAGCATGTGGTGTCTATAGTGTAAATTTCATAAGGTGATGTAGCCAATAGAATGATCAACCAAGGCTCTAGCTCAAAAAATAGTGTGTACCCTCCACCATTGAATGAAGATGATGCTTGGTACTATAAATCCATGCTCAAACTAGTATGCAAACAATGTGACTTTGATATAGAGAAGCCTTGCAGAACTAGTTTCAGATATAGAAAATTGACCACCATTAAAATTTAAGACTAGCATGGATGCCTTTATGGCTCCACATTGTAGTGCCCAAGATTTTCTATGAGCCTCTGAGCCTTTAGTAGCTTTAGATGAGCATTTTCTCTATTTCACTTGTTGTGTACTCTATTTTTCTAAACAATGTTTAATGAAGAATGGATTTTCCCTTAATTGAATTTTGATCTAGGTTATATGGTTATATTTATTTTATTTGAATGTGGATTGATTGCACAATGTTTATAATAGTTGTAATGCTTATATTTATTATATGGATACTAAGTTCTAGTAAGCTTCGGTTTAACCCATTAATGGTATCCCTATGTAAGTGATGATGCCAACATATTGTATAGAAATACTCTAAGTGTAAGAATGACCCCATGCCAAGCGATGATATTTGTGCCTAAAGCGCTAGCCTAAGCATGAACCCTTGACATAAAGTAATACCCTTGACCCATCTTAGCACCAAATGGTGCTAATCCCAAAAAGACAAAAGCTTGTGCCCTTGAGATCCTAGAACTAGCCTAATATAGGTTTGCACTCTTATGACCAGAACAAATTCCTCAAATAGGTTTTATGCCTAGAGATAGTTAGAATCCACATAGAATGGCTTGCACCAATGAACCTACTAACATCATTTTTGTAATTAACAAGTCCCTTAAAGAATGATTTGCACCATGACATGACTAGCCCAATACGGTCCTCGGTTCTTTATCTACTATGATTTAGGTGAGTGCATAAGGTTTGTACCTTATGTGAATTAATGCCGGTGTAGTAAAATGACAAATGTTGAGCATTACATGATTAGTCTAGGTTTATGCCTAGTTATAACAAGTACAGAACTAACTTGGACAACCAGATAAGTGCCTGACAAGTAAATGGATTGACCACCAACTTTTCTACAATAATATTGAAGGTGGTCAGTAGTAGGCATGGGATCTACTATGAGTTTTTCAACAATGATTTGTTCTTTGAAATTTTTTTACGTAATAATGTGAAGATCAAATTGCATTCAAAGGACCATCCACTTGCCAATTCTATCTCTAGGAAGAAAGGCTTTAGAGAATAAGTGACATAGTGGATCATAATGAATGATAACATAAGTTGTTTGATAAATCATATAATGATGAAGCTTTTTTGTTACAAAATATATAGTGAGGCAATCATGTTCTAATTTTTTATAGCATTTTTCATAGTCAATGAGGCCTAGACTAATTTAATAAATGGAATATTAACACCCATCATCTTATTGGGAAAGCATTGCCCCAACTAATACGAGAGTGGAATCAGTATATAAGATTAAAGGATAATTATTAGAAGGTGGATGAAGGGTGGGTAGATGAAGCAAAGATTTTTTATATTATCAAATGCTTTTTGACAAGGATTCATCCATTTGAGACTATTACCTTTCTTAAGTAGAGAATTAATAGAATAGATAAAGTAAGCCATTTTAGGGACAAATTATATTATTACCTTGAGCTTGCCAAGTTAAGTGCAAATATTTTGAATGGAATGAGGGACAAACATTTTGACAATGGCATTGATCTTAGTAGGATTAACATCAATACTACAAAGAGAGACTAAGAAACCTAGAAATTTTCTAGATGAAATGACAAAGACACATTTTTAGGGGTTTAGACTAACTTTATATTTGATGAGATGATTAAAGATGATAACAAGATTATAAAGATGAGTTTTGTGGCTTGTATACTTGGTAATGAGGTCTTCCACATAGGTTTCCATAATATTATGGATGACATCATGGAAAATGTAGGTCACAACCTAATGATAGGTAGCTCCAGTGATTTTGAGGTTGAAGTGCATTTTAACATAACAATAGGTGCCCCATTCTTAGTGAAAGTTGTCTTATGTTAATATTCAGGGGTAATGTGAATTTGACTAGAACCAAAAAAACCATCCATAATGGACAATATTTCATAGCCAATAGTGGAATAAATGATGGCATCTATGGAAGGTAAAGGGAATTTATCCTTGGGATAAGCAAAATTAAGGCTATGAAAATTGATGCAAATATGAATGACCATGGTGACTTTTTTCTGAATAGAGGTAATGTTTGAGACCCACTATGAATAGTCTATAAGATTGATAAATTTAGCATCGAGAAGTTTAATGATTTCTTTATGACATAAATTGGAAAATTTGGGAGGGAATTTTTGTTGTTTTTATCACACACATTTGATGTTAGGATAGGTGATGATGTTGTGCACCACAATGCTAAGATCAATGCCACGCATGTCCTCTTAAGATCAAGTGAAAGTCTCATAATAATTATCAAAGAATAAATTAAAGTTACCATGTTCAATTTGTGTAAGTCTTCTAGAGATTATGATTGGTCGAGGGCACGATGGGGTATCATATTTGATTCTTGTAGTTTATTCAATAAGAATAACATTTACATCTTGGAAATGATATGACACTTTAGCTAGAAAGGAAATAGGATTTTTTTAGGATCAATGTTAGTGATGAAGTTTTTGAAATAAGGATATTTTTGATTTAAATTCCCAAGTTTATATGTTATTATTGAGGGAGTTGGGGTTCTTGGGAATGGAATAATTCAAGAATGGATTCATTACTAGGCAAAGTGGGAAGAGGACCATAATACTCCACATATACTTCAAAATCAATAATTTTATTACCATGGCAGTAATATTCAGAATGTACTTGGCATACATTTGTGGCGTTGACATTGAGTGTAATCTCAGGAGTAGGTGTACAAGGTGAAGAAGGTTGATCTAATTTAATTGGTTTATTATTAGTATTATTTACAAGGAGAGGATCAAAAAGATTGATTGGTTTGGTAGGAGGTATAGAAGAGGATATAAGTTATATAGGTTTAGAGGGTAAGATTTATTCCACCACCTAAGGGGTATCAAGGAGTGGAGAATTAGCAGGAGGTACATGACTTTAAATTGCTAACTCAAAATCTATAGAAATGGTTTGAACATTGTGATTAAAAGCATGTATTTAAGATAGAGTTTTCTAATAATGTTGAACATCTAAGTCTCATGATTGAGCTTGGTTCATGATGTAATTATCATCATAAGTTGGATAAATTGTACATGCTTATGATTTGGGAGGAACTTCAGAAGGTGATATGCCTAAGTCACTGAATTTATGTCGAGACATGATTAAAAGATCTTGGAATAATTTATCTACTCCATAATCATTACATGTGAAGTCATCTTCTATGTAAGATGCTTCCTAAGCATTTCATGGAGGGGGAAATTAATGATCTCATTGATGAGAGGGATGGTGTGATCATGAGGCAATCACGAGGGAGCTAGTTACTCTAATATGTAAGGAGGTATCTTGGTAGTGTTGCAAGGATTTTACAAGTCATTGGGCTCATCGTCATCAAAATCAACAAGAGTAACATGTAAATCTAGATTCATGTTAATGAATTTAGGTAAAGGAGAACTATTAATTTTCAAAATGGTGGGAATTTGATATTGAGAATTAGGATTTAGAAGATAAATACTCCATGGGTTAGGATCGGCCTCATGTTTATACCTTTTTGCATTATGAATAAACTTGATACATTGGATATCAAAAGAGGTGATAGCCCTCATTCTATGAGTCCATGGGAATCTTAGGATTATATTGTAAGATAAAGGTAAATCGAGGACCATAAGCTTGGTTCATATAGTCTTAGGTCAAATCATAAGAGGGAGTCAAATACAACCAAGTGGCTTTTGAATAGTTTTGTCAAATCTATGACATGTCAAGTGAGTTTATTTAAGATGATCTTTGTTATAACCAAGTTATTGGATGAGCCATAGAGATGTCACATTAGTAACAAACCCTTTATCTACTAATACTTTACAAATGAGGGTGGTATTAATGGATATATTAATAAAGAGGGGTGGATCATTAGCTCAAAAGATGATATCATCATTGATCATGTCTTCTTTAGGGAAATCTATGGAGGGTTTTAAAGAAGGACAAATAGATTCGGTATGCATTTCAATTGGTTGAGGCTCATGAGAAGATGGTTCCTCTTCTAAGGAATATGTATCTTCAATTTCTTGAAGTTTTTTCATGACGAACCTATGTTAATAAGGAGAGGTAAAAACTAATTCCATAAGAGGGATTTTTCAAGGCATGGAGTTGAGTTATTCTAAGAATTTCCAATGGGTTTTGGAATAAGAAATGATGTGAGGCTTAGAAGGTCAAATAGATTTTGGAGGAAGAGAAGTGGTTGGGGGTTTGAAAAGATGAGATAGTTCCTCATTGGTTTTCGAAGCTAAGTGAGTAGTCTTAGTATCTTTGAGGAGTTGCTCCTTTAAATATGGTTTCTTAGGTTTGGTGACATGATCTTTGTGAACTAGTTTTGATTGATAATTGACCTTAGCTATAATGACATATTGGGTATTGGTGTAATATTGGTCATAGCCAATGTCAATTACAAAAACTTCCATGTTGACTTGTTGAGAGTTAGATGTGGAAAAATATTTTTGGTTGTTAGAAGAAGAAGTTTTGGGAGATTATAATTTTTAGAGGTGTTAATGTAATCTTGATGATGGAGTTGGATCATGGATTTATGATTGAAGGAATCATTGAGCATATAAGAGATAATAGTTTTTTTAAGCCCTCTACATGTTTCATGGGAATGACTAATGTTGGCATGGAACCAATAAAATGGATTAGGATCATACCATTTAGGTGGATTATTGGGATAATTAAATGGCTTAGAGGGCATTAAAAATTATTTCATTTGTTCCATAGTTGATGGTATGTGAGAAGGTTGGGGATTGTCAACTTTGGTAACTCCTAGTTTAGGTTGAGGAGGATTTATAGTTATAACATTAGTTGAATGTTGAAAGCATCCTTTAATGAGTTTAATATTAAGTTCAAATTGTTTCATTAAGAAGCTTGATGCTTAGCTTAGACAAGAGCTTCATTTATCATTTGAGGAGAAAAAGTACAAACTTCATATTAAAGTGAAGGAGTTAATGATGTTATAAAGAGTTTAAACAAATTTTCATCAGTCATGTTATGATCATCATTGTGAGCTAGAGATTTCCATCATTTCATAAAATCATGAGCTGATTTGGTGGGATATTACTTAAAATTAATGAAATGGCTAAGTCAATTCTCAGGAAGATCATTGTGTTGAAACTCTTTAACTAAAGGATTGACTAAATCTTCTAGTTGCCATATGGAATTTTGGGGAAGTTGATTGTACCATTCTAATACATCACCAATGAAAATTTTAATTAAGATTTTAGTTATGGTGAAAGTATTAGTTTGGATCCACTCCTTATAAATATTTCCAAATGCCTTAAAAAAATATTTAGGGTCTTTAGTCCCATCATATTTAATAATTAGAGATATGTCACCAATATAAACAAAAATAATGAAAGGGACTAAAGGCTCATTTTTTATGTATTGAAGCATCTTATTGTGTATGATAGGCTGGGCAATGAAATTCCCTATGGCATATCTAAGAGGGAGAGGAACACAATTTTGATTGTTTTGAGGGAGAAGAACAAGAGGTTGATTAGTCATGTTGATCAAATGATGTTGTGGTTGCATCATTTGGGAGGTGTTATATGTTTGCATTATGTTCATTTGTTGTAAGATATATGAAATAATTTAAGTGGTATCAATTGGTATATTGGTGTTTGTAGGAGGAATCCATGAATTGGTATTAGGGGGAGGGTTGTTAGGTGGTGGATTCTATATGGGGTTATTGGATAAACTTGTGTCAATTGCCCTCACATTATGGTGAAATGTTTGAACATGGGAATTATATTGATAGGTATGAAAAGGATCTGATCCACCAATCTCATCTTGTGGAGTGATTTTAACCATGTTACAATCTAAAGATGAGGGAGGAGAAGTAATCCAAGAGTGAGGATCCTCTTAAGAGGTAAAGAGAGGCAGAAAAAAGTACCCCATATAATGTCTAAATAGATTTAGGTTATCTAATAATATTATGATAGGGGATTTTATGATGCTTGATGAAAGAATAATATATTAGGAAATAATTGGGGAGAATAGGGATATAATTAATCAGATAGAGAACAAATTTGATGAATAGGTATAGAGTCAACTAGGTCGACATTTTTATATAAATAAAATCCACATAGTAGAAAGATGAGGATAAATAGTTGTGTAAGTTGACTGTGTATTAATGAACATGGAACTAAACATGAAGATAAGGATACATAGTTAGACAGATTGACTATGGACTTTAAACAAAAAAGCTAACCAATTTTTGAGAGACTGTACTAACCAAAATTATGGTGTTCTGGAATAGAGAAATTTTTTGCAAGATAATATTGAAGTAAGATGAAAGTAAAAACATAAGAAATTAGATCAATGTGGTTGATCCAATTTGAACACACAACACAAACCTTGAATCAATTCTAGATAATGCAATTTTTGTAATACAACATATAATGATCAAATATCAAGCAACAATTATAAAGTAAATGCTAATTAATTTGTCATCTTAAGTGCTATTAATTTATAATAAAGTTTAATGTTAATATGATGGGGAAGTTGGCTGAAATAGGGAACTAGAAATCAGTCTAAGGTTGGTTTAAGGATGTTTAGGTTGAAAGGGATATATATTAGTAATGGTACTAGCTTGGTATTGGGGCCTACCCCATCACTTCAAAATCCCACATTGAAAAGGGTGTTAGGTGATTTTACAATATATACCATCAACCACGTATTTATACTTG
This sequence comes from Torreya grandis, assembly GCA_037957365.1. Lineage (NCBI taxonomy): Eukaryota > Viridiplantae > Streptophyta > Pinopsida > Cupressales > Taxaceae > Torreya > Torreya grandis. The sequence continues at coordinate 1,028,206 of JARHVA010002525.1, forward strand.
GCCAAAAAACTAGGTCAGCGTCCCCCTTAGTGATGAAATCTAAGTAGGTTGGCCTTGGGAAGATAAATATTTAATTATTTTTGAATGTAAAGTGATTTAGAAGTGTGTTCCAAAGATAAAAACATCATAACTAAAATTATAATTTGAAAAACCACCTATTTAATCTATGTGAGTTACTCTAAGCATGCAAATAATTGAAAAGGAAAGGTGAATTAATTACTAATAAATATAAGTTAATTTATTAATTGAGAATAATAAAAATTAAGTTCAAGTGACACTATATGCAAAGAGTGCAAAAATAGAGTCAACTAGGTCATTACTATACTATAGAAGAACGATCTATAAGAATACAATCAAACAAGTTGATTATGTCTTCTAGATGGAAGATAGACTATAAAACTATGTTTAACAGGTTAACCCACTTTACTATAGGGTTGCACTTTTATAGACTACAAATTTGTGAAAAACAACACTGAAAGAAGAACTAAAATGATAGAGAGAGAGAAAGGAAGGAAACTTGTTGGTCATGAAGATGTTTTAGATTGAGAATTTATATGTTGTGATGTTCTAATGTTGTTTCAAAATTTTGCTAACTGAGTCATCTAGTTCAACTAAGTTTGCAAAAACCTATATGATAAATAAGAAATGGTGAATAGATTCAACTGGTTTGACTATGTTTGTAGACTTGTATGTTGATAGAAGAGAATAGTAGATATAGTTGATTTGTTTGACTATGTATGTAAATTTGGAACTAAAGAAGAATATTGTGTCAAACAGTTTGATCTAGTGACTTGTATTTGGAAAATACCTACATAGATAAAATAAATTCATTTTGAAGTGACTGTGTGTTAAACCTAAGCACAAAAAGAAAAACTATACTAATTGGTTTGATATAGTAATGCAAATATAGAAAAATATAATATGATGAAAAAGTGATTGTGTGAAAGAAAACCTACAAGAGTTTGATTTCACATTGGGTTCACCAGAATGTATACAAAGGGAAATGCAACTGATCTATAAATCAATCCTAGCTTGGAGAGATAAATCCTACTTACACTTCCAATTTTTGATACATTAGATATTCGAGGTCATGACCAAGATGGATCCACTAAACCCAACCAAGGGATATCTTACCACAATAAAATCACTAGGGAGGGTTCCAAAGCCTCTAGTCAAGCAAAACTATGCAATAATCCTAGCTAGGTCCTGTAATGAAATTACTTCAAGAATTAAGTATAACATCAAAATTATATCCAAATATGACTGAAATATATCCAAATATAGGATAATAGATAAGCCACTTCGAGGGGGCAACCTTCACAAGCTTCAATAAGAGCAAAATTCACAATATGATGATAAATGATTACCCACTACCTCCTATATATAGTCTAACTAGGCCATGGTTACTCCATAGGACTACCTACTAATCTAAAGAAAGCCACAAGTCGGCCACAATATAATGTCAAAGAGGGATAAGTAAGCCACAAGTTGGCTAATACTATCCTCATACATGTGATAGGTTAGGGGCATAACATGCCCTTCCCCTTCAAACCAATGTTGTCCTCAATGTTGAACAATTGTGGATGTTGTTGCAAAAATTCTTCACCTTCCCAAGTTACATCTTCACTGCTTTGGTTTTTTCATTTGATCAAATATTCCTTAATCTCTCTGGTTCTCAACCTCTTAGTATGTGTTTGGAGGATCTTCTCTGGTTCCAAAATGAATCGTCCTTCTTCATCTAGTTCTGGGAGCTCTATCTGGGTAGAAACTTTCTGTCCAATGACCTTCTTCAAACAAGAAACATGAAATACTTGGTGTATGTGAGATGAATGAGGTAACTCGAGCTTGTAAGCCACACTTCCAATTTTTTGTAGAACCTGATAAGGGCCATAATACTTTGGAGCAAGTTTGTTGTCCTTTTTCTATTAATTCAAGGACATCTACTTGTAAGGTTGCAAATGAACAAATACCTAGTCACCCACCTCAAAATTTTGCTCACTTCAGTGTTGATCTGCTTGTTGCTTCATCCTATTTTGTGCTAAGGCCAAATTCTCTCTCAAACTAGCCAAAACCTCTTGTTGATGTTGAATGTGCTCTTCCACATCATGAACCTTGGTGTGCACCTTTAATGAAGAAGTGATGGAAGGTGGATGGTAACCATATAGTGCTAGAAATGGAGACATTTTAGAAGAGGTATGGAAAGATGTGTTATACCACCATTCTACAAGTGGTAGCCATTTAACCCAATGTTCTTTTTTATCTGATACAAAACAACAGAGATACCCCTCTAAACATTTGTTAACCACTTCAGTTTGTCCATCAGATTGGGGGTGGTAAGATGAGCTATGAGCTAGCTGAGTACCCAAACAAGAAAATAGTTTAGTCCAAAAATTACTAGTGAAAATAGGATCATGATCACTTACAATTATTTTTGGGGTTCCATGTAATTTGAGAACTGCTTCCATAAAAATAGCTGTGATAGTACTTGCTAAAAATGGGTGTGAGAGAGCACAAAAATGGGCATATTTTGTAAGCCTATCCACAATGACCAAAATAACATTATTACCTTTAGAATAAGGCAACCCAGTGATGAAATCCATGGAAACTTCCTCCCACCTTTGACTAGGAGTTGCTAATGGTTGTAACAAACCTGGGGTCTTAACCGTTTCACCTTTATTCTGTTGGCATATCATGCATTCTTCCACAAAATTTTGTACATATCACTTGAGTCCTTCCCAAAATAATTCTTTCTTAATTCTATGATAAGTTTTCAAGAACCTTGAGTGTCCCCCAAGTGGATATGCATGTAACTCTGCAAGAATCTTATGCTTAAGCTCTGAAGTTTTGCACAAATATAACCTACCCTTATACCATAGGACATTACCTTTCCATTAAAATTTGTCAAAGGATAAATTACCTTGCTAGAGATTCTGAATCAGAACCTATGTAACCTTGTCTTGCTCCCATTCTAACCTAGCTTCATCCACCCAATCTGCTTGCAATATGGATATTGCACCAAGTAATGCTTCTGTGGATGCATCCCATCTAGATAGTGCATCTGCTACTACATTATCTTTACCCTTCTTGTAGATAATTTCAAAATCATAACCCAACATTTTGGTTACCCATTTTTGTTGTTCCTCGGATGATAATCTTTTCTCTAAAAAGTATTTGAGACTATCATCTTCCATTTTCACCTTAAAGTGTCTACCCATCAGATAAGGCCTCCATTCTTTAACTGCATGAAGAATAGCCATCATTTCTTTCTCATAGATAGGTTTTTGTAGATTCTTACCTTTGAATTGATGACTTTCAAATGCAATGGGTCTTCCTTCCTGCATTAGTACTGCCCCAATCTAGACCCAGAAGCATCACATTCAATAATGAATGTTTGTGAGAAGTCTGGAGTAGCCAAAACTAGAGTGGTGCACATAGCTACTTTTAGTTTCTCAAATGCTTTGGTGGCATCATCATTCTAATGGAAATCATCCTTCTTTAGCAATGTAGTGAGTGGAGCTGCTATGCTGCCATAACCTTTCACAAATCTTCTATAGTAACCTATTAGTCCAAGAAAACCTTGAAGGTTTTTGAGAGTTTTTGGCATGGGCCATTCCATTATCACTTTGATCTTCTGAGGATCAACTTTGACCCCTTCATGGGAAACAATGTGACCAAGGTACTCTACCTCTTGTACTCCAAAAACACATTTAGATGGCTTCACATAAAGTTGGTGCTTCTCCAAAACTATCAATACCTGTTTCACATGTTGTAGATGTGCTTCCCATGTCTGACTATAAATCAATATGTCATCAAAGAAAACTAGAACAAACTTCCTTAAAAAAGGCCTAAAAATAGTGTTCATCAAGCTCTGAAAAGTAGATGGTGCATTTGTAAGACCAAAGGGCATTACCAAAAACTCATAATGGCCCTCATGTGTTCTAAAAGTAGTTTTATGAACATCTTCATCCTTGATTCTAATTTGATGGTACCTCGAGCGAAGATCCAATTTTGTGAAATAATTAGCACCATGCAACTCATCAAGTAAATCATCAATTACTGGAATAGGAAACTTATCTTTGATGGTGTACTTATTAAGTTCCCTATAATCGGGGCACATCCTCCATGTGTCATCCTTCTTCCGCACCATGACCACTGGTGATGAATATGCACTTTGGCTATGCTTGATGATCCCTGCCTCCAGCATCTCATGGACCATTTTTTCAATTTTACTCTTTTGTGCATATGGATATCTATATGGTCTGATATTTGGTGGTTGACTACTTGGAATTAGTTGAATGGCATGATCATGTTCTCTTTTTGGTGGTAGTCCTTTTGGCATGGCCCCAAAAATAGATGAGTGGTCTTCAAGAATTATTTGTAGATCAGGATGTGTAGATACCTTTGGGGGTTGAACTTCTATAGAGCATAATCATGCAATAATTCTCTCTGCCCCCTTTTTTAGCATCTTGGTCATCTGATGTGAACTAACCAATTGTGGAGGTTTTGCATGTAATCCATGTAGTTCAATTTTCTTACCTTCAGAATGAAAGTGCATGAATAGTTCTTGGAAGTTCATCTCAATGGTACCTAAGGTTGTGAGCCATTGGACTCCCAAAACAATGTCTGTGTTACCCATGGGAATAACAAACATAGGAGAGTCAAGATTTTACCTACCCATAGTAAGCTTAATACAATGGCATTTGCCTGAACAATTAATTGTGCCACCATCTGCAATCATGACCTGAAATTTAGGTGCTGGGTAGATGAAATAGTTCAATCAAGTGGCCAACTTATGGTTTATAAAGTTATGTGTGCTCCCTAAATCAATCAACACTGTCACCTTCTATTTATTGAGGAAACCCACCACCTTAAGAGTTTGTGGAGTGCTAATACCTGCAAGTGCATGACAAGAGATTGTAGGTTGGGAATCTTTAGGTACCTCCTCTATATCTTCCTCATCATCATTGGAGGCATCATCTGCTTCTTCATTTTCATTTGGTCCCTCAATGTAGAATAATTTCTTCCAGCACATCTATGTCCTTTACTCCACTTGCTATCACAACCAAAACATAATCCTTTTGCACGCTTTTCTTCAATTTGCTGAGGGGTCAATCTAGTAGGTGGAGGAAATGTTGATGATGATATGCTATGATCTTTGAAGTGAGTGAATGGCTGCTTCTTGTTGGCTATGAATTTTTCCTCAGCTTTATGTGCTAGGATAATAGATTTAGAAATATTAAGTGGATTAAACATGCGTACCTCATGTTGAATGTGGTCCTTGAGTCCACCCAAAAATAGGTCATTCAAGTTTGCATCAGAAATTGTCTCCACACGTAAGGATAGGTTCTGAAAATGATGAATATAATCCTTGACGGAGCTAGTTTGTCACAATTTTTCTAGTTGGCTGAAGTAATTATCTGTCACACTATTGCCATAGTGTAATTGTAGTTTCTCTATAAAAATTGACCAGGTGACATTGAGACTCATCTTTTTCTTTTGAGCACACAACTGTCGATACCAAATGAATTGATCAGGTTCAAGATACCAGGATGCCATGGTAACCTTTTGTCCACTTGGAATATAATGTAGGTTAAAAAAACTCTCCATTTGGTTGAGCCAATTGAGTGGATCTTTTCCATCGAATTTGCGCATATCCACTTTTGGTAATAGGTTCTTCTGTGGCCATGGAGTTGGATTTGAAGTAGACTGGTTAGGAGAACCACCCTGGTGGGTTTGTGATATAGAGTTATCTTGATGATTTTATTGATTAATATTGAAATCCATCATGATATATCCCAAAATATCTTGTATGGATTGCATATTAGATTGTATGTCTTGCACCTCACTCTGAATGCCTTGCACACTATAGTCAAGCTGGCTCACTTTGTGATCTATGTCAGAAAACCCTGGTACAAAGAGTCTATTACACCCCCATTATGACTCCATCTCATCCTTTTTAGGAGTTTTTCCTAGAGTTTCAACACCCTTTCCTTGGCCCCGAGTTTGTGGACCTACCAAATAAAGGGTTTTACGATGTCGACCCTTATTGACACTTTTGACCCAACTTTGACCAAGTGATTTTGGAATTATTTAGGCCTCAATTCAAAATATAAAAAGAACGAACCATATAAAATTTTTTATAATATTTCCAAAAATGTAAAAAACTCAAAAAAATTATTTGAATTGCGCACGATAGAGAAATTTTATGAAAAATCTTAAAATAGTGATAAATTTTGAAACACAGATCCAAATGATATTAAATTTTAATGGAAGCTTAATTTGATTATTTCACACCTCCAGTAAATTTTTTTTATATAAATTCGCAACCATTTTTTATATATCACAAAATTAGTGTTTCACCCGCAAGATTGCCCAAATCGTAGCTCTGATACCACTTGTAATGAAATTACTTCAAGAATTAAGTATAACAGAAGAATTATATTCAAATATAACTGAAATATATCCAAATATAGGATAATAGATAATCCACTTTGAGGGGGAGACCTCCACAAGCTTCAATAAGAGCAAAATTCACAATATGATGATAAATGATTACCCACTACCTCCTATATATAGTCCAACTAGGCCATGGTTACTCCATAGGCCGACCTACTAATCTAAAGAAATCCACAAGTCGGCCACAAGTCAGACACAATATAATGTCAAAGAGGGATAAGTAAGCCACAAGTCGGCTAATACTATCCTCATACATGTGATAGGTTAGGGGCGTAGCAGGTCATATGTTTTCATATTCACAAAGTAAATGCAAAGGAAAGTAAAGACTAATCTAGTGCTCACCAAAGCTTGTGGAATAAAATGGGGGTTAGTAAACATAAAAGTAAAAAAATATAAGAGAATCCTAATTAAGTTATGTATAGGAAAGAACTTAATGAATGGAGAGAGCAATATATTCAAAAGCCATTACTTATGCTACTTTTATCTATTAAAGTAGAGGAGTAAAGTTATATATACTTACCTTGAAGATGAATCTGTTGAGATTCAATCTCCCCCTTGGATAAATGTGCTTCATAAGAGGTTGTTTTGGTTTTTAAGGATCACTAAGAAAGGCCAAAGAATCCAAAACTTTTTCACAAGACAATATTAATCTCTAAATAGAAACCCTAAGCTATAACTCAAGTAGAAAAGTGGAAGAGAAAATTGTAAATAATCACAAATGAATAATTAAATCTTTCCATCTCTTGAAAAAATGATGAAATGAATGTGTATATATAGCTAAATCTAATCATAATTATTTCTAAAAGTTTAGCTAATAGGGTTGACCCAATTGACTTTGTATCATTATTGATAAAATCGAATTAGGTCTTGGTCTAGGTCAGCCAAGGGTGGACCTACACACTAAATGATTTTTATCAATTAGATTACAGGGTTGGTGGGGATGATAATGTAAAGTAAAATATTGGAAAGGGTTTTAGGCTTAGGAAGGGGTTAATGAAAGTGAAAAATGACTAGAGGAGGGTATGAAAGAGGATACAAAGCTTTGGGAAGTGTTTTTAAGATATGGCTATGTAGATATCAAATGGTAGTGTAGGGACAACAATCCTACAAAGAACTTATGGCTTGCCCACCCCTTTCTCGAGGCACCCCTTAGGGTATGCACTTAGAGAGATTAAGCCTCAATGGGTTCCTATAAGATATAAATAATTAGTAATTGATAAAGTTTAAAAATATTATGTGTATGTAGGTTGATCTTTGAATGCTTCAAACCTATAATAAGACTGCTCCTATGCTTGATATGAAAATAGAGATGAATAGAGTCTAATAACTTGGTTGTTTAGGTGATCCATTTAGATTTAGTAGGTGTTTGCTAGGAATTTTCTATAAGAGGAATGAGAAGGCTTAGACTTGTATATATAACACACCTTTTTAAAATATCTCATGGTAGGGTTCAATAAAATAAATGTCATGACCTTAGATTTGGCATACACTGATTTATTTTTGTGACACTGATTGGTTGATTAGATTATTATTATTTAGCATATTAATTACTTATTTCTATTGATTAACTGATTTAATTAGTTATGAACTATTATTATGGACATTGATTAGACTCTAGATTGAGATATTATTACATGTTATGAATATTTCACATTATCTTGATGTGATTTCATTATAGATATTATTAATTTTGATTGGATAAATTTAGTTCAGAATTACTTGATTATATCTAATATTAGTACCCTATTTAGATACTATTAATGTACCATTTTGGTGGTTATAGGAATAAGGAAGAATGAAATAGGTTGGGCATGAAATTCAATAATAGTGGATATAAAGGGGTAACAAGGAGTTATTTGATCTTCTTCTAAGCTGAGTGATTTTGAGCTTTATTTTTATAGTCAATTTGACTATTTAGATTTCATGACTTACTCTACTTCTTTATTAATTTAATTCATGATTAGTCGATTGTGTTAAGTCTTTTGACTGGGTTGTATGTTTAGTGAGCTTGGTTATTTATTGTTTGGCTTGCTTTGCATTCTTTTGACTTCATTTTTCATTAAAGTCAATGAGCTTGTTATGTTGGTCATGTTTACTTATTTTTATATTATTCCACATTCCACTATCAGCTGATCACATTATTATTTTATTCTTTATGCATAACATTTTCTCTTTTAGCTATGAGTTATATGCTTACCTAGTTGATGTGCTTAGTTTTCATTGACATTATTTTGGCCAAGGACATTGACCTTATATAAGGACCATGACTAGGTCATGGGGTGGTTATTAGTTTAATTATTTGATGTTATAATTTTTGATGGGTTGAGACCTTAATAGAGAATTAGGTTATGATGACCTAATCCCTAAGGTTGTTTCTATCGAGTAAATTTGAAGACTTTATTTTTGGGTCATTCTTTTGAGATTGCTCTACTCAAACCCTAACTGAATGTTGTCATATTTTTTGGTGAAAGTTATTGGACACCTAGTTAGATTGGTCTGAGACTATGAGTTTGATTATGTAGTTGTATTTCTGGAGTAAAATGGAGTTTGTTTGTTCACCCACATCTTCAGTTGTTCATGGAAAAAATGTAGTAGCAATGTGGTATTTAATGGCACCCTGGAGAGTTTTAATGAGCTCGATTGGGTGCAAGAATAACAAAGGTTTGAATTTTAGAGACTAGGATAGTTTGCATTTTTGGTGCAAACAATAAGAAAGTGGTTTGTATTTTTGTTTTGTGTAACTATTGGTAATTGATGTGCGTGCTTATGGAGTTATGAAATTTAATGAACCATTATAGGCTCATGGTGAAATTGATAGTTTCATGATGGACCTATAATGCATAGAATTAAGTTGTAGTCATATACCCTCCACTAAAAGTGAAATGGGTTTATTTTAAAATTTGCATTAAGATATATTATGTTTTGACCTATGTAGAGAGTGTGGCTCATTGTTTTGTGTGATATTTAAAATGTGTATATAGGACTTGTTTTTTTGTTTTGTATAGTTTGGAAATGTATATATTTGACCTTTAAGGATGAAGTAATTTTTTTTATACTATGGACTGGTTCTTGTAAAATTCATAGTCTTACTTTTGATTTTGTTATTCTAGTTGTGGTTGCTTAGGGGGTTATTATTTTGTGTTTTCTATTTGATATTTAACTTGTTTGGATGAAGCTTGAGTCAATGGGTGTTGGCTTTAGGTGAGCATTTTTTTGCTTATTATTAGAATTTTGTTCTGGTTACAACTGTTAGGGTGTGGAGCTAAAAGCTTCACCAAGGAGCATACTAAACAGGTTCAGGTCTACACAGACACCAGCGTCGGTCAGGAGTGACCGACGTCGGTTAGGTGCAGTTGCAGAGGTGCCGACGTCGGTGGTGGGTCAGCTGACGACAGTCACAGGCGAATAGGTAGGAACCGACGTCAGTTACCTGTGTGTCCAAAAAGCGATTTCCGAGGACAGAAGCGAGTGTTTGCATGATGAGTTTGAGTTGTAGTCTCAAGCTCGCGTCTCTATTATTAGCAATATTATTTTTAGAGCCCTTGTTCAAGAGGCTTAACTATTTATTGTAAGAGCATGCTCAAGTTTCCTAATTCTATATGTAGGAAAGATCTTCTTAGCTTAGTGTGTGAGTATGAGTAAAACATTATGAATGTTTGAAGGACAGTACTGAGTTGTAATCAATCCAGGTTGTTGGAATTGATTGTACTTGAGAGAGAGAGCTCTTGAGGAATAGAGATCTAGTGAGAGATCTTGTGTGCATTTGAGAGAGGTGTGGAAGAAAGAAGTTTCTTCAATTGTATTCCTTTTGTAAAGAGTTTTAATACAAGTTTTCAGGGTGGTTTCTTGTATCTCAGGTTCTGTGCTATTTATCATTCTAGTTACTTATCTATCTGATTTATTTTCACGTTTATTGCTTTCACAAGTGTAATCCATTGTTGGTTGATCCCCAACAAGTGGTATCAGAGCTCAGGTTCACTAACAGGTGGTTTAGATCTGTGTAGTGTGTTTGGATTACAGGTTGCTCATAGGGGTCTCTACAGGGATTTCTGTTTGAGTGGGAGAAGTAATGGCAGAAGAAAGTAAGTTGAGAATGAAAAAGTTTAATGGCAAGAACTATCAACATTGGAGAATGTAGATAGAGGACTATCTGTATTAGAAAGATCTTTACTTACCGTTAGGTGGGATAGCAAAGAAGCCCAAGGACATGGAGGATGAAGAATGGGAAGTTCTTGATAGAAAGGCTCTGGGGTCTATAAGACTGAGTCTGGCCTCCACTGTGATATCTAATTTATCACAGGCAAAAACTACGGTAGAGTTAATGACTATGTTAGTAAATTTGTATGAAAAACCCTCCGCTTCTAATAAGGTATATCTTATGAAGTAGTTATTTAATTTGCATATGCAAGAAGGTGGATCTGTATCTAATCACCTGAATGATTTCCATGGTATTGTTAATCAGTTAAGTTCAGTCAATATTGTATTTGAAGATGAAATAAAAGCTCTTTTAATATTATGTTCTTTGCTTGAAAGCTGGCATGGCTTGGTAATGGCAGTTTCTAATACTGCTTCTGCTTTGAATATTTTAAAAGTAGAGGATGTGGTTAGTGTTATCTTGAATGAGGAAATTCGTAGGAAAAGCACATAAGAGACATCTGGGAACGCTTTAAATCTCGAGAGCAGGGGAAGGCAAAAAGAAAGGAGCAAGAGGAGATCAAGATCTAAGTCTAAGGGAAGAGGCAGATCCAAATCTAGAAATGGCAGAAGGCCACAATGCTGGAACTGTGGAAAGTTGGGGCACATAAGCAGAGATTGCTGGTCAAAGCCTAAGGAGGAGAATCAACACGAAGGAAAGGAAGAGACAAAGGTTGCAGGTATTGCACAAGATGCTCTAATTTTCTCTTTGAATAATAATATAGAATCTTGGGTATTAGATTCTGGTGCATCTTTCCATACTACCCCTAACAGAGAATATTTCAGTGACTATATCCATGGAGATTTTGGAATAGTGTACTTAGGGGATGATGAGCCTTGTAAGATTATTGGCAAAGGAAAAGTGCAGTTGAAGATGCAGAATGGCAACACATGGGTGTTGAGAGATGTGATGCATGTTCTTAGTTTGAAGAGAAATCTGATTTCTGTAGGAAAGCTAGGGGATGAGGGTTGTACAGTAACTCTCACAGCAGATTCTTAGAAGGTGACCAAGGGTGCACTTGTTATGGCCAGAGGTAAGAGAGAAGGTACTCTCTATTTGTGTAATTGTGTTACTAACAAATCTCCTTCTGTTTTATCTACTTCAGATGTGGATGCTAAATTGTGGCACTCAAGGCTTGGCCACATGAGTGAGAAGGGGATGTCAATTCTTAAGTCTAAAGGTATGCTTTCAGATTTGAAAAGTATGGATCTAGAACTTTGTGAGCATTGTGTATTTGGAAAATAAAAAAGGGTTAGTTTTCTCAAGACTGGGTCTACTAAGAAAAGGCATAAGTTGCATCTTGTTCACACAGATGTGTGGGGACCGGCTCAGGTAGCCTCTATTGGAGGATCACGGTACTATGTTATGTTCATAGATGATGCTACAAGGAAGGTATGGATCTACTGTATTAAAAAGAAATCTAATGTTTTTGAGACTTTTAAGATTTGGAAAGCTATGGTTGAGAATGAAACAGGCAGAAGATTAAAGTGCTTGAGATCTGATAATGGTAGTGAGTTCTGCAGTCTTAAGTTTAACTGGTATTGTTACACACACAAAATCCATAGGCAAAGGATGGTTCTAAGGACACCTCAGCAGAATGGTATTGCTGAAAGGATGAACAGAACAATCATGGAGCGTGCAAGATGTATGAGATTGCATGCTGGGTTGCCCTTAGAGTTTTGGGTAGAAGTAGTTTACACCGCAGTGTACCTGATTAACAGAGGACCCTCTACAGCTCTGGATGGTGGAATTCCAGAAGAGTCATGGATAGGTAAAAAGGTAGATCTCTCATATCTCAAAGTTTTTGGTTGTGAAGCCTTTGTGCACGTAGATAAGGAAAATAGAAAGAAGCTTGATGCTAAGTCTATGAGGTGCACGTTTATTGGCTATGGCTCAGATGATTTTGGTTTCAAATTTTGGAATCTAGGAACTAACAAGGTAATTAGGAGCCGTGATGTTGTTTTCAATGAAAGAGTGATGTACAGTGATCAGATAAGGAAGCTGGATCAATCTGGGTAGAGCAATGGTGAATTGGATGAAGTTATGGTCCAAAATGAGCTCACGGGAAATAGAAATAATCACTTACAGGAAAACACAGAGACCGACGTCGGCAGGTTAGGAACCGGCATCGGTAGTACAAAAACTGATGTCGGTCATATAGAGACCGACGTCGACCGAACAGGCACTGGCGTCAGCGAGGTAGAACTGGCGTCGGCCAGTAATGGGTCTACAGGTGACTGAGGTCGGTCACTGTCAAAAAATTTGGGTGGACAGCGTGTTGAGAACGAGTCCAAGACACCCATCAGGAGGTCAGAAAGGGTAAGTAAGCCTCCAATTAGATATTCTCCTTCTTTATACTATTTATTGCTAACCGATGGTGGAGAACCAGAGAGTTTTGAAGAAGCATTACAGGTGGAGTCCAGGAGTAAGTGGGAGCGTGGCATGGTTGAGGAGATGGGGTCCTTAAGAGAGAATCAAGCATGGGATTTGGTTGAATTGCTAGCTGGTAAGAGAACACTGAAGAACAGATGGACCTACAGGTTGAAGGAAGGTGAGGATGGACAGATGAGATATAAGGCCAGATTGGTAGTGAAAGGATTTGCACAAAAGCCAGGTATTGACTTTGGTGAGATTTTTTCTCCTGTTGTTAAGATGACTTCTATAAGGGTTGTATTGTCTTTGGTTGCTTTTGAGGATTTGCATCTTGAGCAGCTAGATGTTAAGACAACGTTTCTTCATGGAGACTTGGATGAGGAAATATACATGGAATGGCCAGAAGGATTTGAGATCAAGGGTAAGGAGAAGTTAGTGTGCAGGTTGAAGAAAAGCTTGTATGGCCTCAAGCAAGCTCCTAGGCAATGGTATTTGAAATTTGACAGGTTTATGACTGAGCATGGCTACAGTAGGTGTCAATCTGACCATTGTGTATATTTCAAGAGATTTGATAATGGTAGATATATTATTCTATTGTTGTATGTAGATGATATGCTGGTTGCAGGATCACACATGCAGGATATCTCTGAGCTTAAGGTGAAATTAGCTCAAATGTTTGCTATGAAGGATTTGGGAGTAGCTAAGAAAATCCTTGGCATGAGCATTAAGAGAGACAGGAAAAATCATAGGTTGATATTGTCTCAAGAGGATTATGTGGACAAGGTGTTGAAACGGTTCAATATGCAGGATGCTAAACCGGTAAGCACACCTTTGGCTGGACATTTTAAGTTAAGTAAAGAACAATGTCCTAATTCACATGATGAGGTAGAGTACATGAGTAAGGTTCCATATTCTTCCGTGGTAGGAAGTTTGATGTATGCAATGGTGTGTACTAGACCGGATATTGCCCAAGCAGTGGGAGTAGCAAGTAAGTATATGGCCAATCCAGGTAAGGAACATTAGAAAGCAGTTCAGTGGATCCTTAGATATCTGAGAGGAACCAACAGTAGACACTTGTGCTATGGAGGTTCAGATACTTCTCTACATGGTTATGTAGATTCAGATATGGCAAGTGATTTGGATGGTAGAAGGAGCACTATAGGTTATGTTTTTATTGTAGGTGGAACGGCAGTTAGCTGGATATCTAAGTTGCAGAAGGTTGTTGCCTTGTCAACTATAGAAGCAGAGTATATTGCAGCCACAGAAGCTAGCAAGGAGATGATATGGATGACACGGTTCATGGAAGAGCTTGGAAGGGAGCATGGGAGTTGTAGATTGTATAGTGACAGTCAGAGTGCAATCCATTTGGCTAAGAACTCAGCCTTTCACTCAAGAACCAAGCACATACAACTAAGGTACCACTTCATACGGCAGGTATTGGAAGATGGTGAGTTGAAGCTGGAGAAGATCCATACAGATAGGAATCCTGCTGATATGTTAACTAAGCCAGTTACTAAGGAGAAGTTGAATCTTCATTCAACTTCTGTTGGTCTTCATGATTGAGTTGAAGATGGAGGAGCTAGAAGATGTTGCTGTACAGGTACTGGTGCAGCTGTTTATCTCCAAGTGGGAGATTGTTAGGGTGTGGAGCTAAAAGCTTCACCAAGGAGCATACTAAATAGGTTCAGGTCTACACAGACACCAGCGTCGGTCAGGAGCGATCGACGTCGGTCAGGTGCACTTGCAGAGGCGCCAACGTCGGCGGTGGGTCGGCCGGCGATGGTCACAGGCGAACAGGCAGGAACCGACGTCAGTTACCTGTGTGTCCAAAAAGTGATTTTCGAGGACAGAAGCGAGTGTTTGCATGATGAGTTTGAGTTGTAGTCTCAAGCTCGTGTCTCTATTATTAGCAATATTATTTTTAGAGCCCTTGTTCAAGAGGCTTAGCTGTTTGTTATAAGAGCATGCTCAAGTTTCCTAATTCTATATGTAGGAAAGATCTTCTTAGCTTAGTGTGTGAGTATGAGTAGAACATTATGAATGTTTGAAGGACAGTACTGAGTTGTAATCAATCCAAGTTGTTGGAATTGATTGTACTTGAGAGAGAGAGCTCTTGAGGAATAGAGATCTAGTGAGAGATCTTGTGTGCATCTGAGAGAGGTGTGGAAGAAAGAAGTTTCTTTAATTGTATTCCTTTTGTAAAGAGTTTTAATACAAGTTTTCAGGGTGGTTTCTTGTATCTCATGTTCTGTGCTTACTTATCTATCTAATTTATTTTCGCGTTTATTGCTTTCACAAGTGTAATCCATTGTTGGTTGATCCCCAACAACAACTGGTATGTGAAGGCCTATATATTCAATTTAGTTTCTTAGGTTGGCTATAGATGTGTCTTCACTTTTCCTATGGAACAAAGAAACCATGTTTCTATTTGAATGGGAATTTAGTTTTGCATATCATATACTTATGTTCTAGTATGAATGTTTGGTTTCTTATTGAGTTGTTTTGCTTCTCTTAACTGGTTGTTCATTGGAGAAACATTATTGGTCTATTTGAATAATAAAACTAAATGAGAAAATAATTAGTCTTTTTATTATTGTATAATTCTTGTTTTAATTATTGAGAAAGGATATTAAAATAAGTCTAGATATGGACTCTTTTTGGTGTCACACTATTTTGGACTCTCTTTGGTGTCACACTATTTTAGACTCTTTTTGGTGTCAAACTATTTGGGACTCTTTTTAGTGGCAACCTATTTAGATAAGAGTTTGAGATAAATGTCATTATGGTTATATTTAATGTTATTTAATAACTAAAATACATGAAAGGTATATATTTTTAAATATTGAAGTTGATGAATTCAACAAATTATTGTTGATTCATGAAAGTCAATCTATTTTGTTCATATATTGACAATATCATTGAAGCTAGTCATAAGTACCTTTCTCTTCAATAGTCTTATCATGTCGTCATTAGATTAATAATTATTTCAATGTCCTGATATTTATTGATTCTTGTGGTTTTACTATTGTATTTATAAGCTTATAGTCTTTGATTTTTGATTTACCCTTCTACTCTATCCCTGTTATTGAAATCCACATCCAACTGATGGATGGGATGGTCTAGGGCCATAATGCGAGGCTCATTGGGATGGAAGGGTGGGCATTTACTTCATTATTTTCATGAGTTATTGCATGTGCATTTAAATCTTGTTTGGATTCACATTCTATTATGTTGACTTGTTTGAGTTTCATGATTGAATTGACAAACATATGTTTAGAGTGTAAACATGAAAATGACCTTCATTGTATAAAATATGCATATGGTACTTAGTTATGAAGGATTTAATTATATTGATTTTAAATGGTTATAAATTAATGGTTAATTTTGAGTTCGTAAATCATTTAGTGTTGAGCATGATCATTTATGTACAAAATAATGTTGTAATTAGTCTTTACTATGCACATATTAATCTTAATTGTAGTATAATTGGCTATTAAATTGAATATCTCTAGACATTGGATTATTGTTAAGAGGTATGGTGTTTGGATCATTAACACTAATGGTTTAATGATGAATTTAAAACAAATTGTATTTTTTATTAATTATTATGTCCTTTTATTATTTCAAATAGAAAAATGATTATTTTGAATAAAGTATTAAAACGGATTATATGCATGTCTAGTAATGCATGTTGGCATTAAATCATTTTAATAAATTATAATGTTTAGTTTTTGGAACTCAATTATTTAGGTCATAATAATGAATTAGAAAGAAACCCATGGGTTAGTAACAAATACTAATGTTATCATACCTTATTCTCATAAATACTATTTTGGGTAGATGTCTCAATGTTACTAATGTGTTGGAAAATTTACTGTAGAGTTACTCTACCAAAAATTAAGTTATAAATAATATATTTTATCAAAATTATTAAATGGGTTGGATTTATGTGCTTTTTGCGTATTATTGTTAACTTGATAGCTTCATTTGTTGACTATTATAACACTTGATAGCTATGTGATCAATGTTTTAGTTAATGATATGTTTCAATGCATTGTAATCATAACAAGTTATAATTGAACTTTATATGATGACAAAGTAAATTTAAGATTTGATATTATAAACACTAAGGAATAGATGATTTAATATTTAAGATCAATTATTGTTACTCTAAAATGAAGCTAAATCAATATAAGCCTTCATGGAATCTTTAAATTGTTCTTATGCAAATAATAACCATGGTTGTTGAAATATTAAAAATTATTATAAAGATTTACTTTGATATTTCCAATTTTGATAACCATGCAAGTGTAATTGGTTACAAACCATGTGACAAGGGGATTGAGCTTAAGGTTTTATGTCTATGATAAAACCTACAAGACATTCAAATTGTAGACTTACTCTTAGTGTTAAAAATAATAAGTGATGGTGATAACATTCTTCAACTAGTATTATCATCCTAATCCCTTTTACAATGCATAAACTGATATTATTTATTAACTCTTCCTTTTTATAAGTTGGATTTTAGCTGAAAAAACATTTAATTTAAAAACTACTAATAAATGAAACCAATAACAACTTTTGAGCTATTTACAAAATAAAATGTTATTTTCACTTATTAACCTGGACAAAATTTTCTTTTAAGAAGGAAAGATAATGCTTATTTTATGCACTTCTATTCAATTATTGATCTTTACCAAGATATAATCAGACCTTTTGAAATCATATTAATAATGCATTTGTTTCACTAAAATTTGAATCTATTTGATGTTTAAGGAGAAACATAGATGAAAGGTAGGTATTAGAGATTAGAGAGAACCCCGATTGGTTATGTGCCATATCTAGATGATGTTGAGCACTCATCTTTAGCTAGGGAGGAATACCTATGAATAAGAAAGTACTACCACCAAAAATATTTATTAGCAGATATATGAGTGGGCTGCCAAGCTATGTGCTTGTTCCTGGAAGTGTCAAACTTCCTTAGGGATGAAAGTGCACCTTTTAAAACAAAATTGGTAATAAATAACAAAATGAAAGAGAGAGCAAGAGAGAGATATTCATACCATTCTTACAGTCTGACTACAATAAAGAGTGACACAATATAGGTAATGTGAGTTGATGTTTTTGGAGGTGGTTGAGGCAAGCTCAAGGAGATTAGTGGAAATACATTGTCATCGATGTTGGTTAGGCTATCGATGTTGGTAAGGAGATATGGCCAATGTTAGTTATATGACTGACATCAGTTCTGTGACTAATGTTGGTAGGGTAGCAGGTCCTTAGGGGGTTACAAGAGACTTTTCTGAGCTAAAAAGTGGATGTTGGTTAGGTTTATGAGGTTAGAAAGAGTCTTAAGGGAGTGTGTAAGACTCACGGGGGTATAGATAGAAGGTTGGTATGTTTGGAACAAAGAGAAATAGGCAAAGGAGTTTTAAAACTCCTCCACAGGGAGAGTCAAAATGTTCATGAAATGATAAATAGTACAATGTAAAGTAATTGTAAAATGATTATTTAAAGGAATTACCAAAAAATAAAGTTATACTTAGTTGATGAAATAGATGAACCATGGGTGCTAGATAGATGGCTCTAGTGAGGTATGTTGAAGCAATAGGTGAATAGAAAGACAAGCATATATTGTTGGTTTGGAAGAATCCAAGCTCTATGCAATTCATGAATTCTTGATCTGGATTGATGTGTGTAGAGTAAAGGTAAGCCTAAATGTAGAAAGTTGAATGCCAAACCCTGTATGTGAATAATTGAGTTTTTTTAATTTCTATTGACCTAAACATCAGTTTGGAGTTTGGCTTAAATAATTGACATCGGCATCCCATCGACATCGATTATGGGTAGATCGATGTCGGTGGCATGAGAATAGGTAAAAGGGCTATTTTTACCTTGTTTTCTATTTTTTCTCATGCCAAGTGTGGTATCCATTAGAAAATGGTAGAAATACAAGGTTAAGAAGGATGTAGTTAGTTAGGAATTTATTTTTGGGGTGAGAAAAAGTCATGGGTAGTTAGGATTAGGGGACTAAATCTTGAGGTGACTCAGAGGGTAAGAATTAGTCTTAGGATGAGGTGGCCAGGTAAGGTGGCATAAATAGTGTTTAATTAACTTAATTAAATATTTTAAATTAATTAAATGTATGAGGGGTAAAAGAATGAGTTAGGAAATCTAATTATTAAAAAGGGGCTCAAGGGGGGTTCCAACACAAGGAGTTACACTTACCCATTTTTATCTTGTAATTTATACTGACAAGTTGCAAGATAAAAATAGGAGTTAGATGATTCAAGTATTAGATGAGGTATCCCCCCTTAAAATGGGAACTGATAGAGGAGAAACTAGAATCGAGTACTAGTTTGATAAGAAGCGAATTGGGTGAGTGGATGTTGAGTGAGAATGTGGTATCACTAATAATAGGTATACTACTATGAGTTATAGTCAATAAAATCAAGAATACGTAAAGGTGAGGAGGAATCAAATAAAAATAACAAAATCATAGCTTGTAATTAATAGCTAATAAGGTTAAAATGATCAAATTTGTAGCTCTAATGGTCCATGTG
Organism: Torreya grandis; assembly: GCA_037957365.1. Classification (NCBI taxonomy): domain Eukaryota; kingdom Viridiplantae; phylum Streptophyta; class Pinopsida; order Cupressales; family Taxaceae; genus Torreya; species Torreya grandis. Next base: position 1,047,790 of record JARHVA010002525.1, read on the forward strand.
TTCCAGGTATCTGAGGTAAGAAGTACCCTTGGTAAACACAAAAGGTTACAGGTGATAGGAATAGCTTAGTCATGATCTAAAACACCTGATATACATGTGTGTGTACAATAGCCAAGTATAGTGAGGTAGCATAAGTGGTAAAGACAAGTAATGCAAAGTTTGTTTAAAAGGGTCAATGATCGAGGAGATATTCATGATCTCTAGTCAAAGTCATCATGGATGGAAATTTAAGTGATCTCCAAGGCTGGTTGTCATGGTTTGGGAGATATATTTGATCTCTAAGTTAATTGTCATGGTTAGGGAGATATACGTGATCTCTAATTTACCCTAGATTAATGGTATAATCTAAAGGGTTATGGTTGGTGTTAAAAACTCTTGTTTAAGGGTGTTGACATTGGTTATATTATTGATGTCAATAGGAATTTTTTTCAACATCAGTGTCTTAGGTCAAGGATATCAATGTCGATGGGTGACCAAACTCAACAAAAAAGGGTTTGACAACCTACCAAAACTCATTTACAACATTTTATTGGAGAGAAAAAGAGCTCTAAGTGCTAGTGAGATGGTAGAGCTAGGAGGGGACCCAGCTAGAGGCATGCCACCACAAGGACTAGCTATTATAGCCTAGAGGAAATGGAGAGATGAGGTAAGATATTTCATGAGTTGAATTTGAATTTAAGTTGGTTAATTTGTGTTTTTAGGCTAAATTTAAAAATTGGATAGAAAAAATGCATTGAGGGAGGTAGGAAATGGGGTGGGGTAGGTTTAGGTGAATTTGGGATAGATTTGGGGGTAGTCTGTAAGGAAAAATTAAAAAGTGGGAGATAGGTTGTTCAGCCCTACGGTCAAACCAATCACTGATGTCAGTGGGGTTTACTAATGTCAGCCAACATGGTACCGTTATTAATAGCGTACATCGATGTCAACCAACACCAAGTGCCAATATCAACATATAAAACTGATGTTGGTGACCTTAAAAAACCTAAAATAGGAGAAAAGGCCAATTTTAGATCCCTAATTGAAGTAGTCAACTAGCCTAATGGCTGAGCTAGCCTCAAAAGAGCCTGTGTTGATTGAGTGCTACCTACATATCCCAATTGAGGGCCTTAGGCTAATGTAGTTCTCTTAGTGCATAGGGAAAAAGATTTGAGGTATGGTTAAAAGTTTGTTAAGGGAAATGGATAGGAAAAGGTAGGTTGAAATAGGTCATGGGACCTAGGGCTTAAAAGATAGGTTGTAGGGTTGAGGGTTTAGGATATAAACTAAGGGGCCTAGAGTTGTGATAGGTAATTAGACCTAAGATGGAGAGATAGGTAGTGAGGCCTAGGGTAGAGATGGGAGAGTAGGTTAGATAGCATGGGTTAGGTGGGTATATAGATGAGCTAACCTCAGAAGACCCCATGTTGATTGAGTGCTACCTACATAGCCTGATTGAGGGCCTTAGACTAATGTAGTTCTCCTAGAGATAAGGGAAAAAAGGGTGGTATGTTATATTGGAAAGTATATGACTTGAGGTTTTTGTGTATGGATGTAGGCTAGGTAGGAGTTAATGTTATAAGATTGACTACCTACACTACTAATGTAGATGAGGAGGGATGCTACCCTAGATGAGTGGGAACACATGGAAATCATAGGGTTAGGAGGAATGTGATGATATTGTAGAGTTGCATAGGATGTTAATTTGATGATAACATTGATCGAGAGGTGGGATCACACCACCAGCACCTTCCATTTGCCAATCAGAGAGTTGAAAGTGACACATGAGGATGTGTATAGGATTTTATAGTTGCCACTCTAGGGTGAGGATCTCTTCTCAAGTTCAAGAGAGGAGCATGATATTCACATGGCTACATTATTTAGAGAGCATGTTAGCAAGGCCACCTATCACTCAGTGAGCTTTGCCTATGAGCTATTGTACACTGCTGATGAGGAGCAACATTGATTGAGCATCTTGATGATGATAGGGATAATAGTATATGCACTACTAGATGCAGATGGTGGGAGATTTCCTATTGCATTGATAGGTGTTCTGGCATAGATGGTTAGTAATAGACCATATTTACATAGGGACCAAGTTTTCTAGCATAGTTATATAGAGAGTTGTGGGGGTTGAGGCTACAATGATAGTATAGTTTGTGTGTTGGGCATTTACTCCATTATTAGGGATATGAGCACATCATGGTGGCATGACCATTACAGTTATGCACCATGATTGTAATTGATTTCAAGGTTATGTTTAGATAGTGGAGAGATGTTATGGCCCAGACATGAGTATACAACATAGTGAAAGTTATTGATCATTATAGGCACATGATAGAGGGATTGATTCCCATAGATATTGTTTAGAATCCCTACTTGACATACCTACATTTAGAGGATAGGTAGAGCATCTTGTTGGTTTATAGAGCACATTATAGGTCAAAGGAAGATGAGCTATAGAGCTAGAGATGATACCCATGACATGCGTCAGGAGATAGTTTATCTTATTTTAGGATGTACCTCCTACCTTTCCTTGATATAAGAGGGATGATATAGAGGCACCATTACCCTTACCTTAGGAGATAGATGGGCCAAATTTTGAGGAATTTATAGCAAGCCTAGGTGTAGTATATCCTAGATGCATAACGATGTATCTTACATGGTAGACAAGTTTGCATCCCATGGTTCAGTTCAAGAGGCCACCACCAAATTTATAGGGATTGATGAGAGAGAGAGAGAGAGAGAGAGAGAGAGAGAGAGAGAGAGAGAGAGAGAGAGAGAGAGAGAGAGAGAGAGAGAGAGAGATGCAACCATACATGCCTAGGATGTATTGATAGAGGCATAATATGTAGTAGTACATGCCTGAGATGTGGTAGTGCAATCTCGAGATGTAGCTCAAGCATAGGTATTGGTATTATAGGGATAGGTTGTGACATTATAGGGCTAAGTTGGGGCATTATAGGGTCAGGTTACTACACTAACAGTAGAGACGGATAGTTTGAGAGTAATAGGGTAGGTTACTCCTCCTCCACCATAAGGACCAATACAAGGGCCTTCAGTAGGTGTGATGGGTCCAACACAAAATATATCTCTAGTAGGGTAAAACACTACCCTTGATGAGATTTCTTATTATGAGAGGGCCATCAGGGAGTTCCCATAGATTTAGAGGTATTCTAAGTTGAGAGAGTAGGAGAGATCAGTGACATGTGCCATGGATTATAGCTCATATAGATGTAGATAGGTAGAGAGTGGTGATAACACTGCTTCTTCATGACCATAAATATAGCCTTGAGGATGTTGAGTGGTAGATTTTTTTATTGTTATATATGTTGTATACACATCGACTTGCGAGCTGAAGATGAGAGATGTATATTTTGAGGGAGAGATGATACTATTATGATCCATTGATGTACATTCATGTTAAGTGCATGCATGCATGTGTGCACGCACACACACACACACGAGATGAGATGCATTTATTGTGATGGTGATGATGTTGATGTTTATATTATGTTAATGTTGAGCATGTTAGTTGAGTTAGACTAACATTTCCCATATGTGTGAGGGTATCTGCATAGTTGATTTGTTAGCCTCATCTTAGCATTTTTACATATTTATGATGGTGTATGATTAAAATAAATAGGTTGGTTATGTTATTTTATTTTATAATTTTTCTATATTTTTGATGGTGTATGCTTAAATCAAATGGAGTAGGCTTAATAGTGTTTGTATGAATTTTTCATCTCAACAGAGAAATCGATATGTGATTTGGATGGGAAATAAAGAGGTAGGATGCTTGTGCATTGACAAAGACCATAATCATAACATAAATAGGCTTAGAAATATGAGCCTCTTTCATGATTTACATCATTTGACCATTTTGTTTGTTAGAGAAGCGTCGTACTCACCTTATGTCAAGTGAGTTCAAAGTCCCTTGAAAGAGTATGAGGGGAAAAGGGTAAAATGAGTGAGAGTATTTGGGTAGTGTAACCTTCTAAGTGGGGATGGTATGCCCCTTCTATGGGAGACTTAAAATTCATTTTTTTTGGGTGTAAATTGATTAATGCAAGAAGATTACAATGGGATTTTGTTTTTGTTTAGGCCATATGAAGCTGATAAATACGAGAAGCTTTTTGAAATCATTATTTCCTTTGATAACAAATATTGGCCTATCCATCCTTCAAGGGAGTGGTTTAAGCATTTGTTTTTGAGTTTTAATAGCTATCCTTATAGGGAGCAGTCTATTTATAGTATCAAAGAGAAGGTATGTTGCTGTCCTTCAAGGAAGTAGTCTACATTGAGAATCATGACTTGAGAGATTATAACTTGTCTACATATCCCATTTTTTTTTTGAATTTTAGTCATGGATAAGACTATAGAGGCTTAGGGGTTTTCCATTTTGAGGGAAAAACCATAACACTTCATAGGTTAACTATGTAGGAGTAAGGGTTAAGAGGAAGGGAGATGAATGTAATAGGGTTACTCAAGGGACTAGCTCAAGTTAAACATGAGGTGAAGCATCACTTGATTAAATAAAGAATGGTAATAGGTGCAAAGCATTTAAAGGCTTAGGTTATAGATTTCCTTTGAGAGAAGAGAAGAAATAAGTTCTTGAGCCATAATTATGAGTTATCATGTAGGGTCTAAGCCAATTAGGAGCAAACTTACCCCATTTTCTTTTCTCCATGTTTGTCACATGTTGATTTTCCTTTAAGATGAGATCTTGAATATTGAAATCTCTCTCCTTGAGGTTTTTGTTATAAGTGTATTTGATATGCTCTTGATATATTTGGAGGTGGTTGAGGGTTATGAGACAACATTCATCAAGAAACTCAACTTGAGCCAAATGTTCTTGGTGAAAGTCATCATTAGTAAGTATGTCTTGTAGAGATATGTAAAGAGAAGGAATCTAGACCTTAAGAGGCAAAACAACCTCCATCCCATAGACCAAGGAAAAAGGTGTAGCACCTATAGGGGTTCAAATTCTAGTGTGATAAGCCCATAAAGTAAAGGGAATGTGCATGTGCTAATCCTTGCTAGTATCTTTGACTACCTTCATGAGGATTTTGGTAAATGTTTTGTTAGAAGCTTCTGCCTATCCATTTTCTTGTGGATGTTGAAAATATTGTCATTGATGTCAAAGGTCTAGTATTATTGGTGATAAAGGGCCCATTGCATTTAATGTTTTTTATCTTGGCTAATGTGAGTTAATATTTATTTAATATTAACGAATATATTTTTGGTTGCATATGAGACAAAAGAAGGGCCCATGGAGAAGTCGAAGAGCCATGGGGTAAAGACAAAAGAAGGATGGGATGCATTTTTCCATGAAGAGTCATCTTGGGGAATAACAAGAGTCACCAAGTGAAGACAAAAGAGTAAGGGCACAATTTCTCATGAAGGGACACTTTGAGGAATACGAAGAGTCACCAAAGATAAGGACAAAAGTGGGAAGGACGTTTTTGGTCATGAAGGGTCACCACATGACTTTTCAAAGGCTTGAATATGAAGGGTCATCCAAGATTAATGCCATTTTCCATGAGGATTGAAGGGTCACAAAGGGGGAAGGCCAAAGGTCATTTGGAAAGATATAAATAAAGGCTTGAGTAGCCATTTATAATATGGAAGAGTGAGGTTTATTTGATATCTATGTTAGAAGAGCAATTGTGAGAGATGAATATGATTTGTATTTGTTATATCTAGCTTAGAAGAGCAAAGGTGAGAGAGAGGAAGGAGATGTTGTATTGATCTATCATTTGTTGAGATAGCAACATTGAGAGATAAGTGTGTGGTATACACAAAGGGGTTGGTGCTCCTATGGGTCAGTGCTCACGAATTGTTGTTGGCTTGGTGCTCAGCAAAGGGGTTGGTGCTCATGAATAGTAGTTGGGTTGGTGCTCAGCAAAGGGGTTTGAAGCTCCTGTGGGTTGGTGCTCATGAATTTTAGCTGAGGTTGGTACTCGGCAAAGGGGTATGGTGCTCCTATGGGTTTTTTCTCATGAATATACTTGAGATTGTTCTCTATGGTTTTTCCCACATTAGGTTTACACGTTATATCTGGTGTCTCTCTCTATCTTGTGTGATGTTTATTGTTTAAGTTTTATTGCATATCTTGAATGTTTGATTAAGTGGAATTTGATAAAGGGAAAGTTTTATAAGATATATAATATATTGATTCACCCCCCTCTCAGTATATTTCATGCTTAACAATTGGTATCAGAGCAGGTTCCTTTTTGAAAAGTTTAATAGCTTGAAGGTAGATCAAAGAAAAGCATAAGATGGCCAAGCAGCTAAAGAAGGAGAATCAAGAGTTGAAATATATGGTTGAGGCTCTTAAGGAAAAGGTGTGTATCTTGGATTCTAAGTTGGATATAGAAGTAAAAGAAAATAAGATATTTATTCAAGATCTTAAGAATTAGTTAGAGGTTACAAATTCAATTTTAACATCAAAAGAAGAAGAATGTAATCAGTTGAAGGTTGAGTTAGGCTCTTTAAAGGATAATCATGAGAAGCTTATAATCAAGGTTGAAAAAGATCATGAAATATCAGTCCAAAGAAAGAAGGATGCAAGTTTTGAAGGCAAATCAAAGAAGTCGATCAGGCAGCCCAATGCTTTCAAGTTTTCAAATTCTTTTCATGGCTGTTGTTTTATTTGTCATCATGTTGGTCATAGGGAAAGATATTGTATGATGAGAAGCAATCAGTCAAAGGGAGATCTCAGTCACATTCAAGAAAAAGGTATGAGAAATATTGTTTGCTTTTGTTGTCATGAGGTTGGAAATATTACTAAATTATGTCAAAATAAAGTAAAGAGATCTTCAAAATATGTCAAAGGTTACAGAGCCCCTAAAAGATATGAGAAGAGTCAAATTAAGGTTTGGAGACCTAAAATAGTAAAGGTTGATCAGGTTGAGTCTAAAATTGAAAATGAATTACTTGCTATAGTAGATAAAGAATCAGATAGGAAGGATTGTGCAGAGTCTCTTGTTACATTTGAGCATGAGCTTTGTCAAGATAAGATAGTTGCAAAAGTTGAGAAGAAGAAAAACATCATAAATGATAAGATTAGTAAGTCAAAAAGGTTAGACATGCTTAAACGGATTCTAAAATAAAAACACAAGAAGATCAAAGAAGAAACAAAGGAGATGTGGGAATCTCCTGAGATTTATTTCTAGAACCCTATTGTGTGGGGTGTCTCTTCTAGGCTTCAAAGAGACATTTTAAAGAAAAATTGAAGCATGGTGGTTGCTATTGGGTCTTGGATATGTTGCATGACAAGAAGGTGAGTTGATGGATTAATTTGTATTTTTTTTGAGGGAATATATTTTTTGAAGAAAATTTTGCATTAGTATTATGGTTTGAGGCTATTAGAAGGATTATTGCATATGTAGTGTTTCAAATGATTATGGTCATAAGAAATTAGAATGTTGAAAAAGAGCTAATAGTTTTAGAAAGAAGGAAAAGGATACTCATGCAGATTCAATCAAAGAGGATCAGAGTTTCAAAGATCCATTCATCAAGAAGAAGGATCAGAGTGTCAAAGCTCCATTCATTAGGAAGAAGGTTTAGACATGTTCATGGTAGAAGAAACAACCTGAAGATTCTATGATGGTGTAGACAGCTCTGCATGTGAGAGGTAAAGATCAGCCATGGTTAATTGATAGCGGATGTTTGAGGCATATGACAGGTGATAAAAGTAAGTTCATTACTCTAAAGAAGATAAATGGTGGTACAGTGAGATTTAGAGATAAAATCACTACTAGGATAGCAGGAAAAGGTACTTTGAGTTTATATTATGGTAGAACTAAGACTAAGAATGTTTTGTATGTAAAAGGTCTTAAGCATAATCTGTTAAGTGTTAGTCAAATATGTGATCAAGGATACACATTAAGGTTTCATGCTAAAGGTTGTGAGATTAGAAGAAAATATTCAAATGAGTTGATTGTAGATGCTCAAAGGATAGGGAACAATGTATACATTTTGTTAGATATATTCTCAAAGGCACGATCAAAGGATACATTCAAAGATCGGTGAGAGGAGTTGGGAGTAATTTCTATTAATTTCTGCCATTGATATTCATCATCAAGTGAGGGGGAGCTAAGTGTTAGCTCCAGGTAGGCCCTTTCCCATTGATGTCAAAGGGGGAGAATAATAGGTATAGGTACAAGTGCAAAAAAAGGTATAGGGAATAGGTACAGGTTGCTACAGTAAGGGGGAGTTACTGTATGTTTTTAGATGATGGTATGTGTAGGTGATAGGATGTGGTAGTTTCAGGATTGAGGTTGCCATCAATGATAAAGGGGGAGATTGTTGGAAATATTGTCATTGATGTCAAAGGTCTAGCATTATTGGTGATAAAGGCCCCATTGCATTTAATGCTGTTTATCTTGGCTAATGTGAGTTAATATTTATTTAATATTAACGAATATATTTTTGGTTGCATATGAGACAAAAGAAGGGCCCATGTAGAATTCCAAGAGCCATGGGGTAAAGACAAAAGAAGGATGGGATGCATTTTCCCATGAAGAGTCATCTTGGGGAATACCAAGAGTCACCAAATGAAGATAAAAGAGTAAGGGCATAATTTCTCATGAAGGGACACTTTGAGGAATATGAAGAGTCATGAAAGATAAGAACAAAAGTGGGAAGGACGTTTTTGGTCATGAAGGGTCACCACATGACTTTTCAAAGGCTTGAATATGAAGGGTCATCCAAGATTAGCACCATTTTCCATGAGGATTGAAGGGTCACAAAGGGGGAAGGTCAAAGGTCATTTGGAAAGCTATAAATAAAGGCTTGAGTAGCCATTTGTAATATGGAAGAGTGAGGTTGATTTGATATTGTAATATCTAGCTTAGAAGAAAAATTGTGAGAGATGAATATGATTTGTATTTGTTATATCTATCTTAGAAGAGCAAAGGTGAGAGAGAGGAAGGAGATGTTGTATTGATCTATCATTTGTTGAGATAGCAACATTGAGAGATAGGTGTGTGGTATACACAAAGGGGTTGGTGCTCTTGTGGGTTGGTGCTCGGCAAAGGGGTTGGTACTCCTATGGGTTGGTGCTCATGAATAGTAGTTGGGTTGGTGCTTGGCAAAGGGGTTTGAAGCTCTTGTGGGTTGGTGCTCACAAATTGTAGCTGAGGTTGGTACTTGGCAAAAGGGTATGGTGATTCTGTGGGTTTTTTCTCATGAATATACTTGAGATTGTTCTCCATGGTTTTTCCCACATTGGGTTTCCATGTTATATCTGGTGTCTCTCTCTATCTTGTGTGATGTTTATTTTTTAAGTTTTATTATATATCTTGAATGTTTGATTAAGTGGAATTTGATAAAGGGAAAGTTTTATAAGATATATAATATACTGATTCACCCCCCCTCTCAGTATATTCCATGCTTAATAGTGGATAGTATGGTGATGAAAAGCTTAATTTGATTCCAAAGGTGTCACAAAGATTTTGGAAAGTCTTGATTTTGAAAGATTTTCCATTATCTTTTATAATTTTATGGGGGACACCAAAATGAAATATGATGTGATGGTTGATAAAGTCAACAATTTTATCAACCTTAGTTGAGATGAGAGGAATGGCCTCGACCCACTTGGTGAAGTATTTAGTGGCAATAATGATATAACAATGACAAAGGGATGAATGAAGGTTAATATCACTAATTATATCCAATCCCCATTGGGAGAAGGGCCAAAAGTCTTTGGTGACTTGTAATGCATGACTTGGAACCTGAAGGAGGTTAGTATGTTGTTGACATTTGATGCAATGCCAAACATAATCACTATATTCTTGATGGAGTGTTGGATAATAATAGATGATTCAAAGGAAACACTTGGCAACTATGTGACCATTGAAATGTCCACCAAAAATCCCATCATGGACTTACTTAATGGTGAAGGGGGTCTCAGTACTAGTGAGGCATCTAAGGAGGAGACCATCAAAACCTCACTTTTAGAGAAGTCCCCCTAGAATAGTGTAATGAATGACATGTTTCATGAAGGCATGTCTCCCATTATTGGAGAGATCAGAAGGGGTAATAAAAAAGGAAAGGTAATCTATGAGTTTCTTGTACCATAAGTCATGTGTGTTGTGTGTTACATTCTAATAAAAAGGATGTTAGTTGATACATAGGAGGGCAATGTTAAGTGATGAATAGTGATAGATTTTTGAGGAAGAGGGTGAAGAGGGTATGTGTGAAGCAAGTGAAGCCATTGTGTTAGCAAACTTGTTTATAGATCGAGGAATAGTTTCTAAGAGGTAGGAGTCAAATGATCCTAATAGCATATCTACACGATGTTTATATCACTACAAAATTTCATTTTTGCATAGGTAGGAACCATTAACCTAATTAACCACTAGCTAAGGGTCACCAAAAATGGTTATTGATTTGATACCCAAGAAAATAGCTATTTAAAACCCTAAGATCAAAGCCTCATATTCAGCCATATTGTTAGTACATTCAAAATCTAGTTTAAATGACAAAGACATAGACTCACCATCAAGAGGAATAAGAATGACCCCTACACCCCCACCATACTGACATTTATACCCATCAAAGGACATCATCATTTGATAGGAGATGTCATTAGTGGGGAGCGTTATGATGGATTAAGCAAGGACTTTTAGGTTTAAAGGTTGGTTGTCAAGTAAAGGGGCAGTAGCTAACTGGTCAATGATCATTTGCCCCTTGATAGACTTTTGTTGAATAAACTCTAAGTCAAATTCAACAAGGAGCATGAGCCATCAAGGTACACATTGGTTTTGATATGGCTTGGAATGCATGTATTTAAGGGGATAAATATGGGTGATGATGTAAGTTTTATGATTTAAGAGGTAATGACAGAGCTTTGAGGCTGTAACGACCAATGTGAGGCAAAGCTTTTCAGTATGGGTATATCAAGTTTCATAATCAATAAGTGTGTGGCTTATGTAGTAAACCACTTGTTCTTGATGGTGATCATCTTGATGTGTAATAATAACACCTAGAGAATGGTCTATTGTAGATATGTAAAGGTAGAAAGGCTGATTTTCCTTCAGTGGAGTAAGAACTGGTGGGGAAAGGAGATACCATTTAAGTGTGTCAAAAGCTTCTTGGCAATCTATATTTTAATAGAAGGAGACATCTTTTTTGAGGAGATGGTGAAAGGGTTGGCAATGATCTGACAACTGAGAGATGAAGCAACATATTGATTGAAGCTTACCTTGTAGGCTGTGGAGTTGTTTGATATTAGTAGGTGGAGGCATCTCTAGTATTGCTCAAACCTTAGTAGGATAAACTTCAATACCATGAAGAGAAATGATAAAGCCTAAGGGCTTACTAGAAAGGACACCAAAGACACATTTCTTTGGGTTTAGTTGAATGTTATATTAGAAGAGATGAGTGAATATGATTTTGAGAATCATCAAGTGATCTTGGAAAAGTTTAGACTTTTTGAGTAAGTCATCCACATAATCTTCCATAATTTTGTGTAGGAGATCATGGATGATGTAAGTTATGGCACATTGGTAGGTGGCACCAATTTTCTTTAGACCAAAGGGCATGAATCGATAACAAACATTCCCCTATGGGGTAGTGAAAGTTGTCTTGTGTTGATCTTCAGGAGCAACCAGGATTTGATTATAACTTGAGAACCCATCTATAAGTGATAGTATCTCATGGCCGGTTGTTAGATCAACAAGTTGGTCGATACTTGGCAAAGGGAAGTCATCTTTTAGACAAGTGAGGTTTAAGTCATGATAGTCAGTGTAGATGTGGATTCCTCTAGTCACTTTTGTGACAAGAAAAATATTGGAAACCCATTATAGGTAGTCAATGGGTTGGATAAAGTTAATAGAAAGGAGGTGTTGGAGCTCTTCTTTGACAGGGATAACAATATGAGGATGCATTTTTTGAAGCTTTTATTTAACAAATTTAGCATCTTTATTGGTGAAAATGTTGTGGGTAATGATAAAAGGGTTGATACCAGGCATGCCATTATAAGACAAAGTGAATGATTTACTATGGTTATTAATAAATGTGGCATAATTAGCTTGCTCAGAGGAATCCAAAGATTGGCCAATCTTGAGGATGTGGGGGTTATCGTGAGAGGGAAAATTGATGTCAATAGTTAATTTATTTAACATTGCTTGTGTTTCAAATGGGAGTGAACATTGGATATAGGAATCATCTACACCCATGTATGTGAGAATAAAATCATCATCTTAACATTGGACATTATTGATAGTGGGAGAGTCTTCATTAATCATTTCAGGATGAATGAGAGGAAGGGACCTTGTTTCCTTACCCTAGGGATAAGTGAGAAGCCTCAAATGGATGGCATTTATTGAATTTTTTTATGAGGTATAGATACCTTTGATTCAGTAGGTAATGGTGGAAAAGAGGGTGGAGAAGGAGAGATTGGTCCTTTGATAATCAGTACATGAGACGTTTTGGTGAGTTTAGTTAGTTCATCATAACCCACTCTATGCTTCTTTTTGGCATTTTCAATGGTTTTGCTAGTGTGATATTCTATAGGTGTATAAACACTCTACTCATAATGATCCAAACTAAATCCTTTCTAGGTACACCTATAAAGATAGGTTTGAGTAAAACTAAGCTTTCTTAGGGAAGAGAAGTCACAGGTAAATGGTTGTGGTGAAGAGGATGGATTATTGACAGTGAGAGCTTGATCAATTCCCCCATACGTGAAATTAGTTTGAAGGTTAAGGGGTCCATAAGGGATGACCATCCTAATATGGGGATCATAATTTGGGTGCATATAAAGCTTTCCATACTCTTTGGAGTATGTAAAATGTTGAGTGTCAACAAATGATATTCTTTGAGTGATAAATGCTTAAAAGTTTCCTTCATGGAATCTTTGTTAGGAATTTGTGTCATCGGTATCTATGTAACCAACGTAGTGGAGCTTGTGGAAGCTTCAGAAGTATCATGCAGTGAAGATGATGTCTTTAATGGAATGATAACATCATTAGGACTATAAGTCATGTTGTATGTTTTAGATAGAGGTGGGTCAGTCAGAATAACATGCACTTGCCCATTGTGCTCAAATTTGACACAGTGGTGCAAAGTTAAGGGTACACATGCCATAACATGTATCCAAGGTCATCCAAGTAGTATGCTGTATTATAAATCTCCTTATACAACATAGAAGAGCTTAGGACTTATGCAGGGACCTACAAAAATATGTAAGACAATAGTGCCCACCATAGTAGCTATGGTATTGATAAAGGAGTGGAGCACCATGTCAGTTTGAGACATGTAATTATCGAGAAGAGCTATCTGTTTATAGGCATGGGTAGAAATAATGTTAATATTATCTCCACCATTGATCATGACTCTTTTGACATGAGTTTGATTGATATATGCAGTGAAAAAGGGCAAAATCTTAATCTTTAGGGTGTTAAAGTGGAATTTTTGAATCACTAAAGGAAATCAAGGAGATGGAGTTAAGAGAATTGACCAAAGCTGTAAGAGGTTTGGGATCATTAGGTTATACCTCAAGTTCTTGTAAGGCACTAATCAAAGCTTTATGATGTTTGGGTGAGTTTTGGATTAACTCATACAAGGACATTTTCACAAGAGTTTGGTGAAGCTATTTCAACATTGAGCTTTGAATAACTTCTAAAGATGTTGGTTTCATGACACCCAAGATGGAAATCTTGGGATTCAGAGGAGGAGTTTCTTTGGAGAAAGGATGAGCCCAAGGAGTAGGGACCTTTTCCTTACTTTTATCCTTTTGATTTTGTGACCGCATGACCACATTAACTATGTTGATCTGAAACATAGGTGAAGGAGGTGGCAAAGGGGGTACAACAACATCTTTTGATTTGAATTCAGGTGGAATAGTATGAGGCATTGTGGATGCCAAAGGTGACATATAAGAATTGTTAATGGGAGTATCAACAAAGAGAGTGTCAACATCAAAGTGTTGCTGAATGATTACTGTGAGAGCTTTACAACTCTCAGTATCATGTTCACATGAATGATTATATAGACATACTTGTGTATCATTAAAACAAGATGGCTTCAGTCCAAGATGGCTATAAGGCTTAATGGGAGGAAGAGTTATTATGAAATATTACAACAACTAACATAGGAAAAAGATTTGATATCGTGTGATTGGGCTAGCACTTGTTATGGTAATAGGAGTGGACACCTTCTTTAGTTTAGGAGTCATAGGGGTAATTTTTCATGGCAAATTTTTAGGTGGTAGTGGAGTTACATGTTTTACTAACACTTTCTTGGTTTTAGGTATCATGGTGTCAAATTTCAAAGGCCTACCAAGTGGTAGAGGTAGTATTGGAGGTAACTTAGCCTTTTTTTTTGCTTGGATTGGTGATACTCCAACTAAAGTAGAGGGGTGCGGTTCTAAAATTAATGGAAAAGTTGAGGGTGGAAGAGAGAAGGATCAACAAGATCTAGAAAGATTAACATTTTTCTATAGTTCATGCCATGAAACTCAAACTTGTGGTTAGAGAGTCAGATCTAATTTCACTTATGGATGAATTAGATTAGAGATTGGATGTATGCCTAAATACTTGATCTACTTTAATGTGGCAAATGCCTATGAGGGTGAGGGTTGTGAGATAGATGGATGTGCTTTTGGTGATTTTGGTGAAGAAGCTCTAACTTTGTCAAAGACTTTGGGGTAAAGGGTACTGTGAGGGTTGGTGGTAAAGGTTGACACTCATTGTGTAGGATAAGGATTTTTAAGTCAATCTCAAAATACCACATGATCTAGCTTTATAGAGTCAAGAAATTCTAGTCTTTTCACTAACTAGGAGAAGGTTTTAGATGAAGTTGACGTAGGCTTCATGATTGATTATTTAAAAGGTTGAAGTGATTGAGAAAGAGGGAAATTTTTGGTCTTTGCTACCTTGAGTCAAAGATGAGAAAGAGCCTCAATAGGGTCTTCTTTGATAGAGATAAGAGAAAAGGCATGGTCTGCCATGGGTAGAGGAGATGTAGGAGAAGAAGGCTTTTCAAGGGGGTAAAGCATAGGTATAATTGCTCCCTTAACATGTGGGTGAGGAATAGATAAAGTATGATCCTCCATAGGTAAAATAAGTGGTAAAATTGGTGGAATTAGAGTAGGCAGAATAGGTCTCCTGTCGAATGTAGGAGTAGATAACACTGACTCTTGTAGGTGCAAAGGAGGAGTGGATGGGGTACTAATTTCTATCAGTGGAGGAGAGGTAGGTGAAGAGGGTTCCTCAAGAGGGTATAATGTAGGAATGATGTTCCCCTCAACATGTAGTTGTAGAATGGGTAAGGTGTGGTCCTTAAGTGGTAAGAGGATAAGTAACATTAGTGCAAAAGGAATTGACAAATACATGCCCCTTTAGTGGCAAATGGAGTGGTAAAGGAGGTTATTCCTCATGCAAGAGTGGAATAGGTGAAATAGGCCCTTCTAATTGAGGAAGAAGAATGGGAAAAACAAATGCCATGGACTATGGGGGTGGAGTAGCTAAAATGGGTGCCTCCTATTATGAGAGAGGTTGAACTGGAGGTAAAGAAAAGACCATATTAACCATATGGATATTATGATCACATGAGTTATTAGTCATGGTCTGAACAATATTTTGACTAGGTGAATGGTTAGGAAAAGGTTATTTGAACACATCTATATTTTTATTAGTAGGTGCATTAAGGTTATCCAAGATGAGATCACCCCTATCAAGCATGTCTGAATAATGTTATTGAATGTTTTATAGTTATTAGAATTGTGGCCTTTGACTTGATGGTAGCCATAAAACTCATCTTCCTTGTACTAAGTTGGAATAGGATGGGAGGGGTCAAATTATATAAGAGGCTTGATTTGAGGAAGGGTTATAGGTCCTTATTGCAATATCTTTTCCAAAATTGAAGTATATGACTACCCAATGGGAGTGTATTGTATTTGTTCATAATGTTGTTGGAATTACTTGGTTAGATTTTTTAAGGTCAAGGAATTAGGTTGGTTTGTTGTTGTGGAAGAAGCTGATTTAATGACCACTACATTGGCAGAGCCTTTAGATTTTTGGTTATAAGAAGTTTTACAAGAAGAGGAGTCATTAAATTTGGAATTGGTGTTCTTCTGTGAAACTTGACTCTATCTTCGTCTATAGCCCAAATCTCAAGGTTTTGCACCATTGTAAAGGTTTCATCAAATGTATGAAAAGTTTATACTCAGAGTGTGAATGAAATGTGCTTAGCACATGCATTCAAGAAGAGCTCAATATGCTTAGGTTGGGGTAAAGAGAGTGAGAGTTGATTGATTAAGCCTCTCTAGTGAGTGATAAAATCTATGATAAACTCATCATCAAATTGTCTAATATAATAAAGGTCCATAATAGAAACCTTTTTAGAAATATAAATAGAGAAATGGTATAGGAATATTTGTGCAAGTTAGGTAAATGAGAAAAGGGAGTGCCAAGTTATAGAGCTATACCAATATAGGGTAACACCCGAAAGAGACATAGGGAAAATGTAAAGTAATAATGCATCATCGTGCCCTATTAAATAACACACATGTCTAAATGCTCACAAATGTTGTTGTGGGTCCTCTTTACTTTAGTAATGAGTAAATTTGGGGAGTTCTCATTAGATTGGATAAGGGTGAAGAGGTACAAAAGGATGGATGGGTTCATTACATATTTGATCATAATATAACACATTCTTTGAACTGGACATGAATATATCTAGATTAGACATCTTGTGCATCAACATCTTAATGAGGTCTAGAGGGGGATTGGTTTGGGAGATACCCCTTAAATTATAGGGAACCTGATAAGAAGTAGAGGGAGCATATGACATAGGTTGCTAAGGTTGTGTTGATGCAATATAGGGATAATGAGTCATACACTGGGGGCAAAAAGAAAAGGGGCTTGTCCCATTGGGTTAGAGACTATGCTTTGGTTGGATGTTGTTATTGTATGTTGGGTTATTGGCATGGTTATATTGGATGAAAGGTGAGTCATAGCTTGGGTAATTATAGGAGTGAGAGTAGATGGGATAGGTACCACAAAATTTTGAAATGGGGTGAGACTTGGCTAAACTACTTGTGGTTGTGAAAGCAGGGAAGTCATGCCAAGGTTTAGGTGGGATTGGGAAGTTAGCAGTGTTAAATTTTGGACATTATTTATGATTGGGTTACTTGTCAAAGCACTGGTTTGAGTAACCATGGTGAAACTAGTGGAGATAGCTAAAATTGAAGTTGTCTCCATTAGATAATTTGGCATACCATATAGTGGGTCACCCAAATAATTATGGGTTTGACTCATGACAAGGTAATGCTGAAGGGCTGCCATATTATGATCAAGAAATTTAGCAAAATCTTGATCTCCTTTAGGGACAATGGGAATTTGGTTGGGGATAGGAGTATGATTTGTATATGAAGTATACTCCATGATAGAATTAACAATAAGAGGTGAAGGTGGAAGTGGTTACTAGCTTGCGTAATCAACAAGAATTTTGGCTTGGGCTCATGTCAATACCATGCAAAAAGAAGTATAAATAGTCTTAATACTTTGTATTAGTAATAGAATAAGAAAAAAATAAATTTGGGTGTAGGTAAGTAGGTAGTTTTAGCTTTCTATTTTGATCAAACTAAAATTACATAGTCACCGATGTCGGTCACTTGACCGATGTTGATAGTTAAAGTCTAGCGACGCCAGTGGGATTAACCAATGTTGGTCACTGTGATATCTTGGGAGATGGAAAATCTAACATTTTAGAAACCTAGAGTTAGAATCTAGGTAAAAAAAGGGATGTAAGAGGTCTGTATAAGGAGAATGAACACTCAAAAAACTTGATATAATAGGTTATACAACTTGAGTATTATAAATGGTGTTGATTTTATAAATCAATAGAAAATCTTCCTTACCAACTTCAAAATACAGAAGGCAATAGAAAATTATAAAAAGAACATATAGTCACAAATTATTAACTCTAAGAGATTAATTTTAGTCTCATGTTGGCTTATGCCTTAATTAGATAGTGAGAAGAGAATTTGGTTACCAAAGGTACTAGAAATCAATCTAGAGCTAGTTTCAGGTTAGTTTTGGTATTTAAGAGGAAATCTATGTTAGACCAGGTACGTTGATTGTTATAGGAGCTTGCTACCTACACTTCATAGACCTGAATCTAAGGTAGGCCACTTAGCTAAAATATACCTTCTACCTAGAGTTTATACTTTGCTAGAGAACGGAGTGGGTTCTCCCCTTGGTGGTGAAATCCAAGTAGGATAGCCAGGTAGGGTAAGGTGATCCACTAAGTGATGAAATACCAATGGGACTTATCTCAGGTGAAGTTAGATGTTTTTTTTTATGATTTTGATCTACTTGTGTAACATAGGTGTACTATAATTCATTCATAATGCTTGTAATTAATTAGGTGAGCTGATATGCAACAAGAAAACAATAAAGTGCAGTAAGTTTTAAACCCAAATTTGAAGTGTCTAGATTCAAATGAAAAAAATGACGAAATGGGAGAAGAGATTTAAATTCAATACCTATGTGCATGCAAGAAATAAATAAAGACAATATTCTTTTAACTTGTAAGAAAAATGATAAGTTGCTTTTAGAGGCAACAGGAAGAGAAGAGTGGCAAGGAAAAAGAAATTTTAGTTTATTTCCCTTAAATGGAAAATAAAATGTTGAATATTTCATTTTGAGGGAGAAAATAAGGAGAAAGTGCAAGGAATGAAATTTTCACCATAATGCACCTATATGAATGCTTAAAACAAGTAATGAACCTAAGGAAAACTCTAGGGTCCCATTGGGCGTGCCATAAACATTTCACTAAATTTTGAATCTATTTGATTTTTAAGGAGAAAAAGAGATGAAAGGTAGGGATTAGAGATTAGAGAGAACCCAGATTGGTTGTGCATCGTATCCAGATGATGTTGAACACTCTTCTTTGGCTAGGGAGGACTATATGTGAATAAAAAAGTACTACCACCAAAAATATTTTTTAGCAGATATATGAGTGGGTTGCCAAGCTACATGCTTGTTCTTGAAAGTGTCAAACTTCCTTAGGGATGACAGTCCACCTTTTGAAACAAAATTGGTAATGAATAACAAAATTAAGGAGAGAGTAAGAGAGAGATATTCATACCATTCTTGTAATTTGAGTACAGTAGAGAGTGACATAGTGCAGGTAATGTGAGTTGTTGATGTTTTTAGAGGTGGTTGAGGTAGGCTCAGGGAGATTAGTGGAAATATGCAATCATAGAAGTTAATTAGGCTATCAATGTCATTTATGTGACTAATGTTGATAGGGGTAGCAGGTCCTTAGGGGGTTACAAGAGACTTTTCTGAGCTAATAAGTGGATGTTGGTCAGGTTTATGAGGTTGGGAAGAGTCATAAGGGAGTGTGTAAGACTCAGGTGGGTCTAGATAGAAGGTTGGTATGTTTGGAGTAGAGAAAAATAGGTGAAGGAGTTTTACAACTCCTCTGTAGGGAGAGTTGAGATGTTCATGAAATGATAAATAATACAATGTAAAGTAATTATAAAATGACTATTTAAAGGAATTACCAAAATATAGAGATATAATTAGCTAATGAAATGGATGAACTATGAGTGTCAGATAGATGGCTCTAGTAAGGCATGTTAAAGTAATAGGTGAACAAAAAGACAAGCATGTGTTGCCGATTCATAAGAATCCAAGCCCTGTGCAATATATCAATTCTTGATCTAGACTAATTTGTTTAGAGTAATGGTAAGAATGAATGTATAAAGTTGAATGCCAAAGCTTGTATGTAAATAGTTGAGTTTTTCTAATTTTTGCTGACCTAAACATTAGTTTGGATTTTGGCTTAAGTAACTAATGTCAGCGATCCCACCGATGTCAACCATGGGTTGACTGATGTCAGTGGCATGAGAATAGGTAAAAGGGATATTTTTAGCCTATTTTATATTCTTTCTCATGCCAAGTGTGGTATCCATTATAAAATGGTAGAAATGTGAGGTTAAGAAGGACATAGTTAGTTATGAATTTATTTTTGGGGTGAGAACAAGTCATGGGTAGTTAGGTTTAGGGGACTAAGTCTTGAGGTGACCTAGAGGGTAAGAATTAGTCTTAGGATGAGGTTGCCAAGTAAGGTGGCTTAAGTAGTGTTTAATTAACTTAATTAAACATTTTAAATTAATTAAATGTGTGAGGGGTAAAAACATGAGTTAGGAAATTTAATTATTAAAAAGGGGCTCAAGGGGGGGTTTCAACATAGGGAGTTACACACGTGTGTGACATAATTTTGGTGTCTACAACATTAATTTATCATATTCAATTGTCCTGTGTGAATTGCTTAAAATCTTAAAATTCTAGAAAGTCTTCATCTTATTGAGATCCAATAGAGAATAGAGGAAGATAAGACCAAAGCCACTTAATTTTACTAGTAATAAATCTCAATATTTGCTATTCAATCGGTCTTTTATTCTTCACCATGTAATTCAAAAAGAACAATTTATAATTTACTCTATTCCTTTAATCGCTTTAAATAGATCTCCATCAAATACAAAAATTGGGCCTAGGTAAGTTGGATATCATTACCTAATGGTCACTCTTCTTACCATAAAACCAGTTATAACTTATTCATCTCAATTATCACTGTGTGTGTCACTCCTCATCTTTATGAATGATTCTTAGGTATCGTTCTTCCTTTGACAGAGAAATATAATGAATAGACAAAGCAACCTCCTTCATGAATGAAAAAAATGATTACAACATATAATTGAAATAGTAATACCAATTTAAAAATATAATTTTGAAACATAGAAAAACTTTCAATGAATCCATAAAAGTCATTTTAAATAGAGAACATGCACTGAGATTCACATGTTATTCTTTATTATACCAAACTCATTACATGCCTTCACATTCCTTAAAAATTTACATTGTTCACCTTATCTCCTTCCATTCTTAATATACTTCACTAATATTTATAAAATTCAAAATTAGATCCATGCACATGCCTTTACATATAATAGAATAACCATTATCAACTGAAACAATTTGCTCAAGCCTGAGAGCTTATAAATAAATATTCATAGAGCTCTTAGATTCATTTAATTAACTAATGCCTTTAGTAAATATCTAAAAATCTTCCATTGCCTTCCATAACTTATTAATAATCTCATACATGAATCCAAATGACTGCATGTCTTTATATTAGACTGTATCAAATTTCCCAGGTCAAGAAAGTTTTATTTTTTTAACCGTTCAAACTAGAATGAAGATTCAAAAGATGATAAACATTTTTATTCTTACCTTGACAAGGCTCGTTTATTACAAATATTCTTCAGATTTGATACTCTCAAAAGTATGTATAATTCCCTTTACTTCAAGCTATTACAGTCTTTTACCACTTGTCATAGTCTCGAAAATAAAACATTCTCAAAATTTAATCACCTATAAATGATCAAAGGTTATTTTATTTGATTGTAATCCACTATATATATTCCTTATTGTATATAATCATCTGCAAGCAAAACAATTGTAAAAGTTCTTCATTTCATCAATAGAATCTTATTTATATGACTTCTAGACTTAAATAGATCATTTATATCATAAAAAAGATCAAATAATCATCAAAACATGTATTCACTTATTTAATAAATATCAAACCATATTAACAATCCACCTTTATTCAATATCCTTCTATTCTGAGTTACAAAATCCCTTTACAAATCCCTATTTACTCTACAGACTTCTCTAGACTTGTCCAAGGTCTCCACTTTATTCATAAAATCTCTAATTAATAATTGAACAAACTATTATATATACACAAACCCATAGACCCGAAGGCCTTATACTTTCCATTCACACTCTTCTATCTTATTTCCTTATACACCTAGGTAGCTTTATAATCTTTAAGCTTGAAACTTCTTCTCCTTTATTTGATGCATAGATATAGGTCTTGATATGTAAGAATACCATATTCATCTCAAATTACTTCTTAACATAGTAATCTCTATAATTTTCTACTCCAACATAAGATTTATCTTATTTTTGATGAGGTTGAGGTGTTTTCACCTTTACAAGAGAGTAAAAGGATTCTAGCACATGATGACTTGGACACTATTTATAATAAAAGAAAGAATTTTCTAAGATTATCAATGACTTATTGAACATTTTAGAATGAATATTTAAGAATAACATGATTATAGACCTACTTAACATGATTACATTAGCATTTTCCTGATGCTCTTGCATCAAACTCCCTAGGAGGGAAAAAATTTGTGATCCTACTCAAATAAAATGTTTGGTGTTTCTTCTTTATTCTCTTCTAGTTCTTTAGGATTTTTTTATTCTACCTTATTTATTCATGATATATGAACCCAATTGGATTTTTCTTCACTTCAACTTCTTCAATGAAGTCTAGTATATAAGAATCCTCTCTTCTTATTCAAAACCTGCACATGCAAAATTAAATACATAGCTAGATTTAAAAACTTGAGGCATGGTTTCCTCTCCACCAACATAATTTTCACTTAAGAGATTCAATATCTCTATTGGATTTTATTTTATAGCCTCTTCATCTTCTACGAGGCTTAGATCTTCTGACTCTATCATGATTTGTTTCTAAATCATGTCTTCATCTTCATTATACTCTACTATGTCTTGAGGTAGAACTGATTTGATTTCAATTTGTGTCATTAGAGACACCTCTTCTTGTTTCATATTAGGTTATAAAAAAAACTTCAATGGGTGCTTCACACTTGCATTCATTGTTCATAAACCTATCTAGCAATTTAATTGTTTGATTATATAAAGCATTTTCATGACAATTTATATTTTCTTCATCAAATACAATGCTTGAAGGAGAAATAAGTGTTTATTTTTCTTCACATCTACCTTGAAAAATCCTATACATAGGATAAACTTCTCTTTCATCTCCTTTTTCCTGAAATACATCATCATCCTTATGTAATTTCATATGCATATCAACAAAATCAATATGAAAAACAAACAACTTTTATCCACTTCATGATTTTCTTGAGTTAGATTTGCATGATTGATAAGATCTTTTTGAATATATTCTCCTTTCTCCACATCTTCAAAAATTCTCCTTCTATATGACAAACCACTATTTCATGCTCTAATAACATGTTCTCTTCTTTCATAGTACAAGTATGTTGTTCATGCTTCTCCTTTGATATCAACATTTCATCTTCTTTACTATTTAGGCCCTCAAATTGGACCCTCTATCCATCTTTCTTCTTATCTACATGCAAACATACAAATAAATCATTAGTCTTAATTTTTTTTTGAGGTTTTTTTGCCTCTTTATTTTCTTCTTTTGATTTCTTTGTTTGCAATCTCTTTTGTTTCCTAATTTCAAATATTTCTCTCATAGTCTATTTAATCCTTTTTCTGATTCTTAAAATAAACTTTTGTCTTGATTCCTCCAAGACTTCCATCATGGCTACTAAGACCATCCTCATCTGAGCAATCTCTTTTTCCATATCCATATCTCTATTAACCACTTCTTTTCTTACCTTTTTGTGGAAACTAACTTATTCTAAGCCCTTCATCATTTATTCTCTTTACTCTTTCACCTTACCTTTCCTTTAGCAAGTTTGTTTCACCTTCCTATCTAGTACCTCATCTAGGTCATTTTCCTATTGGTAAATTTCTATTCCTTTCCATTGGAATTATTTAACTTATTTAAGTTCTCCTTTTGAGCTTACCTAGGAGCCTTAACTAGATCTCTTTCACTCTTTCAAGCCTTACTAGTTATATGGCTTTGTCACTCACTCTTTTCTCACAAACTTATCTATCTCTCCTTCTTTTCCAATCACCGTCTTCTTGTAACCTTTCAATAAATGAATACATTTAATAACCTTCATTCAAACTGATCTAAGAGCTTTTACATATCATTTGCATAATCTCAAAATTTGATTTCACACTCAGAGCATAAAACATAAGCATAACTATGATTAACAATCTTCTCATAAATCTTAACCTTTCTTCAATCTTTTTATGCTTTATTTTTGCAACTTACAATTTATACAACCTTAAAATCTTTACAAAGCTCTTAATCTATCATGTAATTTTAGAACTGATTAGTGTTTCCTAAGAGCAGTCCCAAGCTCTGATACCAAAATTGATAGCAATCTTCAACTAGTATTATCATCATAGTCCATTTATAATGCATAAACTGATCATATTTATTAAGTATTCCTTTTTATAAGTTGGATTCTAGCTGATAAAATATTTAAATTTAACATCTACTAATAAATGAAACTAATAACACCTTTTGAATTGTTTATAAAATAAAATGTTATTTTCACTTATTAACTTGGACAAACTTTTCTTTCAAGAAGGAAAGATAATGCTTATTTTATGCACTTCTATTCCACTGTTGAAATTTTCTAGGATATAATTAGGATTTTTTAAATCATATTAATAATGATAAATTTATCATATTCAACTATCCTATGTGCATTGCTTAAAATCTTACAACTTTTGAAAATCTTCATCTTATCGAGATCTAATAGAGAATAGAAAAGGATAAGACCAAAGCCACTTAATTATACTAGTAACAAATCCTATTATTTTTTTATTTAATCATCCTTTTCTTCACCATGGAATTTATAAAGAATAATTTATAATTTACTCTATTCCTTTACTCAATTTAAATAGATCTCCATCAGATATAAAAATCGGGCCTAAGTAAGTCAAATATCATTGCTTGATGGTGAATCTTCTTACCACAAAACCAATTATAACTTATTCATATTAATTATAATTGTGTGTGTCACTCCTCATCTTTATGAATGATTCTTAGGTATCCTTCTCCTTTGACAAAAAAAGATAATGATTAGATAGAGCAACTTCCTTGATGAGTGACAAATATGAGTGCAGAATATAATTGAAATACTAAGACCAATTTAAAAATAGAATTTTAAAACACAAAAATGCTTTCAATGAATCCAAAAAAGTCATTTTAAATAGAGAACATGCACTAATATTTTCATGTTATTCTTTAATCTACCAAACTTGTTACATGCCTTCACATTCATTAAATTTTTTTATAGTTCACAGTATCTCCTTCCATTCTTAATATAATTTACTAATATTTATAAAATTTAAAATTAGACTCATGCACACATTTTTACGTATAATAGAATAACTATTATTAACTACAACAATCTACTCAAGCCTGAGAGTTTATAAATAAATATTCATAGAGCTCTTAGATTCATTTAATTAACTAACACCTTTAGTAAATATCTAACAATCTTCCCTTGCCTTCCATAATTTATTAATAATCTCATACATGAATCCAAGTGATTGCATGTTTCTATATTAGAATGTATTGAATTTCCTAGGCTAAGAAAGTTTTAGTTTTTTAACTATTCAAACTAGAATGAAGATTCAAAATATGATAAACATTTTTACTCTTACCTTGACAAGCTTGTTGATTACCAATATTCTTTAGATTTGGTACTCTCAAAAGTATGTATAATTCCCTTTACTTCAAGTTGTTACAGACTTATACCACTTGTCATAGTCTCAAAAAAAAAAAACATTATCAAAATATAAACACCTACAGATGATCAAAGGTTATTTTGTTTGATTTTAATCCATTAGATATTTTCCTTACTATATATAATCATCTTCAAGCATAAAAATTGTAAATGTCCTTTATTTCATCAATTGAATCTTCTGGATATGAATTTTAGACTCAAATAAATCATTTATATCATAATATATACCAAATAATCATCAAAATATGTATTCACTTATTTAATAAATATCAAACCATTAACAACCTACCTTTATTCAATATTATTCTATTCTAAGTTATAAAATCCCTTCACAAATCCATGTTTACTCCTTTACAACCTTGTCTAGACATTTTTAAGGTCTCCACTTTATTCATAAAATCTCTAATTAATATATGAATAAACTATTATATATACACAAACCCATAGACCTGAAGGTCTTATACTTTCCTTTCACACTCTTATATCTTACCTCCTTGTATGCCTAGGTAGCTTTATAAGATTTAATCTTGAAACTTATTCTCCTTTATTTGATGCATAAAAAAATGTCTTGGTAGGTAAGAATACTGTATTCCTCTCAACCTCCTTTTTAACATATTAATTATTATCCTTGTCTACTCCAACATAGGAGTTATCTTCTTTTTGATGAGGTTGAGGTGTTTGCACCTTTACTAGAGAGTAAAACGATTCTAACACATGATGGCTTGGACACCCTTTATAATCAAATCAAGACTTATCTAAGATTATCAATGACTTATTCAACCCTTTATAATGCATCTTGAAGCATGACATGTACATGCAATGAGAAATGCATCATATATATAAATCAATCCTAGCTTAAAAAAGATAGATCCTACTTACACTTCTAATTGGGGATACATTAGATAATTAGGTTCACGACCAATATAGATCTGCTAGACCTAATGAGGGGATATCTTACCATAATAATATCACTATGGAGGGTTCTAAAGCCTCCATTCAAGTAAAAATATGTAAGAACCCTAACTAGGTCCTATGTTTTCATATTCACCAAACTAATAATAAATAAATTAAAAATATAATCTTGTGCTCACCAAAGATTATGGCACAAAGTGGGGGTAATAAATGTTTCAGTTAATTTTCATTCATTTTTTAATTTTTAAAGTAAATAATGAAACTAGTAATAGGGTGTGTAGAAGAATACCTGGTAAAGTGTGTGCATGAATCCAGATGATGATGGGAACTCCTATTTGGCTAGGAAGGAATAACTTGCACATAAGGAAGATGCTAAAAAGGGGGTTGTTATAAAATATATGAGTGGACTACCTAGCATGAGCTAGATCCAAGATGTGTATTACTTGTTAGGAGGCCATCAATCCACTATTATAACAATTAAGTTAAAAATGATAAAGTAAAGATCTACTTGTATAAGATAAATGAAATGCAATACAAAGAAAGTAGAATGATAGTTAATAGAAAAATGACCAAAAGTAGAAAAGTTGGTTAATATTTATGCTAAAATGGCTAGGACCTAGTCTAGAAAATCAAAAAAGGTATTCAAATCAAGTAAAAATAGAGAAAGTTGGATTTAACTGGGGATACAAGGTTGAAAGTAGATTACTATATTTTTATGCCATAGTGACCATTGATAGTCAGGTGAACCATCAATGGTTTAGGTTGACTGTTAGTAGTTAGGTAACTATCGACAGTTGAGTTGACCATCAACAGTTGTGATATCTATTAGTAGTTACCTATGCAATTCTATAAATGATCAGAAAAGAAGGTACATATTAGGTATTTAGGAAAATAAAGGTCTATTATGGGGTTGAGGGGTGAAACATATGATGCTAATGAGTCTGATAGGGAAGGGAAGTTAGAAATAAGACAAACTAATGAAAATAAGGGAAATATACCTAAAACTTATTGGTGGAAGGTTGAAGTAATTTGGTTAGAGTGACAGTACTTTGACTTTTAAAAGTGATTTTGATAGAGCTTCAAGTCTTTGGTGATGTTGCTTGCTTGTTAAAAGGATGCTAGATACCTGTATGTAAGAGTACTTGGATGCAAGAATGTGGATCCATTTCACTTCCTCCTCTTCTCCTTTTATAGGATGAAGTTACTATTTGGGATAGAGGAAGTTACTAATTTGATAGGGGATAAAGTTGCCAATTTATTACATTTTAAATCTAGTTTTAAAAGAAAGTTACCATTTAGGGATTTACTTATCTCACATAAATCTGTTAATGCTTTAAAACTTTAGAGCAAGCTAGAGACCCGACCATCGATGGTTAGGCCAACCATTGATGGTTAGGTTGACCATTAATTATCGAAAAGCCAAAATAAAATGAGTTAAATCAAGTCAAAAGGGGTGAATTAAATGGCTTAGTTAAATGTGTTAAGTTAGGGGTTTGATAGGGTCAAGTTAGTAAAAGAGTTTAATTTATTAGGTGATCTAATAGATGTGAGGTCAGATGAGGGTTAAAAGGTAGTTTGACATAGAAATATATCATGTGAAGTTTTTTAGTGTCTATATTTACCCCATTTTTTTATGCAGCTATGATCTAAAAAGCTATAGAATAAAACATATTGTTGGTCAAGGTTTAGTTGCCCTGAGTATGGGAGGAAGTGTTCCTCCTCAAACTAGGAGTTGATGAGGTGAAAGTGAAATTAGGTCAAGGTTTGATAAATGGTAAATGGGTAGTCATAAGGTGGGTGACATAAAAAGGTTAAGCATTTGAGATGCAAACATGTGTACAAAATGTGACTAAGGGTGATAATCAAGATCGTACAAACACTAAAGTTATAAATGATGGTAAAAATAAGTTTGATTCTAGAGGGACATGTGATAAGGGTAACCTATCCATAGCATTGATCATAGCTAATTGGGTCAAGCCTATCAAGCCTTCTAGATAGGGTTGGTGTTAGTCATAATTATCCAAGGTAAGTAGGACACTTACAAAACAACATAATTGGTCAGGTTGTGCATGAGGTGGTACAAATTTCAACATGACAAAGTTACTTAATACAATCAAAATGACCAAGCAAAGTTGTTGCATAATAGGTAAATGGTCCATGTCAAAAATAACCAACATCGAGGTGGATGTAGGGTAATGTTTAGTTAGTTAGGTATGCATTGGTAGGGGATGGTCGAGTTGACTCCATATGCACTAGGTAAGTGGATACTGCTTATATAGTTCTATGGACATAATATCCAAAAATAAATTTAGTTCAAATATAATTCTCCCAAAAGGGTGGTAGTGAGGTGGGGTTATTTTGAAAGAGGGGCTAAGGTAAGCTCCTCAAAAGGATATGATTCCTAAGTGGGGTATTGAAAAATAGTCAAAAGAATGTGGGACCCTAACCATCGATGGTTAGGGTTGTCCCTAGGGTTGATCATTGATGGTCACCCTAACTGACAATGATAAAGTAAACCCTAAAAAGTTGTGATACAAAAATGAAAATGGTAATTCATTTTTACCATTTGACTTTTGTTGCTTAGTTCTCAGGGTAAATCAAAGAATTTTATCATTTGGCATTTGAAAGATGAGGTGTTGTTGATTAATTGGTAGATTATGAGTATGGGGTTGATTAGAGTGGTGGTATGATGGAGGGTGGATGAGGATGTGGTTGGGTGGTGGATTGAGGGCTTTGACCATGCTAGAGATTGTAGAATAAGTTAGGTATTATCCTAAAATTGATAGCATAGTATAATTAATTGTTTTGTAGTTAGATGTTAGTTAGTGGTGAATGATTTAGGTAGGTTGTGGAAGGGATTTAGAAGAGATGAAGCCCTAGTTTTAGGGTGTCATTGAATGAGTCCAAGAAATAGATAAGTTGGATTAGGGAAGGGGTTTTTAGGTAGACAATTAGGTGAAAAGTGGTTTAGGTAGAGAAATTAGGGGGTTTGGGTGAATTTATAGAGGTTTTAAGGGGTTTAGTGTTCGAGTTGCACCACTGGTGGTCACACACAGTGATCATTGGTAGTTCAAATCAACCATTGATGGTTGAGATTCAAGGGAAAAGGGTCCACCAAGTGACCATTGATGGTTCAATGAATGTTAGTGGTCAAGTAGATATGAGGAAAGGTATGATAAAAGAGTGGGGTGCTTAGATTATGGAAAATCAATGTGTGTAAGATGTGTCATCTTGGTGTTATTTTAAGTTGTTTAACAAGTGTCATGGGTGGAGAGTGTTGACTAGTCATTTTATGTTAGAAGGTTTAGATAAGAGGAGGGGTTGAGCAAATTATTAGGTTGTGAGCCATTATCAGTGATTTAGGTTGAAAGGTTGAGATAAAAATGGTGGGTATGGTAGATGTGAGGGGGTTGGTTGGCTACTAGGTTTGAGAAAGGTAGGTGTAGGGTGGTATTTAGGTAAATGGTGAAAACAAAGTAGCCATTGCTAACATGATTGTTATGTAAGCACATAAGTGGATTCAAGTGAGGGACCATGTCCCTTAGATTTTTGTCAAAGTTCAAGATGTGATGATTGTGGAAGAGTGGAGAGATATGGAGATGGTTGGAATAGGGGTGATGATTCATTACCAGCACCTACCATGAGATGTAGGTATGATTGTAGAATTTATCAAGAGATTGGACCTAATCATGAACACATTTTTGCTACTAATGGGGGAGATGATGATTCTCTTAGAGGAAATTTAGCTTATCACACAACTACCCATTCAGGGGGAGCTAATCTACCAAATAGAGACGGAGGAGATTGATTATCATATGGATTTGATATATGGGGTAGATCAAGTACATGCTCAATTTCATTTAGGTTGATTCAATTATAGACACTTTTACTAGAGGGCTCTTATAGATAGATGTCTACTCATGATGATGATGATGATGATGATGATGGCCATATCCTACTTCATGGTGCTCGATTTAAGTAGTGGCCACTTTTCATATCTATTATTAGGGGTGTTGGTGGAGATGCTTCTAGGAGGATGTTGTTTGGGTGGGCCCCAATGTTATTAGTGTAGATCTATAGAGAGATATAGGCCCTCAAAGCATGTAGGTGATATGGGATCAAAATTAGGTTCATACTCCATTATTGGGTGTACAAGAACATATAGGTGTTGAGGCTAGTGGGGACACCTTGGGATGGATTTATCTAAGATCCCTTTCCAGTTGGTTTTACTAGATGGAGAGGTGACTATGCATTGACAAGTGTAGGTGGTAGTGGCCAAGATATTGAATAGTTTAAAGATGCCTTGGAAGGGTTGGTGATAGTTGATATAATATGGATTCCATATGTAGGTTGTCCTACATGGATAGGGTACAACTACCACACATTATCCTTACAGAGATGGCACTAGATTTACAAGAGACAAGATGGGGAGACATAGCTGATCCTATTTGAGTGAGTGTGGAGATAGTTTGGACTTGGTTAGGGGATCCTACCGGACGTTCTTAGATAAAGGAGGGAGGATGTCAAGTTCTAGTTCTTAGAGCCATAACCATAAGATGTCATGTTAGACTATAAGGAGCTATCAGCTAGAGCTACCATTGATGATGCAAGTATTGTAGATAGATATGAAACTTGGTACCAAGCTTGATATACAATAACTAATTTTGAATGGGGTGATGCGGGTCAGTATCCTATAGATGTGGATCTTATAGGGGCACTAGCATAGGATGGATAGGTAACAATGGCACTAGTAGTAACACAATCCCAGATCACTAGTTTATAGGGATAGGTGGCCATGTTATAGGCACAAATTGTCTCCTTATAAGGGTAGGTGACTCAAGAGAGAGATTCATTGAGATAGAGGGTGCGAGTGGATGCAAAAGTATTAAGAGGACCACCTATCATCATTTTAAGAACATGGTACTTAGCCACCATCAAGGAGCTAAGCTATTATAAGGTGATAATACTGGTGAAGTTTCCATTAGAGATGAGATATGGAGAGTATAGGGATAGATTAAGAGGTGGTCCATCAATATCTACTCCAAGAAAGTGGGCCTTGATAGTGGGGTAGGTAGGGATATCATGGGGATCACCACCAGATGGTAGTGTAGGTATAGGTGTAAATGGGGCTAGTGGTAGTGGTGTACAAGGACCTAATAGATGGGATTATGTATATGATTTTAATTTTAATAGCAACCTACGTGCTGATGACTTTAAATGTATATGAGTGAGAGAGATATAGATACATTATTTCATGTATTTATTTATTGATGTATATGATGATCATGTTGATTATATTGATGACATGATGACATTTGATCAAACTAATAACATGATGATTATGTTGTGATGCTGATGATGTTTATTGATTATGATGTGATAGATGTAGATTATGATGTGATGTAATGATGTTTATTGATTATGGATGACATATATGATGCTTCATACATAGGTTTATTGTTGATTTTTTAGTTTAGGTATTTGATGATGGATATGATGGTGAATGTTTGGTTATATGATTATGTGGTTGAATACATGTTTTTGACTAAGATGTTGGTTTTTATTTAGTCTGTGAATGACTGTAAGTATTTGATAGATGATTTTTGATGATGTTGTTTATGACATGTTTATGACAATATGTTTTAGAGATAAAATTATGGTTAGGTGATAGATAATGTAAGCATGTTGATTGGTAAGATTTATAGATAGGATGTGTAGTTCATAGATAGGATGAGATTTTTGAATTATTGTAGAGATTATGTTGATGATGTTTGATGAGGATAATGTGCTGTTATGATGTTATAATGGTATGTTGTGATTTTTTATGATTTATGTTGGTATGTTGTGATTTATGGTTCTTGATGTTTAGTTTATAGGTAGGATATGGTTTATATTTGTTCTATTTATAGTTCATAATGTTATGATTACATTGATGAGAATGATGTGTGCATGTTTGGATATGATATGTGATATGAGTAAATAATGAAAGCACATAAAGTAGGTATAGGTAACAAACTGAATGTGTGAAAGAGATAAGAGTTATGAGACATATGTCCACATGAATTAATAGAGGGAAAAGAAAAGGCATGATGTTTTGGGTTGGTAAGGACCTAATAATAATAAATCATAGCTAGATTGACTTAGTGAACATAAGCTTGTCAAATGCTTCACAAGACCATGCTTTGATTGAGAAAGGTGTCTTGATCACTTTACATCAAGTAAGCTCATAATCCCTTGATTTGATAAAAGGTGTGAAGGGAAAGTAGGTGATAAGTAAATGGTTGAATGGGAAATAGGTGAAATGGTAACCTTATGTGGGTTATCTTGCCCCTAATATAGGTGACCAAATAACCGAATAGACAAGTCTATGTCTTAATATGATTTGTAGACTAATCAATCTGGGAAGTCTAGTAATGATTATATATAGGAGCCAATTGTAGTGTATTGGGATAATGTATAGACTGATTGATGTGAGAAGCATAAAAATGATTATTTCTTAGCCATCCTTCAATGGAATGGCCTAAAATTAGATTTTGAAAGCTTTCGTTCAAGGGAATAGTATATTTTAAAGAAAATTGTAGGTGTTAGGTAGCTATCCTTCAAGGGAGAAATATGCAATGTTAGAGATATGGACCCAAGTGATATTTTGGTATCCCAATTTTTCAATTTTGAAAGATAAGTTAGACATGGACAAGTCTATTTAAGTTCAAAGGTTTACCTTTATGGAGGCAAAACCTTAGCACATAAGGTTAATGAAAGATGAGGGGGTGGTTTGAAAGACAACTAATCATGGGATTCCATTTGATTAGAGATGAAAAGTATCCATGAGATCCATGACATGGGTAGAGCCATGGTATAGATGCTTAGGATTAGGCTATAACTATGATGGATAATCACATGGTTCTATGTTGTAATCAGTTATCCCTAAGGAGATTAGGGATAGGTAGGTGAAAGGAAGTGAAAATCTCATAAACCAAGGGATGATCTTAAGTTAGACACAAAGGTTAGTTTGATCCTTATTTAAATAATAGAAAGGATGTAAATATGAAGCATTGAAAGGCTCAAGTTTTGGTTTGCCTTCAAGAGAGGAAAAATGATAAGTGCCTGATCTATAGTTATGGGTTATAATACAGGGTCCAAGATAATTAAAATCAAACTTCCCCTTTTTTATTTTCTCCATATTAGTTACATGCTAGTTTTCCTTAAAGATGAGGTATCTAATGTTTAACTCTCATTCTTTTAGGTGTTTTTTATATGCATGCTTGATTCATTCCTGATAGACATGAAGATGATTAAGAGATACAAGGTGATATTCATTGAGTAGTTCAAGATGTGCGAGAAATTATTGATGATAGTAATTCTCAAAAAGGATTTCATGTAATTATATGAAAAGAGAGGGAATGTGGACTTTTAGAGGTAAGAATACCTCTGCTCCAAAAATGAGAGCGAAAGGGATAGCACCCATAGAGGTTCAAATGCTAGTGTGATAGGCCCATAAAGTGAAAGGGATATGCAAGTGCCAATACCAATTTGAATCACTCATTACCTTGGTTAACATTTTGATGAGGGTTTTGTTAGAGGATTTTTCCTGTCCATTGGTTTATGGATGATAAGGTGAAGAAAAGATTAACTTGATGCCAAAAGAATTGTAGAGACCTTAGACTTTCTAATTTTTAAAATATTTGCCATTATTAGTGATGACCTTGTGGGTAACATTGAAATGGTAGATGGTATGGTGATTGATGAATTCAAAAATATTTTTGGCTTTGGTTCAGCTAAGAGGGATGGCCTCCACCCATTTGGTGAAATATTCTATGAGAAGGGCCAATAATCTATAGATAATTGAAGGCCATGGGGAGGTGCATGATATAAGTTAGCATGTCATTGAAATTTGACACACTTTTTACATTATCATAATAGTCTTGATTGAGGGAGGGCCAATAGTAGCTAAAGTGAAGAATACACTTAACAACAACTAGGCCACTAAAGCGTCCCCCATATTTTTCATCATGCATTTCCTTGATAGCATGGGAAGCATCATGGCTACATATACAATGAATAAGGATACCATCAAAGACATGTTTGTAAAGGATTCCCCCTAGTATGGTGTAATGAGAGGTACCCTGAATAAAATCTCTTCAGGCATTATTTGAAAGGTTGGGAGGAATAAAGCCAAGGTTAAGGTAGTCAAAAGTTTGGTGATACCACACTATAAATGGTAATAAGATTAGAACTGATATATGAGGGTGTGATAAAATGATAGATGATGACAAATAGTTTAGATTTGGTAGGTTGAGATGGGATTTGGGAAGCAAGGGAAGCCATTGTGTTTACAAATTTATTGGTAGATCAAGGAACTAACTGGATAAGATAATGATTGAATAGTGATAAGAGTATGTGTATGAGTTGTTTTTATTTCAATAGGACATCATTTTTATTTTGATAAGATCTATTGACCTGGTTGATGACTAGTTGGGAGTTACCAAAGACACTGATTATTTTGACTCCTAAGGCTAGGGTGGTTTAGAGACCTATGATTAGGGCTTCATATTTGGTTATGTTGTTGGTGCATTCAAAGTTAAGTTTAAAAGAAAGGGGAAGAGGTTTAACATTAAGGGGAATAATAATAACTTAGGCACCCTCACCATGTTGGCATTTGGAGCTAGCAAAGACAATTGTCATTTGGTAGGTGAGTTATTCCTAAGAAACAATTATGATAGACTCATATAGAAAGGCAAGAGGAAGAAGTTGATTGTCAAGTAGAGGATCTTTAGCCAATTGATCAGTGATGAATTATCCTTTAATGAACTTTTGTGGAAGGAACTCAAGATTGAACTCAACTAAGAGCATGAGCCACTTAGCCATATGTTGGTTTTGGTATGGCTTAGAGTCCATATACTTGAGGGGGTCAATTTTGGTGATGACATATGTTTTATGATTAAGAAGGCAGTGACAGAGTTTGGAGGCCATAAAGACTAAGGTGAGGTAGAGTTTTTTGAGATGGGCATACCGAGTTTCATATGTGATAAGGGTGTGACTAATGTAATAGATGGCTTTCTCTTTATTTTGTTTGTCATGTTGAGTGAGCATTACCCTTAGGGAATGGTTTGTGGTGGATATATAATTAAAATGGCTAGCATTCCCTAGGAGGGATGAGGACAGGTGGAGAGAGAAGATAATCCTTTATTTAATTGAAGTCTTGTTGACATTCCTTGGTCCACTTAAATTAGGTGTCTTTATTTAGTATGTGGTGGAAGGGTTAACATTTATCTAATAACTAGGACATGAAGTGATAGATGGATTGAAGTTTCCCCTACAAGATATGGAGTTGCTTAAGGTTGGTAGGAAGAGGCATCTCCAAGATTGCTCTAACTTTGGTAGGGTTTATTTCGATTCCATGGAGAGAGATGATGAAACCAAGAAGCTTTCCTAATAAGAATCCAAAAATAAATTTATTAGGGTTGAGATTGACATGATAATGGATTAGTCAGTCGAAGATGATGGTAAGAATAGCTAGGTGATCCTTGCAGTGTTTGGATTTCCCAAGGAGATCTTCCACATAGTCCTCTATGATTTTATAGATGAGATTGTGAAAGATATAGGTCATGTCCCATTGATAGGTTACCCTAACATTATTTAGTACAAAAGGCATGACTGGTAGCAAAAGGTTCCCCATGAGGTAATAAAGGATGTTTTATGTTGATCTTTGGGGGAAAACAAGTTCTGGTTATATGCCAATAAACCATCCATGAGAGATAGCATTTTGTGGTTGACTATAAGATCAATAAGTTGGTTGATGTTTGGAAAAGGAAAGTCATCCTTTGAGTAAGCAAGGTTGAGATCATGAAATTTAATGTATAGGTGAAGGCCCCTTATGGGCTTGGTGATAGGAATGATGTTAGAAACCCATTATGGATAGTCGATGGGTTGAATGAAGTTGATTGATAAGAGATGCTAAAGCTCTTCTTTGACAAGAAGGGCTATGCGAGGATGCATTCCAAAAAGTTTTTGCTAAACCAGATTAACCTTAGGATGGGTAAAAATATTATGGAGGGAAATATAAGGGTCAATTTTAGGCATATCCTGATAGGACCAAGCAAACACTATGCTATGATATTGAAGGAAATAAGGGTAATCTTGTTGCTTGATGGAATTTAAAGATTGATCAATTTTGATGATATGGGGGTTATCTTGAGTACCCAAGTTAGCATTAATATTGGATTCATTCAAAATAGTTTGATTCTCAAGAGGGAGATATTTATGAATTTAGGAATCCCCCACATTAAAGTAGGTGAGAATGAACTCATCTTCCTAATGTTAGATGGTGTTGATGGTAGGAAAATCATGTTTAATCATTTCAAGATGGATGAGAGGAAGGGTTTTAGTTTGGCTATCCTTTTGATAGGTTATGGGGCCTAAACTAATGGTATTGATACAAAAAAAAAGTTAGATGGGATGATATTAGATCCCTCATATTTGGAGGGAGATAAGGTTGGTAAAGATGGGATATCCTCAGCATCAATGGTGGTAATGGGTTTTAGTGAGGAGGGTTATTTTGGTGGAACAAACCCAAGGATAAAGAACTCATGAGGTTTTTGAGTTTTGATTACGAGTAACTCATGAGGTCCCTATTCATAGAGGCCAAGACTAAACCCCTTCCAAGTGAACTACTAAAGGTAAGCTTTGGCAAAGGCTATTTTATCTAGGTAAGAGAATTCAGGGGTGAATAGTCAGATATAAGGAGTATTAATAGGAGTAAGAAGTGGATGATCGAGTCCCCCATAGATGAAATTTATTTGATTATTGGGGAGCTTGAAAGTGGATGGTTCTAATATTAGGATCATATAAAGGGTCATGTTTAAGGTTCCCATACTCTTTGGGAGTAGGGAAAGAATCCAAGGATAAAAGGTTATTTACCCTAGGGAGAGATGTTGAAACATGGATTCTAAGGGGTCCTCTATAGGAATCTAAGAATAAGGGATAGATGAGCTAGTTGAGGCTTCATCACTATTGTGGGTGGGAGTGTTGTGGGATTTGGATGGCAATGAGGTAGTGTTGTTAATAGTTGATTATGAGGTGGATGAGGGAGGAATAAGGACATTATTAGGTTGGTATGTCATATTGAAAGAGGCAACAGGACCAGGGTCAGCTTTGATGGTAATATCTTAACCTTCATGTTCAAATTTGACATACTGATGTAAGGTAGAAGGGACACAATTCATAGTATGGATCTAAGGGCATTCGAGTAACATATTATATTAGAACTTGCCATCTATAATGTAAAATAGTTTAAGAATGATATGAGGCCCCAAGAAAATGTGGAGGACAAAAATCCCTAAGGTAGTGGCCATGGTATCATTAAAGGAGATAAGGACTACTATGTTCTCTGACATGATGTTCTTGGGTAGCTAAAATTGGTCATAAGCATGGGAGGAGATAATGTTGATGTTATCTCCTCCATAAATGTTAGGTCCTCCAATGATTATCCTAGAGGACATTCAAAATATCACACAACTACCCATTTAGGGAGAGCCAATCTACCACATAGAGAGTGAGGAGATTGATTATCATATGGATTTGATATATGGGGCAAATTGAGTACATGCTCAATTTCATTCAGGTGGATTTAGTTATAGACCCTTATACTAGAAGCATCTTAAAAATAGATGTCTACTCATGATGATGATGATGGCTATATCCTACTTCACGGTACTTGATTCAAGTTGTAACCACTTTCAATATATGTTATTAGGGGTGTTAGTGGAGATGTTTTTAGGGAAGATAATGTTTGGATGGACCCCAATGCTATTAATGCATATCTATAGAGAGATTTGGGCCTTTAGATCATATAGGTGATGGTATCAATGTTGGGTTCATGCTCCATTGTTGGGCATATGAGCACATACAGATTTTTAGGCCAGTGGGGACACCCTAGGATGGATTTAGCCAAGAGCCCTTTTTAGTTTGTTTTACTAGATGGAGAGGTGACTATGCATTGATAGGTTCAGGTGGTGGTGGCAAAGATATTGAGTGGTTTAAATATGACTTGGAGGGGTTAGTGGTAGTTTATATAGTATGGACGCCATATATAGGTTGCCTAGGTGGCCAAGGTACAACTACCACACATTATCCTTATAGAGCTGGCACGATTTATGAGAGATGAGATGGGGAGATAGAGTTGATCCCATTTGAATGAGTGTAGAGATAGTTTAGTCTTAGTCAAAGGATACCACCAGATGTCCCTAGATATAAGAGGGAGGATGCTAAGTTCTAGTTCCTAGAGCCATAGCCATTAGATGTTGTGTTAGACTAAGAAGAGCTACCATTGATGACACATGTATTGTAGATGGATATATAGCTTGGTACCATGCCTAATATGTAGTATCTAACTTTATATGGGGTGATAAGGGTTAATAGCCTATGGATATGGATCTTGTAAGGGAATAAACATAAGATGGATAGGCAATAGTAACACTAACAATAATACAGGCCCAAATCACTAGTTTATAGGGATAAATGACCACATTATAGGTACAAATTGTCACCTTATAGGGGTAGGTTATGAATTTGACTGGTGATCATGATTAGGTAAAGATATCTCTGGGGTTAGTGACTCATAAGAGAGATTAATTGAGATAGAGGGTAGGATCAGCTATAGTAGTAGCAAAATGACCACCTAACACCATTTTGAGGACACAATACCTAGCCATCATTGAGGAGCTAAGATATTATGAGGCAATAGTGCCGACACAGTTACCATTAGAGATGAGATATGGAGAGTATATAACTAACTTAGTAGGTGATCCATCAATATCTACTCTAGGATGGTGGGGTAGGTAGGGATATTAGGGGAACCTTCACTAGATGGTAGTGTAGGTACATATGGGGCCAATTATAGTGGTGTACCAGGGGCCTGATAGATGGGATTATGTATATGATTTTGATTTTGATACTAGCTTATGTGTTGATGATGTGAGATGTATATGAGCAAGAGAGACATAGATACATTATTTCATGTATTTTTTATTGATGTAGATGATGATCATGTTGATTATATTGATGACATGTCGACATTTGATCAAACTGATGACATGTTGACATTTTATCAAACTGATGACATGAGGATTATATTGATGACATGATGATTATGTTGTGATGTTGACATTTGATCAAACTAATGACATGATGATTATATTGATGACATGATGATTAAGTTTTGATGTTGATGATGTTTATTGATTATGATGTGATGTAATGATGTTTATTAATTATGGATGACATATATGATGCTTCATGCATAGGTTTATTGTTGAATTTTTAGTTTAGGTATTTGATGATGGATATGATTGTAACTATTTGGTTATATGATTATGTGGTTGAAAACATGTTTTATCTAAGATGCTAGTTTTTATTTAGTTTGTGCATGACCATGAATATTTCATAGATGATTTTTGATGATGTTGTTTATGACATGTTTATGACAATATATTTTAGAGATAAAATGATGGTTAAGTGATAGATAATGCAAGCATGTTGATTGGTAAGATTTACAAATAGGATGTATACTTCATAGATAGGATGAGATTTTGGAATTATTGTAGAGATGATGTTGATGATGTTTGATGAGGATAATATGTTGTTATGATGTTATAATGGTATGTTGTGATTTTTTATGAGTTATGTTGGTATGTTGTGATATATGGTTCTTGATGTTTTGTTTATGGGTAGGACATGGTTTATATTTGTTCTATTTTTGGTTCATAATGTTATGATTGTGTTGATGATAATGATGTGTGCATGTTTGGATATGATATGTGATATGAGTAAATAATGAAAGCACATAAAGTAGGTGTAGGTAACAAAATGAATGTGAGAAAGAGATAAGAGTTATGAGACATATGTCCACATGAACTAATAGAGGGAAAATAAAAGGCATGATATTTTAGGTTGGTAAGGACCTAAGTTATCCCACTAGGCATGCCAAAATGTTTCAATTAATTTTCACTCATTTGTTAATTTTGAAAGTAAATAATGAAACTAATAATAGGGTGTGTAAAAGAATACCTGGTAAAGTGCGTGCATGAATACAGATGATGATGAGAACTCCTCTTTAGCTAGGAAGGAATAACTCATAGATAAGAAAGATACTGAAAAGGGGGTTGTTAGCAAATATATGAGTGGACTACATAGCATGAGCTAGATCCAAGAAGCATATTGCTTGTTAAGAGGTCGTTAATCCACTGTTATAATAATTAAGTTAAAAATGATAAAGTAAATATCTACTTACATAAGATAAAATAAATGCAATACAAATAAATTAGAATGCTAATTAATAGAAAAATGATCAAAAGTAGAAAATTTGGTCAATACTTATGCTAAAATGGTTGGGGTCTGGTCTATAAAATCAAAAAAGGTATTATAATCAAGAAAAAATAGAGAAAGTTGGGTTTGAACAGGACTATGGGGCTAAAAGTATCTTGTTGTATTTTTATGCCGTAGTGGCCATCAACAATTAGGTAAAATGTCAATGGTTTAGGCTGACCATCAGTAGTTAGGTAACCATTGACGGTTGAGGTGACCATTGGTGGTTGTGCTAACCATCGGTGGTTACCTATGTAATTCTAGAAATGATCAAAAAAGAAGGTGTAGATTGGGTATTTGCACAAACAAAGGTCTATTATGGGGTTGAGGGGTGGA
The DNA here is from genome assembly GCA_037957365.1 of Torreya grandis. Classification (NCBI taxonomy): domain Eukaryota; kingdom Viridiplantae; phylum Streptophyta; class Pinopsida; order Cupressales; family Taxaceae; genus Torreya; species Torreya grandis. The sequence goes on from JARHVA010002525.1 coordinate 1,088,861, forward strand.
AAATATAATGTTGATGGGTATGATAAGGTAGGTAAGTTAGAAATAAGATAAATCAATGAAAACAAGTGAAATATTCCTGAAACTTATTAGTGGAAGGTTGAAGTAATTTAGCTAGAGTGATAGCACTTCAGCTTTCAAAAGTGATTTTGACAGAGCTTTAGGTCTTTGATGATGTTTCTTTCTTGCTGAAAAGATGCTGGATACTTATATGTAAGAGAGCTTAGATGCAAGATTATGGATCTATTTCACTTCCTCCTCTTCTCTTTTTGTAGGATGAAGTTGCTATTTGGGATGGAAGAAGTTACTAATTTGATAGGGGATAAAGTTTCCAATTCAAAATGTTTTAAAGAAAGTTTTAAAATCAATTTACCTTTAGGGAGATACTTATCTCACACAAAAATATCAATGCTTTAAAACTTTAAATTAGGCTAGAGACCTGATCATCGATGGTCAGGCCAACCATCAACAGTTAGGATGATCGTTAGTGGTCAAGGGGCCAAAAAAATGATTTAAATCAAGTTAAAAGGGGTGAATTAAATTTTTAGTAAAATGTGTTAAGGGTTTGATAGGGTTAAGTTAGTAAAAGAGTCTAATTGACTAGGTGGTTCACTAGACACGAGGTCAGACATGGGTCAAAAGGTAGTTTGACATTGAAAGCTATAGTGTGTAGTTTTTAGTGTCTAAAATAAATAATAAAATTAAACATGTATAGAAGAAATATACTCATGTAAATGTATATGAAATCCTATTTCATATAAGACAAGTTCAAATGTATATCTATCTACTCTTACAAAAGAGGAACAAAGTTAGGAATACTTACCTTTGAAGATGAACCCATTGATCCTTAATCTCTCCCTTGGATAAGTTGATTCATAAGAGGTTATTTTGGTATGAAAATATGACAAGGATAAATAAAATCTAGGATATAAAACCTATCAATGCATCCAAAATACTTCTCCACAAGACAAGATCTATATCTCTAAAGAAAGTATGAAACCCTAAGCTTGCTCCTCAAGTAGAATGGTGGATAAGCATATGCATAATATATCTTACTTATTTTTATCTTATCTTAGAAATGGAGAAATTATTGTGTTTATATAGGTGGATTTAATGATAAACCCTTCTGAAAGTTCTGACTGACAAGGTCAACCCAGTTGACCTAGTATTGTAATTGACAAAAACTCACTAGGTCACAAACTAAGTAGGCCAGGGGCTGACCTAGACTCTAAATAAGTTTTGTCAATAAGAGTACAAGTACAAGACAATTGACATAATCATGTAAACTATCAAAAAGGGGTTTAAGTTAGGAAAAGGGATAATAAAGGTATCAAAATACTAGAGTGTGAAAAAGAGGAGGAAAAGCTTAGGGGAATGGTTTTTAGGAGATAAGTGTGTAGATAGTAAGTGGTAAAAGGGTTAACAATCTTAAAAAGAACCAATGGTCTACCCACCCATTTCCTAGTGCACCCCTTAAGGTATATACTTAGAGAGACTGAGACTTAATGGGTTCCTTCAAGATAGAGAGTGTCATTAATTAATAAAAGTTTGAAAATATTATGTGTATACATATGCCCCACTCAAAGCTCATCATGTGTCATATAGGTACAACATAGGATGGTGATTTGGAAAAAGAACATGATGGCACATAATGCTGATGCTAAATGAAGTGTAGTAAGGATAAAATAAGATAAATTTAAAGGACATACTTGAAAAACACATACCCTTACTTACCTTAGTGATGTAAATAAATAAGGAGATGTGAAGATGTCCAATGTGAAAAAAATTATGCAAACCTATAGAAATTAGTGAAAAAGAGTGAAAAAATATAAGTTTTTGTAACATAGGCATATAATAGTTATAAATATTCTATACGATGTTAGGATTCCATTACTTTTTATGGTTCCAAAAATGAGTTAGTAGAAATAAATATATGGGAAAAATAAGGAATTTTACGATAAAGTTTTTAAGAGTAAATAATTTTTAATAGTAAAGGTAAATAGGGTGAAAAATAATTAATTTTCTATTATTTACTATTTTGAGATAACAATAGATCTCTGAGAGACCTAGTGAGACTCTAGAGAGCAAGGATGGTGATGAGAAGGAGGAGCACCAGTCGAGAGATTGGAGATCAAACCATGACATATGAGACCATGGATTAGTCAAGCACGATAGTTGGTAGCTAAAGAGGGCATAGATGTGGATGTAGGAGTGCCACAAGTACCACATCTAGCACCAAAGAAAGAGAATAAGCAACCACCTTGGTCATACCATCAATGAAGATGTTAGTGGTGAGACAGAGCATAGAGGGTGGTCATTCAGGATGACTTGTCAGTCAGCCTAAGGCAGAGATGATCTATAAAGGCACCATTGAGGAGAGGATTAATAATGCATGGGTGGTGACCCCAAGGTTTGGTTTTATTTAGATGTATCCCATAGATGACATGCTCAAGGTATGAGATGATGGAGAGATCATACTTGATAGATGGGGAGATGATGATTGGTGACACCAAGATAGGTAATAAATGTTATAATTTTTAGTCTTTGATATAGAATACTAGTTGTATAGATAAATTTTGAGATGTAATATCTATCTAGTTTTGAATTTTATAGATCATAAAGATGGGGAGGAGGTTAGATATGGATCCCTCATGATGGAAACACACCATGATATTCTATATGGGGTGCTAACATGATACGAACCTACCATATTAGATGATCCCATGGTACCATCTACCCCAACTTAGGAAGGTTGATTCAAACTAGTAAGGGAGGTCATAAGGAAGCTACATGCATATATCCACCAGTTAGGGTGGGATCAAGAGAGGCATAAATGTGGTAAGCCTTGGCTTAGGAGAAATTCATGCATATGGCTACCACTATCTAGTTGGGATAGGTACATGCCTAGGTGGTCAACCTATAGGGATAGGTAGTAGGATTGAGATATTGGATAATCTCTTTATAGTTTAATATTTAGAGGGGATAGTCTGATCCATTTATGGGTAGCACAACTAGGCTAAAAGATAGACATGATGGGGCCCAACCATAAATCTAGAGCAATGTATTTTTGTAGTTTGTATTAAAACACACAATATACATGGATAGATTATATTTTGACAGTTGGATGTTGATCTTATGGTTTGTATTTTTATTGTGGTTGTGGATACATGGATATATTTATTTCTAGCACATGTATTTGCTTTTATTGCATATGATATATGAAATATATTTGTGGTGTTTTATTTTATAGCATTATGTGGTACGCATGCATGGTTAAAAAGAAACAAATGAAAAGATTCAGAAAAGTATAATCAATCAAAAATAAATGCACTACACACTATATCATGATGGGAAATGTGTAATAACAAAAGATGACTAAGTATAATAAACTAAAAATATGGTAATCAAGAGGGAAAAAATAATATTTAAACCATTAAGAAAGAGTGGCACCAAATTCAAACAAGTAAAATCACACTAAATCACATTGGGAAGTATGAAAATAATGTAGTAAAATGGAAAGCATGTGAAAAAACAATGGTATGAAAATAAATCAATCAAGTCAATCAATCATACTAAATCATGTTGGGAAATATTAAAAAAAAAAAATTGGTCTTAAATTAATCACACTAATTCAAGTTGGGAAGTAAGAAAAACTTAAGAAAAAGTCTTTGGATTCTTACATGCAATCAGAAAATAAGAATATAAAAGTGAAATATTAATGAAGTAAGAATAAAACATAATAAATCAATATGGGAAGCATGTCAATGATATGTAACTCATAATCAATCACATCTTATCTCATATTTGACACATGTAATTTTTTTGACTTAGATATTGGAAAATTTTGTGAGGATGGATAGGTCCTATCCATGGTCTTACACTACAACTCATAAATGGAACACCAATGAAGTGGAAATAATGTGAAAATATGGTAAAAGGGTATGTTTGGAATGGTATGTGAAAATTTTGTTAATTTATGAAGAAGGCCAGGTCTTATCCATGGTCTTATAATGCAACTCACAAATGGAATCCCTAGAAAAGTGATTAGTGAACAAAATAATATTTCTCAAGGGAAAATATTAGGATTGTAAGGAGTGAAAAAAGGAATGTAAGAATCATAAATTAGGCATATTATGAGAATATCTTAGGAGAAATGAGGCATATTAAGGATATGAGAAGACACTAAGTGACTAGTGACCATCCATTTATAGAGGATACCTGTTCGCTATGGACACAAAGCTATGTAGGCAAATAAGTGTGGTACTAAGATCAACTCATGTTGGTATTTTTGAATAAGAAATGTAAAATGGACCTACCTTCTCACAACATGTTCATCATTCTTTAGGACCCCTTATAGAGTCGTCGATCTACTATGAAGATTGGGTACTTGCATGAGAAAGTAGGTAGCATTAAAAGATTTTTGTATTCTCCTTTTCTAATCTACTAGCCTACTACAACCCAATGGACCTTGGCTCTATTATGAGGCTAAATATGGAGTTTTATCTTTGATTATAAAAATATGTGCTTGGAATCACATATTTTAATGTGATTTAGCTTTTGAAAATTTTGAATGTTGCCTTTTAAATTATTTCCTTTTGTTAATTGATATGAATTTTGAATATTTTATGGATTTTAAGATTCCTCTATACAGATTTGGAACGAGCAATCATTAGAGATAGAGTGGTACACATGAATAAGCTTTATGTTTTGGATAAAGTAAGCTAAGTATCCAAAGACATGATTGACTATAATACTTAGTCTTAACTATGAACCAACATGTTATCTCAAGTCTCAACCATGTGTATGCTTAGTTTACAAAAGGGAATAAAGGGGAGGAAAAGGATATCCAAGTGGATTAGTAAAAGGATATTGAGATGAATTATTTGCAAACTAATCACATGGTAAGTGAGGAATGCCTAAAAAGAGCAAGGTTTGTATAACCATGTCACTCTAATAATTATCTGTGGTTATAGAGATAAGATAGCAAACAATCATGAACAAGAATAAGAATAAGAACAAGGAAATGAATTAAATAATAACAAGGATAAAATTGTGAAAAATAACCCATAAGAGAACATAGGAAGAATAATGACAATATAAGTAACATGTAATTTAAAACAAATGTCACCATGTAAGATAGATAATAATCTAACACAATGTTAGATGATAAAAATAGATAAATGTAAATTTAGAGCACACATCCAATCCAAATGAAAATGAAAGAACACCATGCATGTGCTCATAAGTATAGATATATTTGTCCACACATATTATCCATAACATTTGATAAGTCTCTATGAAGTTGAATGCAAACTATAGCCAAAGTCTCATTGATCTTCAAGGAAAGTTGAGAAAATATTTTGCATCAAATTTTGTCAATAAAAGATGTAGGAATGATTGAAAGATAATGTTTATGAGGGATATCATACAAGGGATTCTTAGGAGAAGGCATGAAAATGGATTCTATGGGATATGAAGGGGTCACCAGTGGATAATGGGCCATAGGTGGAGGATCCATGGGTGAGGGAATCACGGGTTGAGAAATAGTAGGTGGAGAAGTGATCATAGGTCGTAGAGCCACAAGGGAGTAAGGGGGATCCTTATTGTGAGAGTGACTTATGGGAGGAAGGGTAGAAGGTACAAGAATGGATAGGAGACAATCCTTGAGATGCTACTAAAGGATACAACATCTATCACTATGATGAGTACCACAATAGTGCTATAGATAATATACCTCTCCATATTTAGGAAGATACTAAGGTAATATTTTTTGGGGGAGGTATAGCCTTGTCTTAGGGATGAGAAGTGGTGGGATGCAAGGTGTTGAGATAATATCACAAATTTTGACAATGCATAGATGAATGGTTATTTTTTCCATGGAAGTAATAGATATTATTATAAGTAGACTTAGTGCGTATATTCACAAGAGGGGGGGAACAAAAGTTGAGGAATACTGGTATAGGGAATAGTCTCTAGTCCAATGAATAACAACATTATGAATGTCACAATATGGTTGATCAACCCATTTAATGTGTGAAGGATACAACTATAGTAAAGGAAGCAAACCATCACTAAGAGAAGGTGGGGCTAGTGGAGAGATTAGGCAAGGCTTGGCTAAAGGAAAAATAGGATCAAAAATAGGAAAAGATTCAACTAAAGTGGGAGTTGGAATAATATTCAAACTAGGATCTACTGAGGGAAGGAAAGATGCACAAAAGGCTAAAGGATAGTCACAAACATCTTAGGGATAAGTCAGCTAGAGGGGTCTTGGTATCTAGTGAAGTGATAGGGATTAGTCGTAGCATGATCCATAAGAATAATCCTATGAGTTTATTTAGAAAAAAGAGGTGTGTACACCATCTCTACCTTATGATCAAGAGGAAAAATGCTAAAATTAGGAATGATATAGGACAGAATACTAGAAGATATAATAAAAAACTAAAGCAAAGATGAATAATAATGAATAATATCAACATCTCAGGCCTAAAGAAGACCTCCTAAAAGTGGATCATCTAAGGTATATCCATTATCATAATTAGGTGTATGAAGATTGATGGCATAAGTAGGGATGACCTTATCATCTGATGTTGTGTGATGAATGGAATGCTGAGTCTTAGTTAAGATAATGGGTATATCACAAGGTGGTTGAAAGGAATGAGGTTGTAAAGAAGGAGGAAGTTGAGAGATGAAATGAGGTAAGAGATCTAAAGTTTGAATCTTTTGGGTGATCTCATCAGGTTCATCATTATTAGAATTTAGGAGGTTAGGGGGTATATTCTCAATGAGTTCACGGTGACCATTATAACCTTGAGTGGAATTGACATAAAAATTAAATCATTGAGATTCATAAAATGGAATACTTGGAAAGGGTTCAAGGGTAGTAATCTTGATTACACCATGGTCTTGGAATTACTTAAATTCCAAGGATTAGTGTCCCCATAAATCCTATAAATGGCTCCATTATGAGGAAATTTGACACATTGGTAAGTGGAAGAGGAAAATACTCTCATGTAATGAGTCCATGGCCTACTAAGCAAAATGTTATAGGATATAAAAAATTTAAAAATCATCACCTTCAAGAAAATGATGATAGATGAGATAGTAATGGGGATCTAAACACAACCTAAAGGAGGCATTTACCTTTGGTCGTATCCTTGACATGTGATGTGTGTGGATTTGAGATTACATTAAAAATATCCAAGGACTTTGATAAAATCAAGAGAGGCAACATAAGTACCAGAAACCTCATCAATCAAAGCATGCTTGACTTGGATATCACCAATTTGGATACTAATAAAAAGAGGAGGATCATCTACATGAATTAGAATTTCATCAAGGATCATAGAAGCAATGTGGAATTTTAGGGAGAGAGAAGTGTCCATTATTTCATCAACATGTATGGACATATCTTCACACTATTATAAAATGCTATCTTCTAATTTAGATAAGGTGGCTTCACATCCTGCTAGGGGAGGATGAGGGATGCTCATTTAAAACAAAAGATACATAAGATGGTTACAATGCCATAGAGAGGTTTGCATAAGCTTGAGAAATGGGATTTGAGATGGGAGATTAGTAAGTTATGTGATAGGATCCCATTCATCATAACCCATAAGAGGACTATTAGAAAGAGGTGCATAGTGTTGAATGAGGTCCTCATAAGGAGGAGCTAATGTGCATGTGAATTTATGATGATAAATGTAGAAGGTTTAATTATAGGACATGTTTATTGATTATATTGAGAAGATGGGTTAGTTGATGCAGGTGTGGTTTGATATATATTATAAGAAGTGTTGATAGAAGTTTGAGTATCAGTAGTGATAGGTAAAGAGGTTGGAGGGGTGCTAGAAATGGTATGAGAAGTGTTATCCAATGGAGGTGTTAGAATTGGTTCATCAAAATATATAAGGTCTTCTTGCCCCAACTTGGTTAAGTGAGTTGGAGAAGAATATTGGATAACACAAAATATGTGAGACAATTGAGGTGTGTGGATGGGTTGAGGATCAATGAAAGCAACCACCCTTCCCATATTAGTCATATTAACCACATTATCTTCAGGATTTGGGTCAAGAAGACTATCAACATTATTGGTATAAGGGGTAGGATTTTATTGGGTATTTTGGTGATTTGGAAGAGGATATTTATAGATGGCCAAATGATCATTAGCCTAGTTCAAAGCTTAAAATTTAGTTTTTATTTCATGGGATTTGAATGCAATGTCATAAGCTTGTTGACATTTATTAATGATAAAATCATGGTCAAAATTAGGACCAAGAAGGAAATCCATTTCCAAATTATGAATTTACCTACAAGTCTCATGATCATGACCCCAACTAGCATGAAACCAACAAAAATTATTAGGATCATACCAATATTTCATGGGTCAAGTAGGATCAAGTTCTCATGGTAGAGGCCTTGGTATACACTTTTATAATTATGATAAGGATAAAGGTTTAAGAAGATTTATGTTATTGGTTTAAGATAAATGAGGAATAATGATGTGGTTACGAGGGGAAGCTTATTTTGGAGTTTGGTTAGGAATAATAACTTGAATAGTATGAATGGTGTCATAAGAATCGATGACACCATCATTTGTAGCATGACTATTATTATTTTTTATTAACATATGAGTACCCATAGAAGGTTGGGATGACTCAAATTGATGCATAAAGAAATATTTATGCTTGGATTAGTCAATGGCCTCTTCCAAGGTACATGGAGAGAGAGTCCAAACCTGATATTGATATTTAGGAAAAAGAGCATTGGTAAATAGATGAAAGAGGTTGTCATATACCATATTATGTTCAATTTTTTTAGACAAGGTCTTCCATCATTAAATGAAATATTTTGTGGTTTTGGTCTCAAGTTGCTTATCATTGATAAAATGGGCCAAGGTATTCTTAAGGAGATCACTAGTTTGGAACTCTTAGACTAGAGCATTAACTAAGTCTTCAAAACTAGTAATGGAATGAGATTTGAGTTGGTTGTACCAATATAAAGCATCACTTGTAATATTTATTCCAATATATTAGTAGTGGTAAAGGTATTTAACTTGACCTAGTCTTTATATAGATTTCCAAATGTTTTTAAATGAAGAGTAGGATCGGTTGACCCATTGTAAAAAATGGTAGGGGTGATACCTCTTATAATGATATTAGTAATTTGAGATGTAAAAGGCTCATTTTGAAAATACTTGATTATTTTATTAACATGATGGGGTTGAGGGATAAGATTACCATGGTAATCTTAAAGAGGAGGTGGGGGAACATTTTTGTTATGCATTCCCCATGGCATCTGTTGAGGGTGGGTTTGAAGATGGATAAGATGATTTTGCATTTACATCATTTGATTGCTTTGTTGTCTTGAAAATAATTCATTTGATTAAGAGTTTATAAAATAAGTTGATGGGTTTGAGTTTCATTAGTATCATTGTTTGGATCATTAGAATTGGTAGTAGTGGCTTGGGTGCCACTATGGGTGTTAATAGGAACGTGAGAAGAACTATTAGTAAGTGAGGCTCTAGTGGCATAATTTTCTTGTGTGAAAAAATATAGAATAGTAGAAGGATGAGAAGAAGTGGAAATATAGGAATGATTACCATGGGTAAAAAATGATTTGATAGTTGAAGAATTAAGAATAGTGGGTCTTGGAAGAGGCCCACTAGATGTAGAACGTTCCATGTTAGTAGAGATACGAGGAATGAAGGTAGAAGAAATCAAAGAGGAAGAAGTCATGGTATGAGAAGGGGTCAAAATAGAGGGAATAATATGAGAATAAAAGAATCTAGTATCCCTAAATCCATGTGAGAATGTGGGGGAAGGTGAATGGGGCTCCTCAACTTGACCACTTATCATGAGATGGTAAATAGTAGAAGGATCCTTTCCTCAATGTTGAGGAAACTCATTGATGAAGAAGAGCATTTATAGTGTATACTCTAATTCAAGTTAATCTTAAAATGATAAGAGAGGATTAATAAGTGAAGAGGAATGATGAGGGGTCCTATATTTTATGGTATGAGTGGATACATGCACATTACTTTCATCTAGGGTAGGATCCACAAGTTACTTATGGGAGAACCTATTGGGGTTGGTAAGACTAATAATATCTATTGAATTCAACTCAGTGTTGTATTCAAATAGAATGTTCATGATGAAGGAGAGAGATTAGGGAAGTCAAAGATAATATAAAGCAAAAATATAGGAAGGATACAAATAAGAGTACAAAATAGACTAGGTTGACTAAGTACTATAAATAGGAGACGTAAAAGTACATAGTCAACTAGGTCAAATTAGTATTGTAGACAGGAAAATGGATAGTCTAATAATTATACATATCTAACCAAGTTGAATTATTATTGTAACCTAATAGGTATAAATGAGTACTGGGTCAACCAGATCAACATAGTACTGTAGTCAGGGAAAAAAATAGTCCATAAGAGACTATGTTGAAAATAATGATAGTGTATTGAAAATAGGGAATATTTTTTGAAATTTAAGTGAAACATGAAATGAGAGTAAACAAATAAACAATTGGATCAATGATAATGATCTAATTAAGGCAAAATACACAAAACCTTTTACCAACGTAGGCCAATGCAAGTTTTTACAATACAACATACAATGAGTAAAGAGAAAACACTCAACTAAAAAGTAAATTCTAACTAAGTGGTCATCTTGAGTGTTGTTAGATTATTATAAAGTGTTATATTAAGTGTGATAGGGAAGTTGGATAAAATTAGGGAACTATAAAGTAATCTATGGATGGTTTCAAGACATTTAGGTTGAAAGGGATATGTGTTGGTAATGGTACTAGATTGGTATTGGGGCGTACCCCCTCACTTCATAATCCCATGGTGATAAGGGTATCAGGTGATTTTATAATATATACCATTAACCATATGTTTATACTTGGCTAGAAAACCAAGTCAGCTTCCCCCTTGGTGATGAAATCCAAGTAGGTAGGCCTTGGGTAGACAAATATTTAAATGCATTTTGAAATTATGTGATTTGGTAGTGTGTGTAAAAAGAGAAAAATAATGTAACTAAATTATATATTGAAAAACCACCTAATTAGACTATGTGAGCTATTTAAAGCATGTAAACAGCTAAAACATGAAAGTGTGAATTAATTACTAGCATATAGTTGTTAATTCCCAATTTAAACATGATAGAAAGTTGGATCAGATGATACTATATGCAAAAATTATAGAACAAATTTGATAGGGTCATTAATGTACTATAGAATTAAGAGTCTTTAAGAACTAAGTTGACGTGATTGACTTAGTATTTCAGATATAAGATAGACTATAGAACTAGGTTGACTAGGTCAACTATTTTTCTATAGGATTATCATTTTGAAGACTACAAACTTATGCAAAATAGAACTATACTAAAGAATTGAATTGAAAGAGAAAGAAAGAAAGGAACCTTGGTGGGTTGGAAGATGCTAAAGATTGCAATTTTTTTGTTGAAGTGCCTTGGATGCTGCTTACAAGTTCTACCAATCATGTCTACTGGGTTAACTTAGTTCTATGAAACCCTATTTAAGATGACTAAGTTGACTTGGTCAACTAAGTTTTTTATCTATAAGCTGACTATGATACTAAGTCAAATTGCACAACTTAGTTTGCTATTCTAGATGCTATTTGAGAGACTAAGTTGATCTGTTCAACATAGTTTATTATATGGAATTAAAGAAGAGTACTATATCGACCTACTCGATCTAGTAACCTAAATATGATGAAGATTTGCATAGAAAGAATAGAGTCATTTGATGTGATTATGTCATAAAATTTAGAACTATATCAACTTATTTGATCTAGTATTGCAAATATAAAAAAAATAAAATGATAGAAATGAAAAGTGTGAAATAAAACTTTTAATGGTTAGATTCACATCAGTTTCACTAGAATGTATGCAATGAGAAATGCATCAAAACTATAAATTAATCTTAGCTCGAAGAAGATAGATCCTACTTACACTTTCAATTGGGGATACATTAGATAATCGGGGTCATGATCAATATGGATCTTATAGACTTAATGAGAGGATCTCTTACTACAATAATATCACTAGGGAGGGTTCCAAAGCCTCAAGTTAAGAAAAACTATGTAATAACCCGAATTCGGTCCTATGTTTTCATATTCTCTAAACTAATAACAAGTAAATCAAAAATTTAATCTAGTGCTCACCAAATCTTTTGGAAAAAGTGGGGGTAATAAACACTAAAAATAAACATGCATATAATACATATACTCACACCAATGTATACAAAATCCTAATGCATGGAAGAGAAGTACAAATACATATCTATCTACACTTATAAAAGAGGAACAAAGTTATAAATACTTACCTTTTAAGACAAACCCATGGAGCCTCAATCTTTCCCTTGGCCAAGGTGCTTCACAAGAGGTTGTTGTGGTATGTGAGGATGATAAGGGTAAATCAGCTCTGGGATACACAACCTATCAATGCATCCAAAAGACTTCTCTACAAGACAAGATCCATATCTCCAAAGAAAGTATGAAACCCTATGCTTGCTCTTCAAGTAGAATGGTGGATAATCATATGCACAATATTTCTTATTTCTTCTTCTCTTCTATTAGAAATGGATAAATGATTGTGTTTATATAAGTAGATCTAACCTTAAACCCTTTTAAAAGTTTAGGACAACAAGGTCAACTTGGTTGACCTAATATCATAATTGAAAAAAAATCACTAGGTCACAAATTAGGTCAGCTAGGGGTCAACCTAGACCTTAAATAAGTTTTTTCAATAAGATTACAAGGTTGACATAGCCAATAGAGTCATGTAAACTATCAAAAAGGGGTTTAGGTTATGAAAAAGACTAATAAAGGTGGTAAAAGACTAGAGGAATGTGCAAAAGAGGAGGCAAAGCTTAGGGGAATAGTTTATAGGAGACAAGTGTGTAGATAACAAGTATGCAAATGGACAAAAATCTTGTGAAGCACCAATGGTCTACCCACCCCTTTCTTGGTGCACCCCTTAAGGTTTGCACTAAGTGAGATTGAGATTTGACGGGTTCTTGTAAGACAAAGAACATCAATAATTGATAAAAGTTTGAAAATATTATGTGTATACAACATTATTATATACCTACTTCACATGTTTATATTATCATTTTCCTGATGCTCCTGCATCAAATGAGATAGCCACTTATGTGATAATGCCCCTCATCAATAAGTATCATTTAATTATGGAATGATAAAAGATCTTACATCAATAATGTTTTATATTCAATTATGCCATTTTATAATAGAAGAGATATAGTATGATGATCCATAAGAATTAGGTGATGGTTAAATAAACTAAGTGGGTAATACTAAATAACAATATTATCCTTCTTGTAGCACCAAAGATTGTAAGTGTTTTCAAATGATATGTATTGTATTGATTTTAGAAATAAAGATGAAGATTCCTTCTTCTTGTTCTTAAAATTATGAAAATCACTGACTAAATAAACTTAGTATGATTATTCTTCTATCTGATATCTCAAACTCTTATACTTTAATTTTTATGCTTCCTTCAGTTATCTATTTAGTATCCTTAGCTAAAATTTAGCTAGATATTCTCTAAGGTGTAGATTATGTTATGTCAAATTTAGGCTCTCAGGTATGGATAAAATTATTAATTGGTTATTTTAAGATTAACATAGTGGGAATATTCAAATTGGAGTCTATGAGTGTATGCTAAGTGTGATCATAGGAATTTAAAAATAAAGAGGAGGTTGGAACAAGTGTTAGTTTCATAAAACAAAATGAAATCAACACACTAACAAGCTAACATCTCTAAGCCTAGATATTAGGGGGAGGAGGGTGAAAAAAATAAACATGAAAGTAAAATTAAAATGAAAAAAATGATAAAATCCCTTACCTTCCTTGAAATATCTAAGTGATTTTTTTGTGGCTTGTTCAGATTGTGCTCAAAGAGTCTTGGTAATGGAGCTTGGCTATCTCCTTCTCTCCATGGCACCATTTTTGACTTGTGGCTTATTTTTGCTTGATGGCTTGGATTATGATTTTGTCATTATAACATTATTGATTTCAATCTTACTATAAAATATTCATTATAACTTTACTCTATCCAATCTCTCCAAATTAAGATAAAAATACTTGTATTTATAGGTTTAACAACTAACCCTAACTCAAGGTGAGTTAAGGTGTAGTTTAAACATGGAATGGGTTCAAGCCTAACCTAAGTGAAGTAATCAACCCTAGTAGAGTTAAAAGGTGTTAAAAATCATGATTTAAAGAGAATATGAATGGGTGAGACATTTTAAGATATTTTCAAAGGCTTGACAACTCATAAAAGGTAATCATGAAAACCTAGGATATTCTTGATTTTTGAATTTCCTTTTTTAGATTTTTATTAATTGCTTATGGATAATTCAACTAAGCATTTAATTTGGTTTAGAATTTTAATTAATTATGATTAATATTTTATAATTTTCAAGATTTGATTTAATTTCATGTGTGCACTTTCCCCACTTAATAGGTTTATAAGCCAAATTGCATGTTATGATGTTGCATGATGAATAGAGATGAATCCATTAGAGGTTTTTGTTGCTTATGGTAGGATACCCCAATTAAGGATGTCTTAATAGGATTATGAGATTTGATGAATGATGCACAATAAAATTTCATACATTCGATGATTATTAGGTTTAAATTGTAATGGTTGGTAGGAATTGATTTGAAGTCTAGTCGAAGGACATTGGTGGCCAGTTTAAGGTGTCTACAATTTGTCCTTATTTTAGAAAAAATTAAAAGTTGTAAGCATAGTAACATATTCTTAAATAATTAAACAAGATGAAAAAAATGAGATAAGGATTGAATAAGAAGCTCCAAACAATGTTTGAGAAGCCTATAATGATGCCCCCTTAAGGGAGTGGCCATCACATACATTTTATAGATAGTCCCTCAAAAAGAAAAAAGAATAAAAATGAAATTAACCCATGGGTGAGATTAATCCAATCAATAAAATGTTTGTATGAATTGATTTAAAAGGTACTAATTTTACCAAAGATGGTTATAATCAATAAAAAATGTTGAGACATTGATTTTCTCACATGTGGTTATAATCAATGGAAAAAACATATGCCCCAGTTAGGTAAGATGAGTCAAAATAATGATTTGCCTATAGACAGTCATAATCATTAAGATGACTAGGATTGAATAAAGATGTTTGATTATGCCCTATTAGGGTAGATTTACAAGCATAACTCAAGGATATAATGTATCATATAGATTAAATATGAGCGGACATAAATGTAGATATGATGGTCTATTGATTGAAGAAGCTATAAACAACCAGACATATGAGGATGCACAAAGTGATGAAAGGGATGAATAGAAGAATAAAGGTTGATCAATGTGAATGATTCAATGGTACCTACTAATGTGGAGATGTTCATCTTTATTAGCATTGATACAATAAGAATGGTCAATGGGTTGATTTTATCAAGGAGGGTGGGAGGATTTGCTAAGGTTACCAAGGAAAAATGTCTACAATTCCATTGCTTTTAAGACTTATTGAGCTATTTTTTTATAACACATGATGATATGCCTCATGATATAACACCATGAGAACTTTGCCAAAATATGCATAAGGAATAACTCCTGATTCAATAAATAATTGAAAACAATGTACTAATGATAAAAACCATGGTGACAATGTTGACATATGAATATGGATGGACTCAGGAATAATGCACAAGGAATCACCCAATGAACATATATAGACTGAGTCAAGGCACACTAATGAAAGAAAATAAATAGTTAAATTAAAAAACAAATAACTAAATAAAAAACACAAAAAAAGTGGAAAGTAAAAGCAAAATAAAACATCCTAACTATGGATTTACCCTGATAGGGTAGATTGAGGATGACTAACTAGGCTTAAATAGGAAAAATGTTTTTGGATTTTAAATTTTTTGAATGTTTTAGGAATTTTAAGGTATCTTAACTCATTAGAGAGTAACAAGATACCACTTGAAAAATGGAAAGTGCATTGGATTAGGTTGATCACAAAATGATGAAAGCATATGGAAAAGGGAGACTAAGCTGACCTCAACATGGATTGAGCATGGCCTACATAGTCCCATTAGGACCTCAAGTCACAGTAATTTCACCAACATAAAAGGTGGTGAGAACTGACTAGGTCATAACAAGTTCTAAAATTAAGGCTAAATGAGAATAATAATTGCAAGGTGATGTAATAATGCATTATAAAAGTTGTTGTTCCTAATTTTCCCATAGGTAGTTATAATTAAGAAATAATGGCATATGTATAGTATACTAATTTGCCCATAGGTGGTTATAATTATTAACACAAGGTGGACTATTTATTTACCCATAGGTAGTTATAATTAATATCACCAATTAAATGCGAATGAAAGAGAACTTGATAGATTCACTGTCACACTACTTTCATAAACTATCATTTAAACATGGAGTTATAATATTGATGAAACTAGATCAAATTCCTCTCACAAAAGGTGCAAAAAAAATAAAAAGAACCAAGATCAAAAGGGGTTGGGTAGAATAGATAAAATAAGGTTTTGGTCTAATAAAGGTGGCATTATTTAGGATGATTATGATATGAATATTGGATGTAGTGTTAAGATGGTTTCCCCCAAGTGGTAAGGTGAGGGTAAATGGCCAGGTATGGAATAATGACAAGATGAATGGTAAATGACAATGACAAGGTAAATGACAAACCAAAATGGAGAGGTAAATGTTTTTGGCCAAGGTGAATGATTCTGTTCTTGATGTTGATGTGGAAATGTACATCCTAATTGGCATATGATACAACTAGAATAATCAATCATGTAAATTACTAGCCAACACCTCTTATAAATATCTAATCTATCAAGAACCTACTACATATTTGGATTTCAAGAATGCTATTATGATATTCATTGGTCATTGATTCTATTTCCTCAAAATATTGAGACAAGATATCTTTGTAGCCTATGTAAAGAAAGTGCATCTAGGGATGGTAAATATAGATAAACAATGGATGATAGGTCTAATTTGAAAATGTATAGGTGGATTATTATGGAATGTATAATAGTTGGGCAATAAAATAAGATTAGGGTTTTTAGGCACACATAATGTTCTTGATTCTAGATTTGACATAATTTTGGTTATGGTGGGATTGAATACTTATGGATATGGTCTTGATAAAACCACCATTTTTTTTTTTGGGCCTAAGAGTAGCTACCATCTGATTAAATTATATATTGAAAGATATAATGATTTTATATTTGATAATGTCTTCATCAAATAGTGAATAAATTTTATGCTCAGCTATTGGCACCTCAAAAAGGTTTTCACCAATGAAATTATCTTGATTATCCCATAATGCCTCCAAGAAGGATTCATTAAATAATGTTGAATTTTGAATTTTATTATATTTTAGTACCTTGAAAAATGTTTCACTAAAAGATGCTGAGTTTGAACTTTGATTGTCCCATAGTACCTTTTAAAAGGTTTCACTAGGAGATTATTCTTCTTCTACATGGATGTGGTCTTGGCCCCCTTGATATTCTACAACTGCTATGTCACCATGGATGTAGTTAATCAAGGTGTTTTTTTAATCCCAATTAAAACTTGTGGGAGATAGAATGTCAATATAATGGCTACGTTAGTTGGTGTTAATGGAATGTGGAATGGTAATGGAATGGAAAGAGGCAACATAATCCTCATAGAAGATACTAGGAAAAATTATGTTGATGCTAAATTAATCATACTCAAAAAATATAGAAGGGTCATAAATGTATTAAAATTGATCTATGAGGCATGCGTAACCAATATTGAAATAGCCATGAACATATTCTAATTTTGAAGCTGAGTCTGACTCAAAGGACTTTGAGTTTAATGTTGAGGTTGTCATTGATTCTAATTCTAATGCTAAATCTGATGTCAATTCAAGAATATAACTTAATTTCAATATTTATTCTTCATCTAGTGTGGATGATAGTATAATGATGTTTTATTGAACATTTGGTATGGGATAAGTAATGGCCTATGATGGCATAATGGGCTCCATAGAGACTAGTTTATCAAAGTGAGGCTCCTCAATGATGGGAAAAAGGTTAAGAGACAAATATTTAGAGACTATATTTTCATGAAAAATAGGCATATGGTTGAGGTAATTATTTTCCCAAAGGTGGTTATAATCATGAAGAAGTGACTCAACAAAGACTAGCTTGTCAAAGTGAGACTCCTCAATAACAAGAATAATATCAAAAGGTGATTCATCATAAGTTGAATAATCATAATGGTTAGTTCAATAAAAACATCATGGATTGGTTGGTTTTTTTAGCCTTGGTTTACAATAAATTATAAAATACTAGTTTTGAACATATCTTGGTCTTCAAATGATTGGATCAGTTGCAAAGGTACTGATTGGCTCGATCAGGGCTAGACAATTGGTAAGGGTTTTTTAAAGTGGGGAGCAGTTAGAAATGGATGAATAATGGTTGATGGTTAAATAATGAGAGGGTGGATTGGATCATGATTGATTTCACAAACCAAAGGATGAGGTCTTGGAATGGTAATGGTAAGATGATATGGAGCTTGATTACTCACATAAGCCAAAGGAAAAAGTTAGAGAATGGTAATAGTAGGGCATCATGGAACTAGATTGCTCTCAAAATACAAAGGATGAAGTCATATAATGGTAATGGTAGGGTGTTATGGATCTTTATTACTCATATAAGCTAAAAGATGAGGTCCTAGAATGGTAATGGTATTCCTTGGATGTAGTGGAGCTTGGTAGATCATGTATTCCAAAGGAGGGTTAATGGCATAGGTGGGGGATTAGATGCCATAATTAGTGAGATGGTAAACATCATATGTCAACCAACTCAAATAAGTTATTACCAAATACTTTTCTTGAGGATCTTGGATTTGTTCCCTAGATTGAGGATTATAAGGAGGATATGGATCCATGTCACAAACCACTTCTTCACCATAGGGGTCTTGAGAAAAGTAAAATTGTGAAACCATTCTATCATCACTTGGATTATATGTAACTCTACCATAAGTGTATAAACATATCCACATCAATAATGAAATCTCCACAAAAAATCTTGAAGTTTTACAAAATCTTAAAATCAATTTCCAAATGACAAATGGTTCAAACTTGGTCTAACTTGGTCTAGGGGAATGGAGTTGTATCTCCAAAATGGTTTGTGCTAGGACTTGGTATTAAAAAATATAATGTAAAATGTCTCACACAAAAATGTCAATTGGATGAAATGAAATCAAAATGCCAAACTCTAGGTTCAAAGTGTCCTAAATAGGTCTAATCTAGGAGAATAAAGTTTTCTAGGTCTTTTGGCTAAACACAATGTCAAAAGGTAGGATCAAATAAGGCATGTGTTAGGACTCTTATCCAGAGTGGCATAACAATATAGAATTAACATAAAGGGGTATTTAATCCAAAAAACTTTGAACACTTTGGCATAGACCAGGCACTTCACTTTAGACATGAACTTGATCAAATTGACATAAGGCATGAAACAAAAGGCACTTGGAGATAGACTATTTTCTCCAAAATAAAGGGACAAACAAAGAGTTTTTGAATTTGGGTAAATAATTAACATATGTTATGCAACCCAAAAGAGAAATATCAATGTCTAAGCCAAAATTAAAAAAGGCATAAATATAAATCAATCAATGTTTGAATTTGAGCTTGTCAAAGCTAATTAAATACTCAACTTAGGAAAACTAGGATTTTTGAATAAATAAGCTAGACAAAATTCAATGACACAACTATACTAGAAAAAGATCCTAAAGGCACACAGTTTGGTTTAAAATTTTAAACTTGGACACAAGACAAGACAAGTCTATGAAATAAATTTGAGTAGTGTAATGGCATTATCATGTTTTAAATATGTAATAGATAGTTATTTCAAGACTCAATAGGCATAAAAGCTTGAAATAATTTAGGTAGCGTAACATTAATCATTTAAATCAAGTGACACACACACAAATAAGTTTGGCAAAAGTTTTAAGGCAAAGGTGTGTAATAAAATGGCTAGAATAATGCCTCCTTAAACAAAGAAGTGGTATATAAACAAAACTCAGTATGACAAACAAATGGTTTTAGACTAAAAAACCAATCAATAAAAGGATGAATTGACATAACATCTAAATTTAACATCCTAGATCCTATAACTGACAATGTTTGTCAAATGGGGTTGACTAAAACTATATATTTTGAACATCTAGTTTGGTCCCAAGCATGGCTAACGCTAGAGATATAACACATGAATTAAGTTGATACTAGTTAACTTACTATGTAAGGGTCTATTCCTTTACATAGTGATTCCATCCATGGACTAATTAATGGAATCCCCTAGTTAACCAGACCTGACTTAGGTATTCATTATGAAAGGAGAGGTTAACTGCTCAACCCCCTAACTCTTGTAGTATGTGTGCCTTGATTTATATACCCCACCATGGAACATGGTTGAAACATTGTCAAGAGATGAAAACTTGGGTCAATGATTCCATAAATAACTCATGAATAAGCTATGAATTCCCCTTCACAAGCCAGTTTTCATGAAAATAAAACTAAGTGGAAAGACTTTAGAGGTTGATTTTAGATCACCCAAACCATACAGGTTTTGGGTAGAGCCTAGACAATATTATTTCCATGCCTTATAATAGGCACAAATTATAAGTGAAAAGGTTATTTTAGTCACCAAAGTTCCCTATAGGGGATGGGGGGAGAACAAACATGCATTCTTGATTTTACACAACTAAACAAATAAGCAAAAACACTTTCAAGAATTTGAATTCTAAATAAGTGTCAATTTAGTGAACCAAATGAAATATTTAATTCAATACTTTGTCCCCTTGGATTATTTGAAAAACTTTTAATAATTTTCATAAAACAATTTAAGCAAAAACACCTATGTTCATTTTAAGCATTAAAACCAAATATTTAAGACTTAACCATTCTTTTTAGGCATCAAAACAGAGTGTTCAAGACTTAACAATTATAGGTTCCTTTTAAGCACTAAAATAAAATGTTCAAGACTTGTCAATTCTTTTTATGAAATCAAAATGAAGTGTTCAAGACTTATATAAATTCATTTTAAACACCCAAAATTAAATTTTCATGTGTTATTTAAATTCATTTCAAACACCCAAAATGAAATGCTCATGAGTCTAAACTTGCAAATTCATGTTTTATTTCTACCTTGGACCTATAAGGGTTAGAGAGTTTCCTCATGCTTTTAAGCACAATAAATGATGAGAAAATAATCTTTCAAAACATAGCTCTCGAGTTTCCTATTTTTAAAACATAGAGACCAATATTTGTCACCTGTGACCAATGCCAGTTATTAAGGAACTAATATAGGTTGATAATAACTGATATTAGTCAAAAAGGACTAAGATCGGTTGCCTGTGAACCCAAAGGCAAAATAAACTTGAGGTAAAAATGTTAGGTAGCTCAAAATATGATAAAAACTCTTCAAAAATTGCAACATAGTGATTAAAAAAGGAGTATAAAGATCAATGAAACCAAGAAATAACTAATAAGAATGCTAAAAAGATTTAAAATGCAAGCTTTATAAACCATGTTTTCCCTTGTACCCTAACCTATGATGGTAACTTATAAACAATTTTGGTTAGGTATAATTGATAATGGTTAGATAAAACCAATGTTGCTTATGCTTGACTGATGTTGGTCTCTGTGTAAATGAGTTAGTATAAAAATCACAAATATGATAAAAATAAAGTTAAAACACCAATTTTGAATATGTTCAAGCATTCATTTAAAGATTAATGAGTTTCATCTTGGTCTCCTTGGTATGTGGAATGATTTAGGTCCCATCAAACATGCCATTTGTGATCATAGTAATTTGACAATAGAGAGGAGGTTATAATAAGTATTAGTTTCAAAAAACAAAATGAAATCAACATACTAACAAGCTAACATGTTTAAGCCTATATCTTAGGGGGATCATGGTGAATAAAATACATATGAAAGCATAACTAAAATGAAAATAAATACAAAATACCTTACCTTCGTAGAGATCTCCAAGTGATTTGTTCGTGTCTTGCTCGACTTATGCTCAAAGAGTCTTTGTCAATGGAGCTTGGCTATCTCCTTTCCTTGGCACCATTGTTGGCTTATGGATTATGATTTCTTGATGGATTGGATTATGATTTTGGAATTATAACACTATTGATTTCAATCTTACTATAAAACCTACATTATAGCTTTACTCTATCGAAGCTCTCCAAATGAAGAGGCAAATGCTTGTATTTATAGGTTTAGGAACTAACCCCAACTCAAGGTGAGTTAAGATGTAGTTTAAACATGAAATGGGTTCAAACCTAACCTAAGTGAGATAATTAACCCTAGTAGAGTTAAAAAGTTTCAAAATCTCATGTTTTCAATGAATAGGCATGGGTGAGATATTTTGAGATATTTGCAAAGGCTTGACAACTCACAAAAGGTAATCATTTAAACATAGGATATTCTTGATTTTTAAATTTCCTTTTTTAGAATTTCATTAATTGCTAATGGATAGTTCAACTATGAATTTAATTTGGTTTATAATTTTAACTAATTATGATAAGGATTTTAACATTTCTAATATATGATTTAATTTCATGTGTGCACTTTCCCCACTTAATAGGTTTATAAGCCAAATTACATGTTATGATGTCGTAGGATGAATATAGATGAATCCATGAGAGGTTTTTATTTCTTATGGTAGGATGCCCCAATTAGGGATGTTTCAATAGGATTTTGAGATTTTATGAATGATGCACAAGAAAATTTAGGATGTTCAATGATTCTTAGGCTTAATTTTCAATAGTTGGTAGGAATCGGTTTGAAGTCTGGTCGAAGGCCATTGGTGGCCAATTTTAGGTGTCTACACTAAGTACACTAATATAACCCAATTTACATGATTAATGGTTAAATAAATTCTTAACAATATAATTTAATAATTTTATCCTTAGTCAAGTACTTGTATACCCCAAAACCTACAAATCATGCTTTAAATTTTATAAATTCTAAAATGAGAAGTGTTCTTTAAACACTAAGACCACCTATGGTTCATTTAGAATAACCAACATAAGAAGCTCTACTGGCACTAGAAAGAGGGTCAGGAATTCTTTAAATATTTTTTGATCTTACATTATTTTGGTCTAAGATCAGTGTATCTTTGTGTGTTTGGGTGAATTCTTTTCTTATAAGTATAAACATCATTGATATTTGCTATTTATAATTCATTTTTTTGCTTCCTTAGACAAAGATTGAATTTCTTTGAGATTTGATGCTTGTTGTCAATAAATTTAACCTAAACTTTAAAAATCCATAGTATCTAAGGATAGGATGGCTCATTTTGATCAAAGTTTGGCATATCTTTTATAGATATGAGTTCCTTTGGACTTAAACTTATAAATATAAATCATATTTACATAATTAAACACATATTTGAGATAATTCAATTAGAAATCAATGTCCTTTGCAGATTTTCTCAATGCATAGGTCTAACTCTTGTTCTTTATAAAAATTAACTTGATACATCATATTTTAGGCATGGTCTTCAAAATTAAATCTAGAATTTCCTAGGATTATAACAAGATCACACTCATAGACTAGAGAGCCTTTGCTCGAGCTTGAGGTCCAAAAAAAAGCTAGACGTGACAATGGTAAATGTAGGAAATCAAAGTCTCTTCCAACTTTACCTCTTCAAGGTACTTGTGCCTTTAACCTTTGACAAGGTATGGTGTGGTTAGGGGATTCTTCAATTAATGTGCCAAGTGTGGTTCATGACCTCCCAAGAAACCCTAAGAAATATCTGCCTACATTTAGTCCAACTGGAATAGTAATTACTGAAGAACACAAAATATTTTAAAGCTACATTAAGGTTACTAAATGTTGTGCATGAGGATGTAACATGTAGGCTATTTTAATTTAATTTAAGGATACAACTTATGAATGGTTTTTAAATTTACCTAACAATTATATCATAAGTTATAATGATTTCAACAATGTGTTTGTAGATCAATTTGGTAAGATTATTAGTCCTTATGTTATTTACCATCAATTCATTACCATTAGAAGGGATGCCAGTGTGTCTATAAAGTCCTTCAATGATATAATTTAGAAAATGTATATCAAGACAATAGAACCTTATAAGCCTGATGATATTTTAGTTTTAAAGATCTATGAAGATGTAGTGGATCCTATGACCTCTGTATTCTTGAAAAGATCTATTCTAACTATAGCTACCTTGGCCCAGGTGTATTCTATATTAGTGACCATTAATGATCAAATTTATCCCCAAGGGAAAATGACTTACTCAGTCCCAAATGTCGACCCACAAATGCCTATGATGAACTTATTCCCCAACAACAACTAGAATATACCAACACATAACCAACTCCCAAACTTAAATCTATTGCCATTAAAT
The DNA here is from genome assembly GCA_037957365.1 of Torreya grandis. Classification (NCBI taxonomy): domain Eukaryota; kingdom Viridiplantae; phylum Streptophyta; class Pinopsida; order Cupressales; family Taxaceae; genus Torreya; species Torreya grandis. The sequence goes on from JARHVA010002525.1 coordinate 1,113,332, forward strand.
CATGCAACTCTTAATCATATTCTAGGGTTCTTGAGTCATCCTACTAATGGATTCAATGAAAATGATCAATGAGATTTAGTACCATTTTTAGGTGCTAAAAATAACTAGGTACATAATTTTTAAACTCATAAAAATGAGAATGAATTTATCTTGAAAATGATTCAAAAATTAAGCACTGATTTGCTTTAGTTGCAAAAATAAGTAGTCAATATTGGAGAGCACTCTAGTAGGAACTTCTCATTTCAAAGGTTTAATAGGCCAAATAATAGGTTTTATAATGATAATTTTTGAAATAATAAGGCTGATGAACCATCTTCTAGTACCAAGAATATGGACATTAATCTTACTGATATTAGATTACTTGATTATTATAGAGTTCATTGCACAACCAAGAATGGAGAAATTAATTGTATAGTGTTTTTCAAAGCCTTTGAGGATTTCCAAGAGGATATGGATACATTTGAAGTGGTCCTTTACAAATTAAGTGGTGCAGGCTCCTCTAGATCTAAGTCATCTGATCAAGCCTTCATGGTTGACACCTTTGATTTCCCCTTTCAAGAGGAAAATGAACCTGATGAAATCCTTGAGGAAATCCAAGCCTTTTAATAGTTCTTAAAGAAGACCTATCCCTTGAGGAATAAGGAATAGAGGCAACTCTTGACTAACTCAACACCCCTAAACAATTTTGAAACTCCTTCTGACACTTCTTCAAGCAACAATCCATAGCCATATAAAGGGAGTACTTCTAAACCTAATGTTGAGATTCCTAATTCTTCTAGTAAAATTGGTTATAACATTGTTGAGGATATGAAAAAGATAAAGGATGATATTAATTTGCATGAACTCACATAGATTATAGAGCAAGGGGACCTCCTACTATAATCTTTGTCAAAGAAGTCCAACAATCCACCCAAGGCTAATTATGCCAATGTGACCATACATAAAGCCAAGGCTAAGTCTCCTCCCTTCTTACTCACTATCAGGATGTTTGATATATTAGATTTAGGAGCATCTACCAATATCATGCCTATAAGTATATTCAAACAACTTGGCCTGACTCCCATCAAGTTTGATAGGGTTGTCACCTAATTAGATAAATCTAGAGTCAAGGTAATAGGAGAGTTTTTAAATGTTCACATGCAACTAGCTTATGAGCCTAGGGTACAATAATTCATTGATATTCAAGTTGTTGATATACTTGATATTTATGGAATATTATTGATCAGGGAATGGACCAAGGCTTTTAATGGTTAAATGTCCATAGATTACTCACATCTTTGGCTACCTTGGAAGGGAGTTCCTAATTAGATCAGGTTTGAGAGAGAACTAAGGATGAAACATATGATAATTGAGTACAATGCTATAAATGAGAGGGTCAACATAATTGACTTAGATTTAGAGGTTTTCACCCTAGAGACTGATAAGGTTTGTGATCCCAAGAGTGCTCATGTTATTCTTGGACTATGAAAGATACAATTTGATGGTGCTAGATGTAATGCTAGATCAGGGTTGGTGTTATCTTAACTGGCCCTACTAATAAAAAGTACCATGATTATTATAGGATACAATTCCCTTACACTAACAATATTACTAAATATGAGGCCCTTATCTTGGGTGTGTAGTTTTCTATAAAGAATAAGGTCAAATAACTACTAGTTTATGGGGATTCAGAACTAGTGGTCAACCAAGTAAGAAGAAAATACCAATGCAAGCTCCCATAATTGAAAAGTTATAAGTTTAAAGTTTGGGACTTGATTGAATCCTTTGATAATTTTAACATCATTTCCAACCTAAGAGAAGAAAACCAAGCTGCTGATGAGTTGGCATCTGCTATAACAACCTCATACCCAACCAAGATTCCCCCAGTTTTAGCATTGAGTTGATCCCTTATCCTTCAGTGCTTGATAATGTAAACCATTTTAAATTTTTCAATGATGATCAATAGATATTATATTTCATGACCAATTTTAGAGCCTTTGATGCTCATATTATTGATGAAACTAATGAAAATGCATCTAAAAAGGACATGTTTGATGGAAAAGTCATTCAGTTGAATGACAACAATATCCCCAAGGGAATGATTTCTCTAGAGAGACTATTTGATTAGGAAAAACTAGCTAAAGTTTTTAAAGTTCCTAAAGTGAGTGGGAAATATTATAATGTTATTGATCTTGGCCTCTAAGATTAACCCCAACTAGTTAAAATTGGAAAATCTTGTATAAATCTTGAGAACAAGAAAGATAAAGAGCTCCTTAACCAATACAGGGATGTCATAACATGGTCCTATGATGACTTAAATATCTTTGGTCCAGGAGTCATTTCCCATATTATACCCCTTAAATAAAGCTACAAACCATTCAAGTAGAAACAAAGGCTTGTAAACCTTGTCCTAGAACCCATGATCTTCAATGAGGTTAAAAGAATACTAGATGTTAAGATAGTCTTCCCCATCAGTAATTTTACCTAGGTGGATAACTTAGTACTAGCTAGGAAGAAGAATGGTGAGATTTGACTTTGTATTAACTTCAAAAACTTTAAAAAATCATAAAAAAAGGACAAATATACTCTCCCTTATCTAGACCAAGTAATTCAAGTTGTTTTAGGTTCAACTATGATGTCTTTCCTTGATGGATTTTTAGGTTACAACTAGGTATTGGTTGATAAAAAGGACATGATAAAAACAACCTTCACAACAAAGTGGATAACCTTTAATTACAAGAGGATGCCCTTTATACTAATCAATGTAGAAGATAATTTCCAAAGAGTTATGGACCATGCCTTCTAGGTCCTGATAGGTAAATGCATAATTATTTATATGGATGATCTATTTTTTTTTCTAAAAATAGGGAAGATCACTTCATACATTTACAACAAGTGTTTCAAAGATGTCGAAGGTATGGTATTTAGTTAAACCCTAAAAAGAGTATCTTTTATGTGATTGAAGGTAAATATATGGGTCATGTTATAACCAAATATGGGATCTTTATAGGTCTTGAAGGAGTGGAGGCCATATCTAAAATAGAACCTCCAAATAGTAAAAAAGAGCTAAAGTCATTCTTTGATAAGATAAATTTTGCAAGAAAGTTTATTTTTGGCTTTACAGATATTATCAAGTACTGAATGACATGATGAATAAGGATGCCAAAGTCACATGGAATGAAGAATCTAGAAAGGCATTCAATGATATCAAGGAGGCCATTAGCCAAGATCCAATCCTCATAAGCCTTGACTTCTAAAGGGACTTTTACCTTTACTCCTTTGCATCTAACCAAACTATGGCTATTGTATTGACTTAGAATATTGAGGGGTTTGATCACCCAATATATTTTATGAGCACTAATTTCAAGAATTCTAAGTTAAATTATTCATTTATTGATAAGAAGGCATATGCACTAGTTAAGGTAGTTAAGAAATTTAGGCATTATATCCTTAGAAATAAGGTACATGCTATCTGACCTGATCCTTCCACTAAACTTATGTTAAGTCAAAATGAATTGGAAAAACTTAGGGGTAAGTGAATGTTAATTTTTTAGGAGCATGACGTGGAAATGAAAACAAAAAAATTGGTAAGATGTCAAGGTTTGATCTAGATGATTGCTAATAATAACCCTAGGATAAGTATTATGCAAGTGGATCAACAAAAATTTAAAGCTAGTGAGTGGTATGATTCAATCATACATTTGATAATTAATGGTATTTGTCTTGTAGGATTATCCAAGGATCAAAATAGGGCCCTAAGGTTGAAGGTAAATCACTACTTGATCAAGGATAGGGTCTCATATAAAATAAATTTTGAAGGGGTTAACTTAAGATGTGTCTCATAAGAAGAAGCCACCTAGATCATGAGCACCTTTCATGAAAATATGGGTAGTGGACATCCATTAGTAAGGACCATAACCCATAAATTTCTTAGAGTTGGCTATTATTGACCAACTATTTGTAAGGATTCTTACAAACATGTGAGGGAATGCCACTCATGTCAAGTCTTTAGCACCAAGGAACCAAAGGCAATAATGCCTTTACAACCAGTCATGGTTGATAAACCCTTTGCTTAATGAGGGCTAGACTTTGTTGGGGTAATCAACCCTAATTCATTTGAGGGCCACAAATATGTCTTGACTGCCATAAACTACTGCACAATGTGGACTAAAGATGCTACCACCAAATAATGTAGGACTGAGGAGGTGATCAACTTCCTAGAAGAAAACCTTTATAATAGGTTTAGAACTCCTGTCTCTCTTATGTGTGACAATGGGTTAGCATTTATGTCTATATAAATGATATAATGGGATTATTATAATGAAATGACTCTCAAGTTTGCATCTAACCATTATCCCCAAGGAAATAGAGTCTCTAAATCTACAAATAAGAACCTAATGAAGGTAATCAAAAAGTATATTAGAGACAAGCCCAGGACTTTGCATAAGCTCCTTAAATTTACACTTTGGGATGATAGGATAATAGTCAAATAATATTTAAGAGCCTCACCATTTATATTAGTGTATGGACAATAACTTATCTTTCCTATCACTCAAAATTTTCCCACATATAGATTTATGCAAGAATATATGGAAGAGAGCCAAGAATTTGCCAACTCAAGATTATTGGACATAATTCAGATGGAAGATACAAGGGAGAAAGCCTTTATTGACTTTATCAGACATCAAACTATAATCAAGAGGTGGCTTGACAAAAGGTCAAAGATCAAAGTGTTTAGAAAAGAAGACCTGGTTCTCATTTGGGACAAAGCACTTGAGCCTAAGGGAAAACATGGAAAATTCACACCTTTGTGGATTGGCCCATACTACTTGTAGAAACATTAGGAATCAACGCCTTCAAGCCAAAATATCTACAAGGAGTAGATTTTACATTTCCCACTAATGGGTAGTACCTCAAGCACTACTTTACTACTGCTCCATCAGAGGTCTTCATGGAGTAAACTATAGGATGGTTAGATTTAAAATAGGTAGGCTATCTAGTTTCCTTTTAGTTCTTTCCTTCCTATCCCTAGTTTCTACATAAGCATGTATATATTTATTTGCCTTCCTTTACTTTCTTGATTTCCTAATTTTTGTTGTGTGTTTCTTTCTTATTAATGTGTTCCTTGATTCTAATAAGTCCTTTTGGACAATCCTAAGCTTACATTTTGATTGAAAATTCCAAAAATTTAGAAATAAATGTGTGTACCCCATGCATATAATGACTATGGTCCTAAAATACAAGCATAATGTTATAATTTTTAGAAACTGGTAAAGACCAATAGAAGAAGCCAATCATTTCATAAGAATTTGACCATTATCTTGACTTCAAAATGGTTTTAAGAAGACTTTCACTTATAGGGTGAAATCTCAAACTATCATGATATAACCATACTATCACTTAATCAACATCTTTACCTGGGACAATGGTTAGGCCATAGGTGATTATATGAAAATCAAACACTTGACCAAATCCTAAAACCTGGCTATTCTAGTTCCCAACCTTGCTAAGAGCATAAAAGTCCTAAGGAAATACCAAAAAGAGAAAATCAATGCAAAATTAAAAGTTTTTAGGCATAGGTGATTCTAGTAAACTCCACCAGGGTTATAGATACCTAGATAGCAATGGAAAAAAGCCTTGAGTGGAGCCAAAGGCATCTCTTTAAGGGATATGGATGCTTGGTTGGTAGTAGAGCAATGCCCAAGCCTTCTCTAAGCTAAATTCATGGTTATTAATAAACATATTAATATGTTATAAGTCATTATTAATGATTAAGGACATGAAACTTGGAAGTTGTCTCTTGAACCCCATGGAAAATGGTAAGTGGAATCAAAGCACACACATAGAATGGCTAGGTCTTGATGATTGAACCTAAGTCTTGATGATTGAACCTAAGTCTATAAGTGCAAGGTTTATTTCAACCATGATCTGATCTAGATGATGATATTGATCAAGTGGAATGGATGACTTAATTATTTATCTAAATCATATTCTCTAGGTTCTAACATATTGTTATGTTTCCCCCATGAGTCACCATTTGTTGGGACCAACATACCCCAATTATTTTGAAAATTGGTACCCTTGATAAACCTTGAGAATGAACATAGAAACTTGGCATGTTAAGGTCATTTGTAGAATTTGAAGATCATCTAATTTATCAACAAAAAGCTTACTCAGTTATGTTTGCTTTAAATTCTACTATTAGTGCTAATAAATTTTCTTTATTACTGTTAGTTGCATGTCTCATGGTATTTCTCACTATTAAATTCATGTTTCAAAACCCTGGTAAAAACCTCTATTTAAATTTGAATATTGGCGGGAAAATTTTAAAAATATATTTTGGACCTAAGTCTAAAATTCATGTTTTAAGCTTAGTCATGTTTTTTATCATGATTAAGACTTAAGCTTAAAAATGCTTAGTGACCCTTTATTATTACTCGCTTTTAAAGTTCCTTATATGTCTAACTAATATTTTATCTATAGGGTCCTTCCAATATATTTATTAGCTTAGCTAAATTTTTTAACCCTAAGGCCCCATTTATGTTTATTATTACAAAAGGGACCTTAGTCCTAACACCTTAGCTAAAATTCTGGTTCCCTAAGTCCACTTTTATGTTAGTGGTCCTATGATTTATATACCTTAGCCTTAGATTTTAATCCTAAGGCCTTGAATTATTTATTTATACAATCAACAACTTAGTCTTAACACCTTAGCCTAAGTCTTTTTATATCACTATGATCCTAACTTAACTTCCTTATATCTTATAAGATCCAATGTCCCTCGCTTTATTGCAACATTCAATATAATGGAGTGAGAAAGGCCTAGTATTTAACTTAAACAACATGCATCTAGGTTGATGGATAATTCACACTTCATTACAACTTGATTGGATGATGCAAGGGAAGCCTAATGTAATCATACACATAACCCATTGGCCAATCACATTTAAGCTCTCAGATCATTATCAATGGTTCTCACTTCATCACAAAGACCTGATCAGATGGAGTGAGGCATATATGAAAGGTCAAAAGAATATGGAAGGCTAAAGGATCAACATGTGATGCCTTCAAATTCAAAGATTAAAATAAAATTGGTCCCACCTAATAAAACAACCAATCATGGGAAAGCTCTTTGATCATGATCAATGACTAATGCTTCATCACAGATTTTGATCTGATGGAGTGCACTAGGTCCAAGATCCTATGAGGCCCCATGGATGTGCTAAGTGGCACTCCCATATTAGGCCACAAGAATTTGATGAGATTAAAATTAACATTTATGTGAACATCATTTTATATTCATGAGGATGCATTTGACATCCATGTGACCATCAAATTTAAGCCCATCAAATTAAAAGCTTCACTAGCTTAAAATTGACATTCATATCACCATTGTTTGATGTTTGTGAGGACGTATTTGATGTCCATGATACCTTCAAATTTAAGATAATGAATTATCCCACTCAAGATCAAAATACACTCCAAAATCTTACTACAAGGCTCATAAATTTCTTTATAAGCTAAGGGAAATGCTCAGAGGATGCTCAAACATTGAAAATATTTGATCTGTAAAATATGGAAATGGTCTTATGGTTTAAATATATGAAAAATAAAACTTAGTCTATATATATATATAAGGTCCCCATGGCATTTCATCCAAATATCATGATCCTCAAACTATAGACTTAGATCAGGTTATTTCTTGCTAATGATTTTAATGTGTTTTTTCAATACAATGAAATCCTATTTGTTAAACCATTATATCATGTTAATCCCTTTGAGCATATTTTATAAAGCCATGGCATAAATATTTTAGACCAATGCATACCTTATGTTTAATAAACACAACATAAACATTGGATTAGAACATTTAACCTTGCCCCCCCTTTATATGATTCAAAAAAACTTAGACATAAATCCCTTAGCCTAAGGTTTTCATCATGCTTAAAATAAATGTAACAAACCTTAGCCTAAGGAATTTAAGTCTAAGTCCCCTTTAATAAAGTACTAACTTAAAGTGTGGGCATCTTTGCATATTGATGGTTCATGTTTTATCACTGAAATTTAACCCAATTATGTGAGGCCCCTAAATAATTTTCAACAAGGCCCCAAGAGCCCACGAGTTTGATGCATGGTGAAAGCTCATTTGAGTTAAAACTAACAAGATGATCTGACAGTTCATGCTTTGTCATTGGAAGTTGATCCAATGGCATGAAAGCACTCATGACTTTCCAAAGGCCCATAAGCTTTCCACATGGACAATACTCATTTAACAAAGGACTAACATAGGATAAGAAGCATGAGGAAGCCATGTAAAGATTCCTAGTGTCATAACCATAGGGTTTGGAGTAAAAATAACCAATCACAAGCAAGGGCCTATATTAAAATCAATGGCTCATACTAATCTTGGATCTTAATACTATGGTGTAAAATAAAATAAGGTATTTTAAATACCAACGACTAGTGCTCAAATGACATTTATGAAAAATGCCATGAAAGGTCTAGACCAATGCCACATGGCACCATGCAAGTAGATAAGGACAAAATACAATATCTCATGGGCTTACAAACATAAAAGTATAAAGGCAAAGGTCTAAATCAAATCCAAGGTACATATAAACTAAATCATGGATATACCCCACTATTAAAGCTCCAAAACCCTAAACCCTACATAAAAGTGACCCAAATAGACTCAATTTGTTACAATTTGATCCAAGGAGAAATTGATTGTGTTTCTGAGTGTAAGAGAGTTTCATAGAGATCATTTACAATTTGGTGTGAGCAATTTGTAGGAATAAAAACCATGGCAACCCATGGATATTAATTAAAGGAAGAGACCAACCTCTACTTATCAACAAACAATGAAGGTCGGATCTTCAAATATACTGAATTAGACCTTGAAAAACTAAATATCTTAGGCATTAAGAATTATTCCAAGATCTTCTTCATAATAGAGGTGTTGCCACCCATTTCCAAAGAGGAATATAGAATCACTACCACATGCAAGAGGCATAATGACTTGGTTGTAGTCTAGATGGCCGGCCTTCACCATGCTATGACAAAACTTGAGGTACTACATTGTATAAACATCCTTGCCCCCATCTTTATTGATTGTAGAGTAGATAATGAATGGATCATCAGGGAAGAAAATTCCAAGAAGATAGGCTATATTTCTCTTGTAGCCTTTGAGAAATATTACAAGCTCCTTCTCCCCCATGTTGACCTCTCTAAGGTCAACTAATGGACCAATAACCATGACTTATATTCCATCCTTAGACCTTAGCTACATCAAGGACATAATATCTTCACAGAATTTGAGGGAAAAATCCTTGTAGTCTAATTTAGGGAGGGCATTAGGGTAATAATAACCCTATTAAAACTGAGCTTTTGGAGCCCATTCAACCACCTATGTGAATAAAATTTGGGTTCCCTTTGTATATTTCATGGTAGAGGAAAAGCTCACCCCTCCAATTGGATATTTAATCAGTGTTTTCCTAGCCAAATAATTCACTTCTATTAAAAAGAAGACATCCAAGTAATTATATATACTAGATGCCATGCTTGCCTTAATTAACTCCTAGAGATTAGAAATTGGTCCCTAGATGGTAAAACCACCATTTTAGACAAGTATTCAATATTAAATATCTTCAAGTATAGGAACCACATGTAGTTTATTTTTGACTATGTTTACCTAGCCATAGTAGAGACCATCATAGGGGTTCCCATGCCTAGGGTCCATCCACTCTTTAAGAAATATGTTGAAATGATGGGGGACATGTGGTATTACCCTAATTATTTTAGGATTGAGGGGATCTTGTCCCAACCCTATAGATTTATAGTATATGTTCCAAGTAAACTTGTAGATTAAGAAATTACCTCCCAGCTCATCCATGGCATTGACAGGACTTACAGAGAAAAGGAAGGCTATTCTCCACCCCTTCCCCCTAAATATTGTAAAAACCATATTGAAATATTGGAAATAGGTGGAAATCATATCCAAACATAAGGATTCATTTGGCTTTCAATTGGATGAACTCAAAATGTGGGATCCAAAGAACATAGTGGGTGAGAATTTGAAAGACAAGAAACTACCGAAGCTTGAATATCAACACCACCTTAGTGTTCATGACATCATTTATATTAAGGCTAAGAATTATGAAGAGATGTTGGCTATGATCTAAGGCCACAAAATTAAACTTGAACACATGTTAAACATTGATGATAAACCATCTGGGGAGGTATGTTAAATGTATCCTTTCTAGTATCACTTGCTACTTGGTCGATCTAGGATATCCCAAGGATAACCCCAAGTAGAACAACCACAAACTTATGAGTAAATTGTGCAAGGCTATGATGAACAAGGTTTTCATAAGGAGAAAGTAGGGGAAGTGAAATTAGAAGAGAGGCCTAGAGAGGAGCCCTCATCTACCACACTACCCCAAAGGCCACCTTCCCTAATTTAGTACATAGACATAAAAGCCTTAGATCTAGAAGAGACACTTGAGGGTGCCCTCAAGGAACTTGCAAAGGCATATAATATTGATAGGGAAGAAGAATAGTCTGAAGAAGCTTAGACCTAAGTAGGGGAGCCTAAGAAAGATAAAGGAAAAGAATTTACTCTAGGTATGGTCCCTATGACATCTTAGGAAAAGAGGAAAGCAAAGTTAGCATTGGTTCTCATGGGATAGAGATTGACCATCTCTCACCCCAAAAGTGAGGTAAATTTATTTAGTGAAGAATTCCCCATTCATGGGATAATTATTCTTGACTAGTTCATTTATGGAAAGTTACAAAATATTCCTTCTCTCTCCTACTCATGGGCCATGATGAGAGTTGTTGATATTGAAATACATGATGACATGAAGCCATGGATTAGGGACATGGTAAAATAAAAATAAGAAAGGAGAATTGTAGTAACTCAAGGAACATAAATAAAAAATATGTATGCTCTAGAATCATCTAGTTGCTTAGGTGTGGAGGTCCCAAAACTTCCTAAATTCAAGAAGCCAGTCACTAACATCTAATTCAACCCTGAAAAAACTAGATTAGAAAGGGTTAAAACTAGGAGAGTTGTGGTTAGGATAGAAGAATTAACCTTTCAAAAGGTGGACCCCTTTTTAGGATTAACCCTAGTTGAGGATTAATATCTTGGAGAGGTTGCCATTCATGAAGAGGATGTGAAAAGCTTGATTGAGTCTAGTCAACACAAGCTAAAGATAAAATATAGGGCATGAAATAAAGGATCTATAACTTGGAAAGAGAAAAATAAAACTTGGAGACATAGGCAATCTTATCAGTGCTTGAGGAAATGACTAAAATGATTGATATGCCATTTTTGACATGTTTTAAACACTCAAAATAATAAAGTTGAGGCAAATTGCATTAGCATGATAGGGTATATTATCCAAGAGTATGGTCACCTAATGGCAAGCCTTAGAGGAAAAAATACCTAAGATTCTCAACATCTAAGTAGGGAAATATATCCCAAGCTTTATAACCATCAGTTTGGGACACTTGAGCACAATTATGGGAATTATGGTTGATAAGGTTCAAAGTTTGAGTGAATGTCACAATGATGTAGAAAGGCTCCTAAAATATGATAAGGAGCTAATTTGAAGGATTGAAAATCTTCTTGGGACAATGCTTATGGATCATGCACAACCCTCTACCCTTGGAATCATACATGATGAAGAATTCAAACATAGGGCCACTTTGGTAACTTAAGAAATCAAAGGAAAGAGCCAAGGCAAATTTGGGGCTGATAACAGTAAGATCTTGGACATGATATTCAATGCTAGGGAGAGGATAAATGAAGCTAGGATCATTAAATAAGCCTTGGATAGAAATGATAGAGAACTTAAGGACCTGATAGATCAAGAGGAGGAGCGTATCCTAAATCCTATTTTGGATCTAAAGCTAGTTGATGAGCAACATGCCAAGGCCATTAACATCCTCTAATAACAAGTAGAGGCCCCACTAGAAAATTAGATAATATTATATTTTTAAATTTTTTATAAACTTTTAAAATAGAATATTTCATTGAAAAGGCATATGATAGCTTGTTAGCATATTTGCCTCTAGGTCAGTCTAATTGTAAAGAACAAGTGTATACTAGAAATTTCTATGGAAGGATAGTTGTCCTTATCTTTTGTACACCTGTATATTATAACTAACCAGTATATTGCCTGACCATTCTATAAAGGCATGTATTATGGCTTGTAAAGGGGAGAGATTTTTGAGCAAAATTTTTACACTTGAAGCAATTAATATAATCAAGGAGTTCTGAAAATATTATCCACATTTGATATGTCAATTGCTAATATAGATTTTCTCTCAATTGTTAGTTAAAGTCTTGAATTTGAATGGTGTCTTTGAATTTTGAGTTGCATTTTCTAATCAAAGGATTTCAAATTTATGCATATGCTAGATTATTTGGAGGATATTAGGTTTTCTTTCACTTCATTTTGATCTATATTTATATGTGCTAATGTCATTTGATTATAGTAGTAAATCCTTTAAATTAGACTTGGTTCTTACTTGTGACTCTTTACATTATCCTTTGAAATTTTCCTAGTATATAGTGGAATTTGAGCTTAGGCTATGTTGCATTCTATATTTGTTGAAAGCATCCTTAGTTTCAATTGATGCTTTGTCATAATGTTTGAGACTAAAATTGGAAATCAATTGCTTCTTTTATGCCTTACCTTTCTTTTTGCTCTTTTTTTTAACACCATATCACTTTAGCTTTAATTTCATTATAATATCCACGTAGATTAGTTTGTAGTTTAATATGAACCATAATTCACTAAGTATTAAAAAATATTTTCTATAATTCATAAAGAACGGACCAAGGTGGTTCCCAACCACTAAATCATATAAATATTGTGGAACAATTTATCTTGCTCTATTTCTATTTCACCACAGGAAACTAGAATGCCAAAAAATGCAAATTATGCTCTAAAATTTCTAAATTCTAAAATGAGAAGTGTTATTTAAACACTAAGAGCACCTGTGGTTCATTTATAAGCATCAACAAAACCTTCGCTATCAAAGAACATATTTAGTGCCTATTATTCACTCATTGAATTTTCCCCTGGGTAGATTCAACTATAGAATATGCCCTTGTGTCTTTTCATCAAATATGTCATGTTGTGTTGAATATGTACTACACCATGTTATAGATTCTAATTTTCTTATGTAATTATGCTATATGATCTCATATAGTCCTATGTATTTGATTTTATTAATTCATGAGTAAAAGGTCTAATTTGATGTCTTATTATTCTCTTGACTTAGTATGCCACATACATGCAATGAAGAAGAACAAAATAGGTTATTGGTTAGGAAATCATTATGGATTTGTAGATACATATCTCAAATATTGGAATTAAAGCATATCTAGTTATTATACATCATGAATAGATTTAGAGTGAGGGATTTATATCGTCTTCCCTATGTGATATGCATCTATAATAATATTCAACTATCCTTATTTTTGTACAAAATGTTACTAAATAATTTATGAATAGTACTTAATCAAAATAAATATTTGTAGAGTGTGCCTCAACTTGTGTCATGAACCCCAAAACTTATTGTAAAAAATTCAAATTTTTAGGGTTGTGGGTATCTAATTACAACAATCAATCACATGTGTATAAAAATATACCAATAATTTTACAGATTGACACTAGATTAATTTGATCAAATAATTATGGTACTTCAATAGAATCAATTGAGACCCACCATAATAAGTGGTCATCATCGACCTTAACCAGATTCTTAAGATTAAAACTTTAGTGAAAGACTTCAAGATTAGTAACTCAATTTTACCCATGGATGATGTAGTCTTGAGATGTTTTTAATCACCAATAAGTAACCATTATTTAATGATACCATTACTATAAATAAGGATTTAATAAATTTAATGATTGACATAAGGATGGTTTAAGGGAACTAAAGTCCTCAACCTAAAACATTTCCATGCCAGAAATACAATACAATTTTTTTAATTTATGAAAACGTATCTAAAAAAAATCATCAAAAGGAGTAGTAAATGACTACTTAATTCATAATCACCTAAGCCATGAGACCATGGAGTTCAAAGCATAGCTCATACTTATCAACATATCTAGTTTGTTGATAGAAATTTCAGCATGTTACAAGATTCATAAAGAATAATAATAATATTATCATATTATTAAATAATAATAGAAGTCCTTTTTTAATGTTCGACCGAACCTTCAGTAACCTTCAATAAATTTGACATTAAGTTAAGATAATTCTTGATAAAATCTAGTTAGGGGTTTAATCAAAATTTCCATGCTAAAATAGATGTGCAAATAATAGAGTAGTCATTACAGATAATTAACGCACCATGTCTTAATTGCATTTGACTAAGATAGAACTTACCACAATGAAGTGGGATATTTCATCTAATCCTATCAATATCAATTCTAAGACATCTCAAATACTTGATTGGTGAACTAATTTGTGACATTATCCACTTACTTCCATGTTAGGAGTAAAAATAATTCTTTGTACCTTAACTAATAGTGTTAAATAATTTTGTTCATTTATATTCTCATGGGTTAAGAATAAATTACATCATTTGTAATTTTATTGTTACCCAATTTGATCATTGAATACATTTACACATTGTTAGATTTTATCTATGAAATGATTCAATCAGAATATCAATAATTCATGACTTAGGATTAACCAATATTTTTTAAAGAACAAAGTGTTTAATTTAATATATTTGGATATTTTTTCATTTATTCTCTAATAAAATGTTAATCTATAAGAATAAATTTCATTAGAGAGCTCAAGTTAATTTGTAACTCTTAACCCACATGCAATTGCTTTCAAATAAAATGACCTAATTGAAAATAATTGTCCATTAAATGATAGTTTTAATACACAATCAACCTTAAACTTATGCATAACCATACTAAAAATGATAATAATTATTATATACCGATATCTTACAAATTTTTTTATTTTCCATTCACATTTATTCATACAATAAATCTCAAGTAAGATCAAGAAGTTGCATTCTTTATAACTCAAGTAAGATTAAGAATTTGCATTCTTTATAAAGTATTAAGCAATAATGTAATCTAAAATTTATCAATAAACCATATGCTAAAACCATTATAATAAATTAATTTGAGTGATGGATCTTCATAACCAAACTCCCATATGAATATGTTGCCCAAATAGTGGGACAAAGTTTAATTAAACACATTTGAATAGAGGACTATGACAATTTAGAATTATATCAAATAATCATATGAATCCACATCTAGACTACTAAACTTTGAATGGCAAGAATTATTTTTTCAAATAAACTATCAACAAATTCAATCCTATCTTGAGACATAAGTTTGAGTTTAACATGAACATGAAATTTCATATATCTTTCAAAAATAAATCTAGTACATTAAAAGTTATACATACATAATGTTTAAATTTTTTAAACTGCATGTTAAAGCCATACACTGACTTGAGTGAAACACATGTTTCTACAATAAGAAAAACAAATTACATATGTTTTTGAAAACATCCCAAACTCCTTTAGCATGCACAAAAAATAATAATTCAAATAGTCATACATCCCTCTACATAATTCAAAATATCAAGATTTTTACTAGGAATGAATACCGTAATGATTACAAGTATTCAAAAGAATCACAAACAATACATCATTAAATAAAATTAAACATAAAATTATATCTAAACCATGATCATCTTGATTCAATAAATGATTATAGAAATCATTTGAGAACACATAACTATAAAGTAACATGAATTTATGTAAACATAAAGTCAACTTTAGATTCCAACATTATTACAATAAGTGAATCAGTTGTAGGTTACACAAATATCAATGCTAAAAATGATACAAGGTAAGTCTATTTGGATCAATGATCATTGGCACAAATTATTCTCTATTATCTTCCGTGAAAAGGCTCATTTAACTCCATTTATGAAAACCTTGGGCATGAACATAAAAAAATGTGAAATATGAGCCCATCTATATGGTGGTATCCCTACCCACCCCATCCATCAGTATGGGGAGGTAATAAATCATTAATCTACCACCCAAAATGATAAATACAAATGAGAAAAAAATTTAAAAATATCTATTGTCCACCACATTTAATAATAATCCACACATAAAATCAATACTGAGCCAAACAATTAAGAAACACAAACCATAGTCTAAATCAAGCAACTGATAGTCAAACCATATTCTATGCTTAATCATGAATTTGTACATAATATGTGGGACAATTAAGAAACACAAACCATAGTCCAAATCAAGCAACTGATAGTCAAACCATATTCTATGCTTAATCATGAATTTGTACATAATATGTGGGTGAGATAAAAATAGAGGAATAACCTAAAAGGTTTTCCATAATATGAGTCATACTTCCCAACAAAATACTTAATTAACTAACTATAAAGACTTGAAGACTCTTATAGGAATATTGGTGGATTTTCAAGGGTGATGTTGAAGGTTACCTAATCTCATATGAATTCGGAGGTCCTTATTATTTTTACCATGAAACCCACATAGGATTTTAGGGTCCTCAATAATATGTTAACACTCAAAAATAACAATAGATAAAATGCAATCTATAGAAGAGAAATATGAGACAAAGAGTAAAAGAGACCCCAATTCTTATTTGAAAAATCTAGCTAGATAGTCACACGTAAATTTTTTTTGCCTCATTTTCCCTCTTCTACATCCTTGCTCTTTTATCACTCTCCACACATTTGGAAATTTTTTTAGGCTACATAATACCTCATTCCCAATTCCATATCTACCAATGACATTAATTCACTCACATAGTGATTCCCAAAATAGTTATACCAAGCATTGTTGTAGCGATTGATACATAAAATGGTGATGGGAACCCTAGGTTTCTCATTCCTTTCCATACCTTACATGTTGATGTCAAAATGTCAATAAATGGAAACACCAACAATAATTCAATGCATGAATAAAATTCTTAATCATTATTTTAATAATTAAATATATCTAGTGCAAATTCAAATGTCATGTTTAGAGTTGAAATCCCATGATTCCATCGTGGGTTAAATAACATTATGATTTTCAATCAAATAATTTCCTAAGATTTAATAACATTAGGATTTCAAAGGCTCCCAAGGTCTTTTTTATGCCCCAATGCAATAAAATCAACATGTGCCAATAACATAAGCTTACCTTACCACAAATGATTGTAAATCAATATGAATTACAACTCTTACCATTCAACAACAAACCTCAAGGTTGTATACACATAATATTTTTAAACTTTTATTTATTATTGACACTTTGTATGTTAAAAAAACCTATCAAGTCTCAATCTCTCTAGGTTCACACCTTAAGGGGTGCACTGAGAAAGGGTTGGTTAGATCATTGTTGCTTCCTAATATTATTTTGCCTTTTACCACATGTTATCTACAAACTTGTATCTTAAAACCATTTACCCTAAGCTTGTTATTCTCATTTGAACCCATTCTAGACTTTTTACACACTTTATCCTCCTTTTCCTTACCTAAATCCCATTTTTTCAATCAGCTATATAGGGTCAATTGGGTTGACCTTGTAAAATTTCAATTTATTTTCACTTAGGAGTTATTTTGACCATTGGCCAACCTAGCTTGGGACCTAATGAACTATTGTTTGAAATTATACTGGGTTGACTAGGTCGACCCTATCAACCAACATTTTTAGAAGGGTTTAGGGAAAGATCTAATTATATATACAAGTTCATTTCCCACCATTTGAAAATAAATAAGTGAATAAGAAGTAAGTGAAAATGAACATCTGCTTATTGACCATTCTACTTGAGAAGTAAAGATTAGGGTTCTATACTTTATTTGAAGATATGAATCTTGTCTTATGAAGAAGTATTTTGGATGAATTTATAGGTTGTGTATCCTAGAGCTATTTTTTATTTTTTATCCATACATACCATAACAATTTCTTGTGAAACACCTTGGTCAAGGGAGATATTTAAGCTCGACAGATTCATCTTCAAGGTAAGTAATCCTAACTTTATTTATCCTTTGTAAGAATAGATAGATAATGAACTTGTGATTCTCTTCCATGCATTAGAATTCCATATACATTAATGTGAATATATATATTCTATGCATGTTTATTTTTTTATTTCTAACCCCCACTTTATGCCACAAGATTTGGTGAGCACTAGATTAGATTTTATTTTTTGTTATTAGCATAAGTGAAATATTAAAACATAAGACCCCCTTAGGGTTATTACATGATTATGTTATACTAGAGGCCTTGGAACCCTCTTTAGCATAGTGTATTATGATAAGTGACCCCTTAATCAGGTCTAGCAGATCCCTATATTGGTTATGTTCCTGCTTAATAAATGTATTCCTAATTAGAAGTGTAAGTATGCTCTATCTTCTCTAAGCCAAGATTGATTTATAGACATGATGAATTTATAATTTTAGACATTCTAGTGAACCCAATGTGAATCTAACCCTTGCAATATTTATTCACATATTTCATTCTTTTATCATATATTCGCCATACTGGGTCAATCGCATCGACCCAGTTCTAATTTTTGTGCACAGGTTTTTAGGTATAGACTACTAGATCAACTCAGTCAACCTGATACAGTTTTCCAAAATTTTAGACATCATATTCAACATACTAGGTCAACCTAGTCAACCATGTACATTTTTAGGCATCTTTTTTAGTATACTAGGTCGACCTAGTCGACCATGTATAGTTCAAGCACTCAACAACAGGGTCCTACAAAGCTAGATCAACCCAGTCAACCCTGTTATTAGAATTTATAAGTATTTTTCAAGGTTAATTAATATTAATCTCACTTATTTGCATCTTAAAACCCACCAAGGTTCCTTTTTATCCTTTTTTTCTTTCCTTTTATAGTTTGTAGTCTTTACAATTGTCCTTGTACAATCAACTAGATCAACCCTATCGATCCAATTTTGTATTCTGTGTACTATCTAGATAACTAGGTCAACTCTATCGACAATGTTCATTTTCAAACCTTTGCTTCCACAGTATAAAGGTCACATTATAGACCTTATTCTATATTTTATATATACACTATTGACTACATTGACACTATACCATGTTTCAAAGTTGGAATTAACTCTTATATGCTAGTAATTAGCTCACACTTTCATTTCTTATTACTTGCATGCTTAAAATAGATCACATAGTCTAATTATGTGGTTTTTAATTTACCATTTAATTTCATAATTTTCTAATTTATGCACACATGACCAAATAAAAAATATTAACAAGCACTTTAAGAATTGTCTACCCGAGGCCAACCTACTTGGATTTCATCACCAAAGGGGAAGCTAACTTGGTTTTCTAGCCAAGTATAAATATGTGGTTAATGGTATATTCTAGCTAAGCACCCGATACCCTTATTTCTATGGTATGTGAAGTGAGGGGGTAGGCCCCAATACCAAGCCTCTACCATTTCCAATACATATCCCTTTCAACTGAAACTTCTTGAAACTATCCTTAGATTGCTTTCTACTCTTTTCTTATAACCAACTCCCCATCACATCTAAAATCATATTCTAATAATCTAATAACATTTAGGTTGACCATCTAGTTATATTTTACTTTTCAATTTGATTACTTTATCTTTGTTCAAATTATATTTTGTATTTCAAAAACTTTCATTATCTAGTGTTGGTTTAAGGATTTGTGCCGTGTGATTCAATTATATCAACCCCATTGATCCAATTGATTATTTGTTTCCCTTAAATTATTGCTTTTCAAAATACTTGAAAAATTATTCTTGTCTCAGTACATGGTCATTTCAGTCAACATAGTCTCTTATAATCTATTTATTTTTCCCTATTTACTATATATGGTTGACCAATTCGACACTATACATTTTTTTATACTCTGTTTGCTATACTAGGTTGACCTAGTTGACCCTGTATAATTTTCACACCCTATTTTCTATGTTAGGTTAACCCAGGTGACTCTGTACAATTTCTTCTCACTTCCTATCTCCCTTTTTTTGCACCTCTTTCTTGTGTTGTTTTCTAGTCTTATCTCATAATGATGACATATTTTTAACCTTTCCTTAGTCAAGAACATTAAATAATCAAGGATTTAGATAACAGCATCACTTATTTTATTACTTCAGATGAAACTATCCACTTCCTTCCTTCCTTTTCTCCTAAACCAAAACTAATCACTACACAATGTAATGTAATTGAGGTCCTTCATCATAATCCTCTTCTCAATACCAATGCTGGGAACCCTCTACCTACAAAGAATCCTCCTCCCACTAAAACTAATAATCCTCTTCCTATCAACACTAATACCCCTCATACAAACACCAATCCACCTATTGATATAAATCAAAAACATATTTTAATAAATGAACATCATGCAAACAACTAATCAATCTCAAATGATGAACATGTAACAACATTTATTAAACATGACTAGTCAACCCTCTCAAGTTATCATGTCTCAACCAAATCCAAATTTTGTCCCTCCTCCTCTTAGATATGCCAATGGGAATATCATCCCTCAACCATTAATGAGTAACAAAATACTTCAAAATCTTTAAAATGAACCTTTAGCCCCATTTATTGCATTTGTAGATATTAGAAACATTTTTCCAACTATCACATATAATGGGACTAAGGACCCTATTATATTTCTTAAGTATTTTGGTAATATCTATAAGGAATGGGTCTAAACTAACACCTTTGATACCACCAATCTCTTATACAAAACCTTTGTTGGTGATGCACTTGAATCATACAACCAATTTCCTAGACATTCCATCTCATAACTCAAGGATTTAGTAAATGCTCTAGTGAAGGAATTCCAACATGATGATATTCCTAAAAATTACCTTAGCCATTTCATTAATGCCAAACAAATTCCTAATGAATCTGCTCATACTTTCATCAAAAGATGGAAGTATTTTATTCATAAAGTGGAACACAACATGAATGATGACACTCTTTTAAAACTATTTACTACTACTCTTAAACTTCCCCTTCAATACAAAGTTTGAAACTTTTTACCTCAAACTTTAGATAAAGCCTTAGACCAAGAAAAAAGGCAAGACTTTCTTATAACTCAATTTGAAAAACCTCAAATAACTACTAAATAACCTTTCTAGTCATTTTCTCATAACATTGATTAATCTAAACCTCCATAACCTAACAATGGAGCATCCAATTCAACTAATTTTAGCCCAACCCACCCTCCCTTAAGTCTAGAACAACTTAAGAAGAAATTATCACCCTCTAAACCCATAAGCTTTAATCCTTCCAAACCTCCTCTAAAATGGTACAATCATGACAAGTTTTGTTGGTGGCATGCTACTATAGGTCATTATGATGAGTTTTATTGTGATATTCATTGATTTCTTCTTTCTTCCTTGCTTGGTATGTATTTCAATCTTGTTACACTAACAAAATAATGTTATCAAGACTATCTTCAAGATTCTCAACTTCAATCTCAAGAACCACAATCACATCAACATCAAATACCTAATGACTAACAATAATCATCCCATACCTACACCTCATCCACTAATCTTGTTTAAACCATAATTGTTCCCTATTCTTACACTAATAAGGAAATTATAGCTAACATGAATAAATTTAATCATATTGTTACATCCATCGAACCTCAACCTCTTAGGTCACATGAAACCAAAGGAGTACCTAATTTAAATGCCTACTCCAAAACATATCATACATGGTCCTCCTTTACCTCCTCATACCTCTCTTACACATAATATGTCACATTCAACCTCCTTAAAATCTAACAAACCAACACATTTACCTATCTTCAAATGAACATACCAACCCAATGTAAATCATTTTAATGATTCAATGTTACCTCACTCCATCTCACATGTTGGATAATATTATGATGCCCATCCACATGTCCCTTTAGACTCTGGGGCATCTTGAGATGCCCATCCCTATGTCCAATTACCCATTGGGGCATCTTCAGATGCCCACTCTTATTATACAATATTAATAAAAAGCATATTCAACTTCAAGAAACCTTTCGAGACTTATAGACTTGTATTTCACATGCTCATCTTGATATAGATGTTAGCATATATCTTACTTGTTATTTTTGTCTCATGTTTCTTTATTTTTGTGAACTTTATTTCTTTTATTTTCAATTTATAAGAATAATTTTCTTCATTTACATTCTTTGGTTTTATTACACTTTACATTTGGCATTCGATTTCATTTTTATCCTCATATATTTCTTTTATTTTTGTCTTTTTATGTTATTCTTCACCTTAGTAGCTTTATGATTATTTTTTAACCTTATTTATCATTCACCCTCATGGGTTTATCTTTTGTGAGTTTGCAATGTAAGATCATGGATAGGACCTAACCCTCCTCACAAAATACCACCTTTGCTTCTTTTCTCATTTCATTATTTCACATGATTTTTGGTACCCTCATGGGTTTCTATTTTATGAGTTATAGTGTAAGACCATGGATAAGCCCTGGCCTTCCTCATAAAATGATCTAGGTGGATCTCTCCATTTGTTAAAAAATGAAGTCTCCATATTATGATCAAAATGATTTCATAGTGTAGAGTACGTTGAGATCTTTTTGGCACTTTTCATGGTTTGTAAAATGGATACCGTATGCAAACGTTATAGGGTACTAAAGTTATGATGCAATAGGGAAACAATGTGGTGTCGCAAGATGACATGTCACAATGCGAATTCGACAAGTGGACCAATCAAGTGGTGACACATCGTAGTCAATGGGAGTCCAAAAATTTGGGTGATGTTTATCTTTAACAGCGTGTATGGATTGGACAATGTATTGTATTTAAATTGTAGTTTTTTAGACTTTGTAATTATTCCTTGGTAAGATTTTACTTACCACACCCCAACCACATGGGCGAACTCACAGTTGCCATGCCACATCTAACTTTGCCGAGTCAAGCCAGCTTGATATATATATATATATATATAAAATCTAATGTTGGTGTTTATGCTAAGCTCACAGATTGAGTACCATGCCAACTATACTTAGACTAAAGTTGCCACATATGCCAAGTCTAAGGGTGAATTAAATGCCATGAGGATCAAGCCATTATCATGCTAAGAGACTGTGAGAAGAGGATAGGGTGAATAGTGTAGAGATTAAGTTGGTAATCAAACAACAAAATGTACTATGTTAAGCACCTCAAGCCAACCAAAAGGGGCGTTGGTAGATTCAAAGGAGGTTGCCAACTCATTTAAAGCAACAAAGCCATTTTAGATTAGAAAATGTGGAATTTAAAAGATAAGCTAAGCGCACAAAAAGAATGGGATGGGTTTGGAACCCCTGACCTACCGAGTAAAAGGATAAGAGACCGACCAACTCATCTATGGGAGCCAAGATAAGATTAAACCCACGAATTTGTATTTAAACAAGGCCATTCAGCCAACTCTGTATGGGAATTATAGACTAGTTTGTTGTATTTGGTCATTTTGGAGCCCTTAGAGGCTGAACCAGAGCTCAGAGTAAACTAAAAACTTGTTTATAATTCTGATACGATCTATGAAGTATATTAATTTTCCCATTTTGGAGAATTGGTGATGCCATTTTGAGCTATAGAAGATGCCAATTTTGATTTGGAGAAGCCTCTGTGTGTGATTCAGGAAGGTGAAGGACATACTGAGTCAGCCAAGGTCTTTCAAAGGCCTAAAACACTATTTTTGTAGAGAGATATGATATTTTTTTGTTTTTAAGTATTATTTTAGCTTTAAAATTTAGAAACATTAATGGATCAGTTCGATAAGAACCTGGGGACATAGGAATTTTGAACCCCTTAAACAATTTCTGTGTTTTGATCTTTGGATTCATTTTTGCATTTTAGTTTTAGTTAAATTACAGATTATAATTCAGATTTAAATCAAAATTAAAAATTTAATCATTTGATCATTGATAGGAAATTGGATAAAATTGTTTCAATGGAAAATTTGAGGGTTTCTATGGATAATGGATGTGAACTTTCATTTCACATTTATTTCAATTTTGAAACTTTATTTGGATCATATTTTCATTAGTTTATAATCATTCCAACATCTTAGAAGTTGAGAAATTTCCACTTCCAATTCATTTTAAATTTTTGAATTGAGAACTTAAAAGATCTATTTAAACATTTATAAAAAATAGTGAAGTTCCTACTGGTGTTTACAGATCAAATTTTGGTATCCGAGTAGTTGATCAATAGGATTTAATAGTTGGTTGTTATTTTTGCTTCTATTTTAGCATTTGTTTCAATTTTTGTTGTTTTTGCAATGGGAAAGTTGTCAAACAGATCAAAGCTTGATGAGCTTGAAGCATATAACCAACAGATCCAGGAAGAGAATGCTTTCTTGAGAGCAAGATTGTACTCCTTAGATGAGGAGATTATCCATTTGAAAATGGAGTTACGATCCAAGGATGAGCTCGTGGAAAAACTACAAAATGGTGAACAAGTGAAGGATTTGCCTTCCATTGTAGATGTAGGCACTATGACGGATGAAAACATTGTAAGTGAATGTAAGTCATCAATTGATTTTCCTTCCCATGAAGAATCTAATAACAATGATTTTGGTAAATTTGAACAATATACAAAAGGAATAGGTTCAAAATTACTTTTTAAAATGGGATTTAATGGAAAAGGCCTAGGAAAAGATGATCAAGGTGAAACTAACCCCATTCAAGTAGAGAATAAGCCTAATCATGCAGGGTTAGGATATAGATCTGGTATTCAGAATGAAACAAGTGAATGCTCTGAGAAATTAGAAGCAAGATGTGCTATGGAGAAGTTTAAACCATTTGGGATGGAAGGTAAAACACATTATTTTTAGCACACTTGCAATAATGTTGATTCTAATTCTACTAGACGACATAAATATTCCAACGTTCCTTTTGATTATGGTACACAAAATTTGTGGCACATTTATCCATGCAATTTTTGTGGATTATCTAATCATTATGTAGCTAAATGTTGGAAATGTATATCTTTGTTAGGAAATATTTTGAAAGACTATTCTCCTAGATAGGATTTTAAGAGTAGCAATAAGAATATGTTTTCCAAAAGAGTGGACAAATGATTTTGTACTCATTGTAACAGAGGTGGACATTGGGTTGAAAAGTGTTGGAGACTTCAACCATCACACCATCTTGGTAATGGTAAGATTAAGATGGCTTATAAACCTATCAATAAGGTAATTAATGAAGTTAAATCAACCCATACAAATGTTCCTAAATCCACTAAAGAAATCTCACCAACTAATCAAGAAAATTTGATTAAGAGGATTGGTAAACAATTTTTGACTTTCATGTTGTCATGATTAGTGGATTGATAAAGCATAAAAGACATTTATCATGCTTGAAATGTTGATATGGTTTATTGGAGTACCCTCTAGAGAAAAACCAAGGGATATGTTTAACATACTTGGAATATTTTCTCATGTTTGGGATTTTGAAACTTCATTTTTAAACCTTGACAACAATATATGTAGTGTATATGGGCATGAGCAGTATGTCTATTTTGAGAAATTTGCATGGCAGTTTATATGTTGCCTTTTATATTGTGTAAATAGAGGCTTATAAGACCCTTTATGGGCACCGTTTGTAATTGTACTAATTATACAAACTATTTGTAGCCATGCATGATATTTGCACATTCTATAAGACCCTTATTCATTTTGGGCATTTTATTGTAACTATCAATTGTGGTTACAAATAACATGTAAAATTATTACACTAAAAAATGGGTTTGAAGTTTCACTTGGTGAAAAATTTGCAGTGATTGGCAGATGGACCATTTTTGAGATGCGATATTTGAGCAATCAGTTTGTTTCTATCAACAACGTGGTAATGGGTAGATATTTGTTTTTCACTAAAATTTCAAGGATTTAGTTTGAATGTTAAATCATTACCATGATATGTTGCAGTGATGTTTTTTTAGAAGCATTTTTAATGGAGACCACGCTTTTGGGGTCCAAAAGCGCTTAGTGGGGAGGTTTGATCTAGGTGGATCTCTTCATTTGTTAAAAAATGAAGTCTCCATATTTTGATCAAAATGATTTCACAGCGTAGAGATCATCAAGATATTTTTGGCACTTTTTGTGGTTTGCAAAACAAACATTGTATGCAAAAGTTATAGGCTATTGAAGTTCTGATGCGATAGGGAAATAATGTGGTGTTGCAAGATGATGTGTCGCAATGCGAATGTGATAAGTGGACCAATCAAGTGGTGACACATGGGAGTCAATGGGAGTTTAAAAATTTGGGTGAATTTTGTCTTTGACATTGTGTACGGATTGGACAATGTATTGTATTTAAATTGTAGTTTTTAAATCTTTGTAATTATTCCTTGGTAAGATTTTACTTACCACGCCCTAGCCACATGGGCAAACCCACAGTTTCCATGCCACATCCAACTTTGCTGAGTCAAGCTTGCTCGAGATATATATATATATAGTCTAATTTTGGTGTTTATGCTAAGCTCGCAGATCGAGTACCATGCCAACTATACTTAGACTAAACTTGCCACATATGCCAAGTCTGAGGGTGAATCAAATGCCACAAGGATTAATCCATTATCATGCTAAGAGACCGTGAGAAGAAGACAGGGTGAATAGCATAGAGATTAAGTTAGTAATCAACCAACAAACCATACTATGTTAAGCACCTTGAGCCCACCAAAAGGGGCATTGGCAGATTCAAAGGAGGCCACCAACCCATTTAAAGCAACAAAGCCATTTTAGATTGGAAAATGTGGGAATTAAAAGATAAGCTAAGTGCCCAAAAAGAATGGGATGGGTTTGGAACCCCTGACCTACTGAGTAAAAATATAAGATCCTGACCAACTCACTCATGGGATCCAAGATAAGATTAAACCCATGAATTTGTATTTAAATAAGGCCATTCAGCCGATTGTGTATGGGAATTATATACCAATTTGTTGTATTTGGTCATTTTAGAGCCCTTAGAGGCTGAACTAGAGCTCAGAGTAAACTAAAAACTTATTTATAATTCTGATACGCTATATGAAGTATATTCATTTTTTTAGAGAATTGGTGATGCCATTTTGAGCTATAGAAGTTGCCAATTTTGATTTGGAGAAGCCTCTGCATGTGATTCAGGAAGGTGAAGGACGTGCTGAGTCAGCCAAGGTCTTTCAAAGGTCTGAAACACTATTTTTGTAGAGAGATATGATCTTTTGTTATTTGTAAGTATTATTTTATCTTGCAAATTTAGCAACATTAATGGATCAGTTCGATAAGAACCCAAGGACGTAGGAATTATGAACCCCGTAATTTTTTTTTGTGTTTTAATCTTTGGATTCAGTTTTGCATTTTAGTTTTAGTTAAATTGTAGATTATAATTCAGATTTAAATCAGAATGCAAAATTTAATATTTGATCATTTATGGGAAATTGGATAAAATTATTTCAATGGAAAATCTAAGGGTTTCTATGGATAATGGATGTGAACTTTCATTTCACCTTTATTTTAGTTTTAAAACTTGATTTGGATCAGATTTTCATTAGTTTACAATCATTCCAAAATCTTAAAAGTTAAGAAATTTCTGCTTCCAATTCATTTAAATTTTTTGAATTGAGAACTTAAAAGATTTGTTTAAACATTTATAAAAAGTAGTGAAGTTCTTACTGGTGTTTACAAATCAAATTTTTGTATCAGAGCAGTTGATCAACAAGATTTAACAATTGGTTGTCATTTTTGCTTCTATTTCGGCATTTTTTTCAATTTTTTTTGTTTGTGCAATGGGCAAGTTGTCAAATAGAGCCAAGCTTGATGAGCTTGAAGCATATAACCAACAGATCTAGGAAGAGAATGATTTCTTGAGAGCAAGATTGTACTCCTTGGATGAGGAGATTGTCCATTTGAAAATGGAGTTATGAGCTGAGGATGAGCTTGTGGAAAAACTACAAAATGGTGGACAAGTGAAGGATTTGCCTTCCACTGTAGATGCAGGCACTATGATGGATGAAAACATTGCAAGTGAATGTAAGTCATCAATTGATTTTCCTTCCCATGAAGAATCTAGTAACAATGATTTTGGTAAATTTGAACAATATACAAAAGGAATAGGTTCAAAATTAATTTTTAAAATAGGATTTAATGGAAAAGGCCTAGGAAAAGATGGTCAAGGTGAAACTAACCCCATTCAGGTAGAGAATAAGCCTAATCGTGCAGGGTTAGGATACAGATCTAGTATTCAGAATGAAATAAGTGAATGCTCTGAGAAATTAGAAGCAAGATGTGCTATGGAGAAGTGTAAACCATCTGGGATGGAAGGTAAAACACATTATTTTCATCACACTTGTAATAATGTTGATTCTAATTCTACCAGACAACATAAATATTCTAATGTTCCTTTTGATTATGGTACACAAAATTTATGGCATATTTATCCATGCAATTTTTGTGGATTTTCTAATCATTGTGTAGCCAAATGTTGGAAATTTAAATGTTTGTTAGGAAAGATTTTGAAAGACTATTCTCCTAGATAGAGTTCTGAGAGTAGAAATAAGAATATGTTTTCCAAAAGAGTGGACAAACGATTTTGTACTCATTATAACATAAGTGGACATCAGGTTGAAAAGTGTTGGAGACTTCAACCATCACACCATCTTGGTAATGGTAAGATTAAGATGGTTTATAAACCTATCAATAAGGTAATTAATGAAGTTAAATCAACCCATACAAATTTTCCTAAATCCACTAAAGAAATCTCACCAACTAATCAGGGAAATTTGATTAATAGGATTGGTAAATAATTTTTGACTTTCATGTTGTCATGATTAGTGGATTGATAAAGCATAAGGGACATTTATCATGCTTGGAATGTTGATATGGTTTATTGGAGTACCCTCTATAGAAAAACCAAGGGATAGGTTTAACATACTTTGAATATTTTCTCATGTTTGGGATTTTGAAACTTCATTTTTAAACCTTGACAACAGTATATGCAGTGTATATGGGCATGAGCAGTATGTCTATTTTGAGAAATTTGCATTGTAGTTTATATATTGTATTTTATATTGTGCAAATAGAGGCTTATAAGACCCTTTATGGGCACCATTTGTAATTGTACTAATTATACAAACTATTTGTAGTCATGCATGATATTTGCACATTCTATAAGACCCTTATTCATTTTGGGCATTTTATTGTAACTATAATTTGTAGTTACAAATAGCATGTAAAATTATTACACTAAGAAATTGGTTTGCAGTTGCACTTGGTGAACAATTTTCAGTGATTGGCAGATGCACCATTTTTGAGATGCGACATTTGAGCAAGCAATTTATTTCTATCAACAATGTGGTAATGGGTAGATATTTGTTTTTCACTAAAATTTCAAGGATTCAATTTGAATGTTGAATCCTTACCATGATATGTTACAGTGATGTTTTTGTAGAAGTATTTTTAATGGAGACCATGCTTTTGGGGTCCAAAAGTGCTTAGTGGGGAGATTTGATCTAGGTGGATGTCTCCATTTGTTAAAAAATGAAGTCTCCATATTCTGATCAAAATGACTTCATAGCATAGAGATCATCGAGAGCTTTCTAGAACTTTTTGTGGTTTGCAAAATGGACACCATATGTAAACATTATAGGCTACTAAAGTTCTGATGTGACAGGGAAACAATGTGGTGTCACAAGATGACGTGTCCCAATACAAATACGACAAGTGGACCAATCAAGTGGTGACACGTGGTAGTCAATGGGAGTCCAAAAATTTGGGTGAAGTTTGTCTTTGACATCATGTATGGATTGAAAAATGTATTGTATTTAAATTGTAGTTTTTAAAACTTTATAATTATTCCTTGGTAAGATTTTACTTACCACGCCTCAGCCACATGGGCGAACCCACAGTTTTCACACCACATCCAACTTTGTCGAGTTAACTAGCTCAAGATATATATATATATATATATATATATATATATATATATATATATATATATATATAATATCTAATTTTGGCATTTATGCTAAGCTCGTAGACTGATTACCATGCCAACTATACTTAGACTAAACTTGCCACATATGCCAAGTTCGAGGGTGAATCAAATGCCACGAGGATTAAGCCATTATCATGCTAAGAGACCATGAGAAGAGGACAGGCTGAATAGTGTAGAGATTAAGTTGGTAATCAACCAACAAACTATATTATGTTAATCACCTTGAGCCCACCAAAAGGGGCATTGGCATATTTAAAGGAGGCCGCCAACCCATTTAAAGCAACAAAGCCATTTTAGATTAGAAAATGTGGGATTTAAAAGATAAGCTAAGCACCCAAAAAGAATGGGATGGGTTTGGAACCCCTGACCTATTAAGTAAAAGGATAAGAGCCTGACCAACTCACACGTGGGATCCAAGATAAGATTAAACCCATGAATTTGTATTTAAACAAGGCCATTCAGTCGATTGTGTATGGGAATTATAGACTAGTTTGTTGTATTTGGTCATTTTGGAGCCCTTAGAGGCTGAACCAGAGCTCAGAGTAAACTACAAACTTGTTTATAATTCCAATACACTCTATGTAGTATATTAATTTTCCTATTTTGGATAATTGGTGATGCCATTTTGAGATATAGAAGTTTACAATTTTGATTTGGAGAAGCCTCTACGTGTGATTCAGGAAGGTGAAGGACGTGCTGAGTCAACCAAGGTCTTTCAAAGGTCTGAAACACTATTTTTATAGAGAGATATGATATTTTGTTATTTTTAAGTATTATTTTAGCTTGAAAATTTAGCAATATTAATGGATCAGTTCGATAAGAACCTGGGGACAAAGGAATTTTGAACCTCGTAAACAATTTTTTTGTTTTGATCTTTGGATTCATTTTTGCATTTTAATTTTAATTAAATTGTAGATTATAATTTAGATTTAAATCAGAATGCAAAATTTAATCATTTGATCATCTACGAGAAATTTGATAAAATTGTTTTAATAAAAAATCTGAGGGTTTCTATGGATAATGGATGTGAACTTTCATTTCACCTTTATTTCAATTTTGAAACTTGATTTGGATCAGATTTTCATTAGTTTATAGTCATTCCAACATCTTCAAAGTTGAGAAATTTCTGCTTCCAATTCAGTTTAAATTTTTGAATTAAGTACTTAAAAGATCTGTTTAAACATTTATAAAAAGTAGTGAAGTTCCTACTGGTGTTTACAGATCATAAAATTATCACCATGTTATTCCTTTTATAATAAAATATGATGTTGATCCTTATTCTCAACTTTAACTTTTGCTTCTTTTGATAGATGGAATTTTCACAATAATCTATGTTAGCATGTTTTCCTCCATTTCTCTCATTCTTATGATAATTAATCACACTTTACTATCATTTTATCCCTTTTTTACCTTAATCACATTTTTTTTTGCAATTTGAAGTAATTCAAATTGTTCCATGTGTCATTCCTCTTGATTTCCTTTCCTTTCACTCCTCATTGGATAAAACAAGGATAAAGTCAAGATAGCTCTTTTATTTCACCTAGATTTATGAGACTCTTAGACCTCATGCTCTAAAGTTATCTCTCTTAGCAACAAAGTCCCAAATATTCAAGTGAAAGTCATATTTAGCACCCATGTTTGGTTTTCAAAATCCATATGGAGGAGGAATAGAAAAATCCATCAAAAAAGTTAAAATCCAAATCATTTGAAACAAAAAGGCAATGATATATAAAAGGCAACATACAAATCTCAAAATTCAAAATCACACAAAAATATGTGATTCAAAGCACATCTCCTATCTCTAATCTAATCTCAAACTCCACACTTATCCTCACATAGAGACGAGGTCTATTGGAGTGTGGTAGGCTAGTAGATTGGAATAGGATAATTCAAAAACTCTGTGGTGCTACTAACTTTCTCATGCAAGTACTCAATCTTCATAGTAGATCGATGACTCTATAAGGGGTCCTAAGGAATGGGGAACACATTGTGGAAAGGTAGGTTCATTTTAATTTTCATGTATATATCCTTTATGGGATAATCTATATACTACATTTATTGACCTAAGATTTGTGTGGTTAAGAGAAGGTCTTCAGAGTCCCTAAGGTTGAAATTCCTCTTATTTTTTACAAACCTAATTTGAGTGTCTTGACTTCAATAAAGAGTTCCTCTACCTTAGTTTTTACTTAATTCTCCTTACACCCATTTCATTTCCCCCTTGATAGATAAATTGTGATTGAAAAACTATTTTCCCTCTTATATTATTCCTTCTTCTTCACCTCTTAAAAATAGGCTAGCATTACTTTGTTTCAATTTATCTATCCTTAGAGCAAAACATGTTTGAGAAATTATGGATTACACTCTTACATCATTTATTTACCACACCATCTCATTATCATCTCAATCATAACATTAGGTGGTTGTGTTTTATTACATTGCATCTTAGAACAAAGACTAAGTTTGAGTCTTCATCCTTTAGAGCTTTTGATTTTCATTTATCCATAATGTTCATTTATGACTTTTGGAATTTTTACATTTTTAATTTATGTATGACTTCTTCATGTTTGTCTTAAATATTGACTTACATTTCATTTTTAGTCCTTCATATTTATATTTATATTTGATTTAACATACTTATCTCACATGAGCTTACTTTTCACTTTCCTACCTGTATTTGTTCAAGTTATCTGGCATGGATCTTTCATTTGTCATTCATGTTTTAAATGCTTGCCAATGTGATCTAGTATGTTCTACATTCCTTGTTGACATTTATGTTTTAAATGATTCCTAATGTTATTTAGTATGTTATGTTGGAATATTGTCATTGATGTCAAATGGAACTATTGCTGGAAGTGAACGGAATTGATTGCCACAAGTGAACGGAAATGTCGACAGAAGTGAATGGAATTGTTTCCAGAAATGAATGGAATTATTGATGAAAGAAAACATAAATGTTGATGAAAGTGAATGGAATTGTTTTTGTAAGTGAATGGAAATGTCAAAAAAAGTGAATGAAATTGTCGATGGAAGTGAATGGAATTGTCGATAGAAATGTCGATGGAATTGTCAACCTTGGCCGACCTATTAGGAGGAGTTATGATTGTTCGAAAGGACCTTTTCACTTGAAGAGTCATGACCTTAATTTGTGTATTTCCATGGGTTATAAATAAGTTCATAATGAATGGAAAAAGAGTAGATTCAAAATTGGAAGATATATAAAAGAAGAGGAAAATTTTTAAAGGCAAATTTTTGTGAGAATATTAAAAAGAAAAAATTAGAAAGTATAAGGAAGATTATAGTAGTGAAAACACTCAAGTGTAGATCAAATATAAAGGAGATAAAGTAAGTGTTCTATCATCCATAGTTTTGACAACAAATTTGAGATAGAAGAGTGATTTTTTCTGAGAAGGTTGGTGCCTTCATTTTGAAGAGATTGGTGTCTCTTGCTGAGTTGGTGCTTGGTGAAAGGGGTTGGTGCTCCAGTAGGTTAGTGCCTATGAATATTTATATTAAGAGAATTTCTTTGTGGTTTTCTCTTGAAAGGTTTTCCACACAAATTTGTGTCTATTTGCATTGTGTGGTTTTGCATTGTATTATTTGATTGCTTTAAATATATTAATTACAGAGTAATTTGAGGTTTTGGATTTAAGATTAATAGTTGAAATTGAAAAAATATCTTATTATAATTCAGCCCCCCTCTCAGTATAAGTGTGTGATTAACAATTGGTATCAGAGCAGGTTCCTTTAAAGTTAGCACAATTTCTAGAAGGTAGATCTTGGAAAGCACATATGATAGGATCTCAAGTGCTAGATGGTTTCTCCACTAACAAGGCTCCTTTGTTCAATGGAATGAATTATGCATTTTGGAGCATAATAATGAAGACTTACTTGATGGCCCTAGGTTTCAATATTTGGTAATCAATGGTAATAAGATACACAACACCACAAATTACACCAATGGATGCCACTGGAAAAAAGGCTAGGGAAAATAATGCAAAAGCTATGAATGCAATCTTATGCGGGATTTCAAAAAATGAGTTTGTTAAGGTTATGCATTGTGAATCTACAAAAGAGATTTGGGATAAACTCAACACTATTTATGAAGGTGATAGTAAGGATAGAAAAGCAAAACTCCAAACCCACCATAGGTAGTTTGCAAGTTTAAAAATGAATAATGATGAAAACATTACTAGGTATTTTCTTTGTGGTGATGAGATTGTTAATGTTATTTGAGGACTTGAAGAGAAAATTGAAGAATTTGTGATCATTAAAAAAGTCATGAGATCCATACCATTGAGATTTAATGCGAAGGTCTCTGCCATTGAAGAAATGAAGGATTTAGACATGATGAAAATGGATGAGATCCATGGAATTCTTATAGCCTCCGAAATGAGAACTAAATCTGAGAGACAGTCGAAGAAGGAAGCATCATTCAAGGTCTCAAAGAAAGAGAAGATAAAATAACTATAATCAAGTGAAAATTCAAGTAGTGAAGAAGATGAAAATGAAGCTCTATTCATTTGGAAGCTAAAGAAAGGATTGGGCAAATATAAAATAAAGTTACCATTTAAATGCTTTAATTGTGGTAAAATTGGTCATTTTGCAGCCAAATGTCCAAATAAAGGAAATAATGATGATGAGAGAAACAAATCAAAGTAAAAAAAGGGATTCAAGTCGAGCAAAGACAAGCAAAGATTTGAGAAACAAAAGAAAAGCTTATACTCCAAGAGGTATAGCAGCTCATCCAAAGAAAATAAAGAAAGTGATGTTGAGAGTGATAATGAAGAGATTCTTTTCATGACTATAGAAGAAAATGCAACCACCAACAAAGATAATTTGGAGGAAGATGAAGACATGGAAGAAGAAGGTGAAGTGAACCTTGAAGAAGAAGTTATTTGTGCATTGGAAGAAATAAAAGAATTTAAGAAGAAGAATTGGAAAATAAAGTTACAACTCTAAAAATATGAAGAAGAGAATCAAGACTTCAAAATGAAGACATCACAAGTCTTTGAGGAATCAAACAAGGTAATTTCTAATCTAAAAGTCCAAATCGAAGAAGCAAAGAAAATTAAAGAAGATCTAACATATCAACTAAAGAAGAAAGGGGAAGACTGTGAAAGGTATGAATCTGAGATCGATGTTTTAAAAAGGGATCTAGAAAAGGTGAATTCTAAAATAGCAAGTGAATTGAAATCTCAAAAAAGCACTCAAGTTTTGAATAAAATTATAGAGAGTCAAAGATCACCATCTAAAAAGTTAGGTATTGGGTATGAGAAGGAAAAAGAGAAAGGTAAGAGCTATGCTGAATATCTTAAGGAACTAGTGAAAAAGGAGACCAAGAAGGAAGAAGCCCAAAATACAAAAAACTAGCTCTATCAACAAAGAAAGCAAAGGAGAACAAAACTTTAGAAGACCTTTTACTCCAAGATATGTAAATAAAACTAAGATTGGTAATTATTTTGATGGATATTGTTATTATTTCAATCATTTTGGTCATAAGAAATTATATTGTAGAAAGAAAACCAAGGATATTGAAGTCAGGAGTAGAAATAAAGGAACCTATGGAGCTTCAAACAGAAACTACAATTCGTTTGCTCCCTTATCAAACTTTGATGAAGCTATAGTTTGTTGCAAGTGCAACAACTATCGATATATAACATGATATTGTATAAGTGTTTTTGAATCTGTAAGACAAGATCAAAAGTTCAAAGCTCCAGTGATAAATAAAAGAGAACCATCAAAGACCTGGAAGAAGAAGCAAGAAGAATCCATGATTGTTCAAACAACATTTCATGTTAGAGATGAAGGACAATAATGGTTCATTGATAGTGGATGTTTGAGACACATGACTAGAGATAAAAGCAAATTCATCTCATTAAAAAGGATTAATGAAGGCACGGTGAAGTTTAGAGACAACACTACAACTAGAATAATAGGAAAAGGTACACTTCGTCTAGATAATGGAAAAACCAAAACAAAAAATGTGTTATATGTGGAAGGGTTAAAGCATAATATTCTAAGTGTTAGCCAAATGTGTGATCAAGGACACACAGTCAAGTTCTTTTTTGAAGGTTGTGAGATCAAAAAAGTGACACAGGAGAACTAATTGTAGATGCTCATAGAACCATAAACAACCTATACATGCTTGGAGAAATGAGAGGAGAGAAATGTTGTTTGAGTCAAGTTGAAGAGAGTTGGCTATGGCATAGAAGGTTAGGGCACATAAATTTTGATAATATTGTGAAAATTAGCAACAAACAGGTTGTGTGAGATATGCCCAAGATAATGAAACCTTCAAGCACTCTATGCAAGCAATGCCAATATGGGAAGCAAAACAAAACAAGGTTTAGAATGAAGGAATATTCGACCACCAAACCACTAGAGCTGATTCATATGGATCTTAGTGGTCCTACAAAAATTGAAAGCATGCAAGGTGAGAGCTACTTTATGTTGCTCATTGATGATTATACTAGAATGACGTGGGTAGCCTTTCTAAAATAAAAATTAGAAGCATTTGAAAAGTTTAAAGCTTTCAAGGCATTAGTAGAAAATGAAAAAGAGCTGAAAATAAAATGCCTAAGGTCAGATCAAGGAGGTGAGTTTATTTCAAATGAATTCATTTTGTTTTACGAAGATCATGGAATTAAGAGACAATACTTAGCTGCAAGGATTCCACAACAAAATGGAGTGGTGGAAAGGAAAAATCAAACCATTCAAGAAATGGTTATAACTATGTTGAATGAATCTAAGCTATCAGATAGATTCTGGAGAGAAGCAGTTAATATAGAAGTATATATCTTAAATAAAGGGCAAATCAGATTTAATAATGACAAAACTCCTTATGAAATGTGGAAAGGAAGACTAGTTTTGGTCAAACATTTTAAAGTATTTTGAAGTAAATGTTTTATCAACAAGAATGAAGAAAACTTGGGCAAATTTGATTCAAGAGCTGACGAAGGAATTTTTCTTGGCTACTCCATCAAAAGCAAAGCCTATAGATGTTATAACAAAGGCTACAAACTATCGTAGAAAGTGCTAGTGTTAGAATAGATGAGATCATGAATCAAAAGGCAAAAGAACCTTCAGAAGAGCCTCTAGAAATACCCAATCTTGTAGAAGAAGAAGGGGAGGAAGAAAATGCAGAAAAATTGAGTGAATCTAAAAGGTAGGACACCAAAGCACCATCTCACTTTGTTTAGAAGAATTATGTTGAAAGCCAGATCATTGGCAACATTGATGCTGGGATGAAAACTAGATGAAGAATTATAAGTATACCTGAGCATGTAAATTTCTCTTTGTTATCTAAGGCAGAGCCTAAGAATTTTTATGAAGCTAGTCACGATAAACATTGGGTAAAAGCAATGGAAGAAGAGTTAGATCAAATTGAGAAGAATGAGACTTGGGAACTTGTGCCCAGGCTAATGGATTAGATTGTGATTGGCACTAAGTGGGTTTTTTGAAACAAATTGAATGAAAATGGCCAAGTCACTCGAAACAAAGCAAGGTTGGTATGTAAGGGGTATGCTCAAGTAGAAGGTGTAGATTTCGAAGAGAATTTTGCTCCTATTTCTAGATTAGAAGCAATTCAAATATTTCTTGCATTTTCAGTATTCAAAAATTTAAAAGTTTATCAAATGGATGTTAAATCAGAATTTATAAATGGAAATCTAGAAGAGGAAGTTTACATAGAATAGCCAGAAGGATTCCTCTTATCAGAAAATAAGGATTATGTGTCTAAGTTGAAGAAGGCTTTGTATGGATTGAAACAAGCTCCTAGAGCATGGTATGATAGGCTTGATAAATACCTACAAGACCAAGGATTCAAGAGAGGATATGTTGATAGTAATCTTTACATCAAAACTGAAGGAGATCACTAGTTAATTATTGTGGTGTATGTAGATGATATAATCTTTGGAGGAGACAATGAAGAAATGTCTAAGATATTTGTCGAAGATATGCAAAAGGAATTTTAGATGTCCATGTTAGGTGAGTTTTCATTTTTCCTTGGTTTACAAATCTCTCAGTTTAACAAAGGAATATTCATATCCCAAAGTAAGTATGTAAAGGAGATGTTGAAGAAATTCCATATGGAGGAGTGTGCCCCTGTTAGCACACCTATGGCTATAGGTATGAAGTTGAGCAAAGATGATGAATCTCTGAATACTGATCAAACTCTTTACAGATCAATGATTGGGATTTTACTATATGTGATGGCATCTAGGCCAGATATCATGCAAGCAGTAGGTATGGTTGCACGATTTCAAGTAGCTCTAAAAGAAGCACATGTGCAAGTCGTAAAACATATATTTAGATATTTAAAGAGAACCTTGGATTATGGGTTGTGGTACCCAAGAGGTAAAGACTTCACATTGGTAGCATACACGGATTCAGATTGGGTAGGTTGTGTAGATGATAGAAAAAGTACAAGTGGAGGAGCTTTCTTTCTTAGAGATAGCCTAGTATCATGGTTGAGTAAGAAGCAAACTTTTGTATCTCTATCCATAGTAGAAGCAGAGTACATAGTGGCAATGCTATGTTGTACACAAGTTCTATGGATGAAATAAACCTTGAAAGATATCCAAGTAGAGTATAATCATCCAATCTCCATATTCTATGATAATACTAGTGTGATAAGTATTTCAAAGAATCTAGTTATGCATTCCAAAACTAAGCATATCCCTATATAGTATCATTTCTTGAGAGAACAGGTGGTAAAACAACAAGTAAAATTGGAATATGTTTCCACATTTGAATAGATGGTAGATATCTTCACTAAGACACTTCCAAAGGAAACATTTGAGTACCTATGATAGAAGTTGGGAGTAATTATTTTGCTTCTTGCCACTGAAGGGAAGCATCAACTAAGGGTGAGCTAAGTACTAGCTCTTGGATAGAACCTTTGCCATTGATGTCAAAGGGGGAAAAGTATAGAAAGAGGATGTCACAGAAAGGGGGAGCTACAACAAAGAAGGATTCAGATAGAAGAGACAGTGTAGTAAGGGGGAGCAGTTTCAGTATGTGGTTGCCATCAATGACAAAGGGGGAGATTGTTGGAATATTGTCATTGATGTCAAATGGAACTATTGCTAAAGTGAATGGAATTGATTGCCAGAAGTGAATGGAAATGTCGATAGAAGTGAATGAAATTGTTGCCAGAAATGAATGGAATTGTTGATGAAAGTGAATGGAAATGTCGACAGAAGTGAATGGAATTGTTGCAGAAGTGAATAGAAATGTCAACGGAAGTAAATAGAATTATTGATGGAAATGTTGACGGAAGTGAACGAAATTATTGATGGAATTATCAACCTTAGCCGACCTATTGGGAGGAGTTGTGATCGTTTGAAAGAACCTTTTCACTTGAAGAGTCATGACCTTAATTTGTAGCTTTCTATGGGTTATAAATAAGTGCATAACGAATGTCAAAACAATAGATTCAAAAGTGGAAGATATATAAAAGAAGAGCAGAATTTTTAAAGGCAAATTTTTGTGAGAATATTAAAAATAAAAAATTAGCAAGTATAAGGAAGAGTATATCAGAGAAAACACTCAAGTGTAGATCAAATATAAAGGAGATAAAACAAGTGTTCTATCATCTATTATTTTTACAACAAATTTGAGATAGAAGAGTGATTTTTTCTGAGAAGGTTGGTGCCTTCATTTTGAGGAGATTGGTGTCTCTTGCTGAGTTGGTGCTCGATGAAAGAGGTTGGTGCTCCTGTAGGTTGGTGCCTACAAAATTGTTTTTGGGGTTGGTGCTCTGGTAGGTTGGTGCTCTAGTAGGTTGGTGCCTACGAATATTTATATTAAGAGAATTTCTCCATGGTTTTCTTTCGGAAGGGTTTCCATGCAAATCTGTGTCTATTTGCATTATGTGGTTTTGCATTGTATTCTTTGATTGCTTTAAATATATTAATTTTGGAGTAATTTGAGGTTTTGGATTTAAGATTAATAGTCAAAAATGAAAAAATATCTTATACTGATTCAGCCCCCCTCTTAGTATAAGTGTGTGCTTAACATGTTTTATATTCCTTTTTGCCATTCATGTTTTACATGCTTCCCAATGTGATTTAGTATATTCTACATTCCTCTTTGCAGTTTATGTTTTACATGCTTTTCAATGTGATTTAATTTGTTCTATAATAATTTGTCATTCATTTTCCATCCTTTTTTCATCAATATTATACCATTTACTTAACAATCCTAATTTTCCAATCTTTCTAACTAGCCTCATATCTTTTCCTTAACTCATTTTTTAAATTAACATAGGTTTATATTTCAAAAACTTTCACTTTTTGGTTATTTTTTGCACTAAATTCTACAGGTTCACCTAGTGTTATTCACATTGGATGCCTTCACCTTTATTGCAGTCTATTTATTTATATACAACACTAAGGTAAGTAAAGGTATGTATTTTTCAATTATATCCTTTACTTTGTCTTATTTTTTGATTACTGCACTTTACTTGGCATCAAAATTATGTGTTATCATGTTCTATTTACCAAAGCACCATCCCATGTTGAACTCATGTGACACATGATGAGATTTGAGTGGGGCATATGTATACACATAATATTTTGAAACTTATATCAGTTAATGACACTTTATATCTTGCAAGTACCCATCAAGTCTCAATCTCTTTGAGTGCATGCTTTAAGAGGTGTACCAAGAAAGGG
Source organism: Torreya grandis (assembly GCA_037957365.1). Lineage (NCBI taxonomy): Eukaryota > Viridiplantae > Streptophyta > Pinopsida > Cupressales > Taxaceae > Torreya > Torreya grandis. The sequence continues at coordinate 1,154,017 of JARHVA010002525.1, forward strand.
GTGGGTAGACCATTGGTGATTTTTAAGATTGTTGTCCCTTTTTCTACATGTTATCTACACACTTATCTCCTAAAATAATTTACCCTAATCTTATTCTTATCAGTTGAACCCATTCTAGAATTTTTACACACTTTATCCTCCTTTTCCTTACCTAAATCCCAATTTTTTAGTTAGCTATACAAGGTCGATTAGGTTGACCCTATATAGTTTCACGTTATTTTCACTTAGGAGATATTTTGACCTTTGGCCAACCTAGCTTGGGACCTAGTGAATTATTTTATAGAATTGTACCAGGTCGACTAGGTTGACCCTATCAACTGATATTTTTAGAAGGTTTTAGGGAAAGATCTACCTATATATACAAGTTCATTTCCCACCATTTGATAAGAAATAAGTGAATAAGAAGTAAGTGCAAATAAACATCTACTAATTAATCATTCTAATTGAAAAATAAAGCTTAGGGTTCCATACTTTCTTTATAGATATGGATCTTATATTGTGGAGAAGTCTTTTGGATGCATTGATAGGTTGTGTAACCTAGAGATGATTTGTCTTTGTTATCCTTACATACCACAATAATTTCTTACAAAACACCTTGGCCAAGATAGAGATTGAGGCTCGATGGGTTCTTCTTCAAGGTAAGTATTCTTAACTTTATTTATCTTTTGTAAGAGTAGATAGATAATGCAATTTTGCTTCTCTTTCATGCATTAGAATTCCATATACATTGATGTGAGTATATATCTTCTATGCATGTTTAGTTTTTGTTTTGTTTCTAACCCCCACTTTGTGCCACAAGCTTTGGTCAACACTAGATTATATTTACTTTCTTGTTATTAGCATAGGTGAAATATTAAAACCTAGGACTCCCTTAGGGTTATTACATGATTGTGTTAGACTGGAGGCTTTGGAACCCTCTTTAGCATAGTGTATTTTGATAAGTAACACCCTAATTAGGTCTAGTGGATCCCCATATTGGTCATGCTACTGCTTAATAAATTTATTACCAAATAGAAGTGTAGGTATGTTATATCTTCACTGATCTAAGATTGATTTATAGACATGATGCATTTATGATTACATACAAAGGTCATTCAAGATTTAATCATCTATATTTAAATATAACAAGCATAATTATAAAAGTGCCAATGACAAATACTAAACAAAAATAAAAAATATGCACAACATCGCTTTGACATAGTATGAGACATCACAAGTATTTTGGATAAATAATTGATATCATAAATTTACCTTTATTCTCATTTACTTATATGATGTTATTGTAACATTTTGTTGGTTATTTTATGCCTATACCTATCTAAACTCTCAGTTGTTACTTTTAATCACAAAGTGACATCAACAATACCAATTCAAATATTAATCATAAAAATCATAACTAAAAACATTATAACCAACCATAGCATAAAATAAAACTGAAACATGATTATTATCAGATAAACAACCCCATACACATGAAAAATCATATAAACAATAAAATGACATATACAAAAGTGCAGTGACCATGTTATTTAAAGTCTAACCATTAAGGATATGAAAACTTGTAAATGATATATGGTTCCCCTTGTTCCCTTCTATCATAATTATTAAATTTATTCTAAATGTTTGATATATATTTATCAAGTTTAAATTTAAGACCAACTGGTATATAATCCAAAAAAGGAAAAATAAAATAACCAACATACATGGATCCACACATCAAAATAATGTGAGGATGGGTAAAAGGGCCCAAAAAAAGATAAATTATGGATTTCATGGGTTGTAAAATATACCTAGGGCACATTTGGTGAGATTGTTGAATATATTCTAGAGGAAGAAAGAATAAATAATGAGGGAAAAACATAGAAAACAATCTTGCAAGTATAAAATGAAAAAAATAGAAAAATAAAATATCATAACAAAAGACCATGGGATAACATAAAGAAGGAGAATGGAAAAATCACATAGACAGTTTTCAATAATACTCTAATTCAAATAAATGATACATATGCACAAAATAATATTAACAACATTGTAATGGCAAGCCTTGTATGAAGAATGGGTTCATATACAAGTTAACAATCTTAATCCTGAGGAAATAAACATCATTAAGGATTTAAATCTCCTACTCAAAGGATATCATATCCCTAAAATTTTCAAAAAATATGAACTTATTAGATCCAATTCAACCACTGAGAATTATATTGTCAAATCTAGCTATGAAATCCTAGTTGATAGACTAGACAATGGCTTCCCCTAGAGTAGGATTTGGATCAAGGAACTTATTCCTAAAGTGAACACTTTTCTTTGGCTCATCATTCAAAATAAAATACTCACAATAGAAAATATTTAAAAATATAGACTAATGGTTGTCAATAGATGTCCCTTGTGTGAAAAAGAGGAGGAATCAATTTATCATCTAGTTCTAGACTACTCTTTTGCTTTCAAGGTTTGGGGCATAATTCTTAGTACCTTTAACATGTCTTGGGTACACCCTCTATAACTCTTAGATATTTGGCATTGTCAAATAGCTCCATTAAAAAGTGATGCATTAAAGAAGTTATGAAATTGGGCCCTCCCCCACACCCTATGGGGAATATGGAAGGAACATAATGATATAATTCTTATTAATTATAAGAGCTCTAGTCTGAGAGTAGCCCTTAAGATTAGAATTATGCTATTATAAAATATCAAGGCATATAAAAACTTTAGTAAATTCACATGTGATGGGTAAGAATCAGTCATTACTAATAACTAAAATCTAGACATTTTATACACTCCAAGCAAGCATCCAAGAAGTGATAAGAGGAAATATACTAAATGGCAGACTCCTCTAGGATGGGTAAAATTAAATTTTGATGGAGCCTCCAAAAGGAAACCTGAGAGGGATGATGGATTAGGCATTATAAGAAAATTTAAGCATGAATTTATTGTATCTTATGTAGGTAGTACATGAATACAAACAAGTCATGGGGTAGAATCTAGAGTTTTGCTATGGAGACTTCAATTGGTGAGAGAGTTAGGGCTGAATCATTTGGAATAAGAAGGAGGTTATTTTAATGTTATCCATTACTTTATAAATAAGAATTAAAAAAGTTAGAGTTTTAGTAACATAATATAAGATGCCTTGGATATCATCAAATTTTTGGATGAGATTAAGATCTGACATATATATAGAGAAGGGAATCAACCTACAGGCTGGTTTTTTAATCTAGGAGTGGATATTAACAAATTTAAGAAATGGAGAACCAAAGAGGAAATGTTGGATGTTATCATCCAAATAATTAATTAGGATTAATTTCATTCCTTTATTAATGAAATAAATATTTAAATGGTGGTATTTGAAGGAGTTTCACCTATTATAGACAGTAAGAATATTATTTGGTTTATTATCTAGATTTGCATTAGTGTCTTATCATTGAAAGAGTGGACCTCCAGGCTTGATAAAAGAGAATTATTTAGACTCGAGTCTCTTAATAATATCAATTTTATTAGTATATCAAATCAAAATAGTGAATCCTCTTTATTCACTAAGAGGAGGAGGTGGTATAATGATGGATTGGTTGTCTTTAGTGAAAGTCATGTGGAGATGTGCATTGGATATTTCATCATAATTAAGTGAGTTGGGAGGGTGAGTAATAATTTACATTGGCATGAGTGCTACCTTATTTGGAAGAAGGCAACCCTCTATTTCCCATTTGTCTCTACATAAATTCATTTTGATCATAATTGGGGAAAAAATAAAATGGGAGGTAGTCTATGTCAGGTAAAACTATCCTCAATGGAGACATTGGCCAAATATTTGGAGCTATGGGAGATATTTTAGGCTAGAGAATTCATGAACTTAATTATGAAAATTGAGGGTTATGAACCTCATATTTACAATAAAATTTTATACGGATGGAATGATAGCTGTTATGATTTCAGGATTCAATTTGAGGTAATAGAGTAACTCATTGGCCATGTTATACGCATGAAAATGGATGGCTAAAAGTTCAATAAAACTAAAATAGATACTAAGAGAGAAATGAAAAAATTCTTGTCTATGAGGGAGGAATTAATACCATTCCAACATGGTCATCTTATGGATTCCATGATTCAGCTCTATAATGTCATGGCCAAATAGATTATGAAATTCATTACTTTAGATGGAAGGTAAAACTTTGTCTTAACCTTTCATTTTTTTCTCAATCTCTTCAGACATCAACATGTGGTTAACATTCCCTATTACATTTTTATTTCTATGGAAAGCTTTATTTTGGAATCAAAGAAAGGGAAAGAGAGATTTAATCTATACCAAGTAGTAATTCTACTTCTGTGGAAGTATGTCAAATATAAGAAGATGAGTCTAATTTATATGCCCTAAAAGGAATAAGTTCAACATTTAAAATAACCTTCCAAGTAGCTTCAAAGATCTAAGAGGAATAAGCTAGTTCAGAAGAAGGATGGGGAAGGGTCTACCAAATCCACCATGGGAAAATCATCCAATATTGAAGACATTAATACTAAGATTGATAAAGATTGAATAAAAGAGGTAATTGAGGGTCTTAACCTTATAAATAATTAGGAAGATCACACCACCAATAGAGATAAGGATCATGGCAAAAGTAAAAGGAAAATTGAAGAATCAATGAGTAGAAATAAGCTTATAAGGAGAATAAAAACCTCAAAGATATTTGGGAAGAAATAGATATCCATAGATATTTCCTTATATGGTTCCAAAAGGACCAATGCTTAATCAAATAGACCATCAAAAAAGGTTTGGTCACCAAATAAGCATCTTTCAAAAAACAAGAATTTTTGGAGTTGGTAAACTAGGTTAGAATCTTGGAAGAGAGAGGTCAATAGTTTAGAAGAGGAAAACATATCTCTTAAACATAATCTTGAATCCCTTGTAGCTCAATTAATGCCATGGTTAGTAATTATCTTTCCAATATGGGGGTTCTTGTACAACTTATTAAAAACAACTCTGAAGGTGAAGGCTCGAGTAAGAAAACCAAAAGATAAAAATAAATGTGTAAAGGTAGAGTTCAAGTGCTCTTGAACATGGAATAAACTTTTAAATAAATGTTATATAATTGGAATGTATCTTTTAGAGGGTATGCTTTGTTGTTTCCTAGTTGGTTCTTTTATTAGTCTATTGTTTGTCTTTGTTGTATTTGTTATGAGTTGGTTGTGTCCCAAAATTTGGTTTGTTTCTATTTCATTGTGTAGTCCATTTTAGATATATCTAGATATTATGGCTAGGTATACATATTATAGATATAAGGGTAGAGTCCCTTTCAAAAAATTCCACTTTACCCTTAATAAAAAAATAAGCCTTGTAATAAATTAAGGTGTTTTCATAATTCCCCTAATTTTATGTGTGTATGTGAGTGAATGTATGCATGTGTCAAATTATAATAATAATATATAATTAAAGCACATACATTGAATTACCTATGGAAGGAAGGATAAAGTATTTCTATGTATCCATATATAATTTAATGGTTCACCAAATTATTGTGTAGCTATGAGCAATGGCCATATACCCAAAAGTAATCAAGGTCATATTAATTTTATGTAAAATATAGTAACTTTGAAAAATGAAAAATTAAAATTGAACATAGGAATGACAATGCTTGGTAGAACTTGAACCAGTGTTTCTCCCACTTCAAAAAATAAAATAAAATTATGATTAGAAATTTTGGAAAATCCATAGAAATAGATAGGAATTCTTAGGAATTTTTGACAACCCAATCTACTTCTTGATTAGGGGAGTATAAAATTTGACAATTTATTTTACTCTCAATTCTTTCAAGTTCACTCAATTATCACTCAATCTCTTTTTCACTCAAATTTTCTCATCTTAATCTATTTCATCTTGAATAATATTCAAAATACATAAATATATGCCCCATTTTGAGGTGAGGGATTCTAAAAATTTCTCCTACTATAACTCATCTCAAAATAAATAATTTAAAACATCATTTTTTATAAAAATATATATAATCGAATCTTTAAAAATCCTTGAAAAATTTGTATAAGCACATACATGTGACCATATTAAAATATCATCATGTAAATTATTTGAAAAAATTGTATAAATAATAGGTGACAATCACAAAATATCATCACATTGAAATGAATACAAGATCAAAGAAACAATTCCTTACACTAACCAAGAGATGAGAATATGCAAATAATTTGAATACTTGTTACATAATTTAAAGAAACACATACAACTTAAAGAAAAATAATACCCTAATAAGTGATTTACATAGGAAAAACCCTTTTTGGATAAAAAACCCACACTCCAAATCATCTTAATGTATTATTCAAATCATCAAGATTACAACACACTTGTAGAGCAAGCCTTCACAAAAGCACCACCAATATACTACACACAGGAGAAGAATTGGTTCCATAGAGATTTAGTGCCTTTACACAACTCTCTAGCTCAAAATATTCTATAAAGCTAGATACTTGAATTAAATCTTCTCACAAACTTCATGATTCATTCAATCTTCATTACTTAGCTTACATTACAAAGGAGAAACTTCTTACTTATAGAAGTTACAAAGAAGATTACATAATGAAGAAACTTAATGGGCAAGGAAAAAGTGCACCACCCTTTAGTGGAACCACTATTTAACAATAGTAACATGATTATAGTCTTGTGTAAGAGTCAAAAGTGGATCCTCCACTTTTGACACATCATCCTCCACTCTCACATGCCTCTAAAACTGCATTCCACTCTCACATGTGCCTCCAATCTAGAATAGTAACCTGTTCTCCACTATCCCAAGTGACTCTACATTCTTCCAAGATATTATTCATAAAATTTTGACTTATCTTTCCACTCAAAATCATGAATCCAATTAAGAGGTAAGCTCCATATCCATTCTTGTCATTTTTCACCTAAAGCAAAATCATGTGCATCATAAAAGAAACAACTTGTTTCCTTAGTGGAGTAGTATGCACCACTCCACTCATGCACTTACATCATGTAGATTCCTCCATGGGCCATGAAAAATCATCAAAGTCCAAATCAAGACTTACATCACCACCTAAAACACCTACAACATCACATGCATAATCCTTTCCAACTCACCACTGCCACCTCAGTGACTGTGAATAGTGTCTATGAATAGTAGCTCACAAATAGTGTCTTGAATTGTCAAGGTTGAGAAACCTAAATTAAAAAAATTCTCACACTTATTGAAAACCTTGAAAGACCCATAGGAACTGAACCAACATGAACTTAAAATCTAGGGGCCAAGAGGACCATAGAGGACCATAGACTTTGAACACCATCTAAACTTCTCTATGCTCACAAGCTTAGTTAATGAATCTGATACATTCATTAAAGTCTCTAAATTTATAAAATACACTATACCATCCTTGACCATGTCTCTTAAAAATTATATTTTACATAAAAATTTTTGGTCTTGGAATTAAAAGTTAGGTTCTTTGTTCTACAAATAACACTCTAACTATCATAATAAACTATCACTGCACCTTACTTTAACCCAATCTCTGAGCATAATCTCTTAATCCAAATGGATTATTTAAAGGCATGAGTAGATGTCATATGCTCTACCTCTATAGTTGACAAAATTACCACAACTTATTACTTACTCTCTAACTTATTACACCACCAAACAATGTAAACACATAACTCTAATGGATCTTCTACTATCAACATCACCTGCCCAATCTAAATCTACATAACCAAGAATGTCAAGAGGATGTCTATCTCTAATCATGTTATCATGATAGCATAATGAATACTCTGAGGTACTTCTTAAATAAATTAATACCCTTTTAACTACATCCTAATGAAATCTACCAAGATTAGACATATAACATGAAAGAACTCCCACTGCTTGGGCAATGTTTGGTTTAGTGCAGACCGTAACATACATCAAACTTATAATTGTACTTTAATAAGTCACTCTGATCATGTCTTCCATGTATAATGGGTATGTAGGACATTATGCAATAGATAAATTTGTTCCAACTAAAAAAATAAATGCACAATTGTCTGCAATCTTACATTTTAAATCTCTATAAAATTGAATTCACATACTTACTCTGGACAAGCCATAACTTTCTATTATGTATCTTTCTCCTAATATACTTACCAAGAATGTGTCTCAAAACACCAAGATATTTCATCTAAAATTTTTCTAAGTGTTGAGATTTAAGTTCTAAAATTAAAACTTTCCCATTGCTAATAAATAACATATCATCAACGTATAAGGCAATAACTAGGAAATGATCACCATCAGTTTTATAATAAGCACAATGATAATATTTAGATCACTCAAACCCCAAACTCAATAAATATGTATAAAATTTATGGTACCACATCCTAAGACTCTATTTGAGACCATACAAGGATTTATTTTACTTGCAAACCAAATTTCATTTACCTTTCATCATGTAGTGCTCTGGACATGTCATATAAATCTCCTCCTCTGAATCACCATGAAGGAAAGCAGTCTTCATATCCATTTACTCAATATATAAATCATAGGTTTCTATAATATAAAGTAAGAATATAATGGATGTCATTTTTTCAACATGATAAAATATCTCACTGTAATCAACACCCTCAACCTGAGAGTAACCTTTTGAAACCAACCAAGCTTTTTACTTTTCAACATTGCCATCTAAACTGATTTTTTTCTTGAACACCCATTTTTATCAAATGAGATTATGTCCTTTAGGTAATGGTACAAGGTCCCATGTATCATTATTCTTCAAAGTTACCATTTATTATTTCATAGAAACCTTATATGATTCTAAATCATTCATACCCAAAGTTGCTTCTATAGATCTTGGTTTATTAATGTTAGTACTCAAAGAAAATATACATCTCCAATCATCAGGAGAATACTTTTATGGTGGTTGTATACAACTTTAAAACCTTCAAAAATTTTGAGGTGGAATTTTTTCTTCATATACCTCCTTTTCAAAAGATTTAGAGTTTGATGAGCTCTCTTCAAATTCTTATCTCTGTCGTGGCCTCGAATCAACTTTTTTAGGCATAGGAGGAAGTTGAATAACTTCTTTCTTTTATATTTTCTCTAGCTGAAATGTAACATAAGAAGGCTTAGTTTCTACAAAAATAACACTTCTATAATATATTACCATCTATGCTACTATATCTCAAAGCTTGTATCCTTTCACACCATAACTATAACCTATGAAGATACATTTCATGGCCTTGTTATCCAACTTTGCTTGCTTCTCCTTTGGCACATGTGCATATGCCTCATAACCAAAAATTCTAAGATGTCTCAATGAAGGATTACAACCAGACCATGCCTCTATATGAATTTTATTAAAAAGCTTTGATTTATGATATTTGTTGATTAGGTAATAAGCAGTGGCTATAGCTTGGGCACAAAACCTTTGTCCTAGTCCAACACCACTAAGCATATTCCTAGACTTCTCCATCAATGCCTTGTTAATTATTTCTAAAAATTCATTCTACTAAGGTGAATATGGAGTTGTATTATGTCTCTATATACCATAATCTTTACAGAATATGTCAAAATCATTAGAGCAAAACTCATTGCCATTGTTAGTTCTCAAACACTTAATTTTATTTCTAGTCTATAACTCAACCATTACTTTAAACTCTTTAAAATGACTAAAAAATTAAGATTTACTATTTAGAAAATAAACCCATGTCCTTATACTATAACCATCAATAAATTAAACATATTATGTGGATTTTGAAATCAAAGGAACATTAAGAGGACCAAATACATTAGAATGAATAATATCTAATACACCACAAGATTTATAAGGACTCGAGTAAAATTTAATGCATTTTATTTTACCATAAACAAAATGCCCAAAGAAATCAAATTCAAGATTGAAATAAGTCAAACCTTCAACAAGGTTTTTATTATTCAAGGCCCTAAGGCCTTTTTCTCCAATGTGGCCAAGTCTTTGGTGCCATAACATAGTCTTCTTTGTAGGCAAATTTAACTCCATATAATGAGCACCCTTAGGTACCCAACAATGATGACCATTTGTATAAATAGTGATTACCTCTTTATCCAATTTAGTAGTCTCAAAATTAGTCTTCACATAAGTATTATTACACTCAATTATGCATGCATCAAGCTTGTACAAAGTGCCAATCCTGACACCTTTAGCTATCACCATAACACCTCTAAACATATTACAACTTGATTCAAAAAATGTAACCTTCACACCTGCATTTATTAGTTTTCTCACATATAATAAATTATGAACTAGCCTTAGGATATACACCACACCATCAAAGTATTTAATCATTCCATCTAGAAATTTGATTTTAACTCTACCATGACCAATAATGGTTAGAAAATAATGATCACCCAAGTACACCTTACCTCCATAAAACTCTTCATACTTAGAAAACCAATTTCTATTTGAGGTCATATGATAATATGCACCTAAATCAATTAACCATGCACCATTACCTGCATGTGTTACTAAGGCTGTAATAAATGCATCACTATCCTCCTTTGCAGACTTAGAATTAGAATCATACTTCTTTTTCTTCCTTTCCTCTTTTCCTTCCAATCAGTAGTGACCATGCTTGACACAATTCCAACATCACACCTTGGGATTTCTAAGATATTTGGATCTCCCCTTGGACTTTGATTTAGACTTTTCATGCTTCTCATTCTTCTAGCCTCTTTCTTTAGATCTTCCTTGAATATGTAGGGCCTCTTTAGCACTAATGGAAACTTTCCTTATCATTTATTTAGAAAGTAAATAACCTACAACATCCTCAACTTAAAAGGTTATATAAGTACTTCCTATAGCCATAAAAAGAGAATCCCATGCCTCAGGAAAATAACAAAGCAAAATTTGACATCTCTCTTCCTCATCAATTGTTACACCAACTGATATTAATCAAGCCACCAACAAACTAAATAATTTTAGGTGGTCTAAAATTTGTCCACCTTATTTCATTCTCAATAAAATCTTAATAATAAGAGACTTAACTTGGTAGATCTCACTTAGATTATTCCATAAATTCTTTGTTGTGGTTTCTTCATGGACATTAATCAGTACATAATCTATATAAACATAATATTTTGAAACTTTAATTGATAATTGACACTTTGTATCTTACAGGAACCTATCAAGTCGCAATCTCTTTGAGTACATGCCTTAAGGGGTGCATTGAGAATGGGGTGGGTAGACCATCAGTGTTTCATAAGATTTTTGTATCTTTTTCCACTTTCCATCTACACACTTATCTCCTAAAACCATTTACCTTATGTTTGTTCTTCTCATTTCTACCTATTCCAATCTTTTCCTCTTTCCATCCCTCCTTTTCTTATCTTAAAACCCTTTTGGATAGTTAGCTATATTGGGTCGACCCAGTATAGTTTAGGGGTATTTATCACTTTATTATCTTGTTAGCCTTTCAATTGACCCAAATCAAACCTAGTTAATTGTCCCCAAAAACAAACTAGGTCGATTAGGTTGACCCTGTATAGTTGACATTTTTGAGAGGATTTAGGGAAAGATCCACCTATATATATAAGTTCATTTCCAAAAATTTCATAAGAGAAGAATTATTAGAGAAGAAGTATGAGTGAACATATACTTATTGACCATTCTACTTGAGGAATAAATCTTAGGGTTCCATACTTTCCTTAGAGATATGGATTGTGGAAAAGTATTTTAGATGATTATATAGGTTGTGTATCCTAGAGATGATTTATCTTAGTTATCCTTACATAACACAAAAATCTCTTGAAAAGCACCTTGACCAAGGGAGATATTAAGGATTGATGGGTTCATCTTCAAAGGTAAGTATTCCTAACTTTATTTATCCTTTGTAAGAGTAGATAGATAATGCATTTGCATTCTTCTCCCATGTATTAGGATTTTGTATACATTGATGTGAATATATGTATTCTAATAAATTTTAGATTAGTTGTTTATTTTATTTTTTCTAACCCCCACTTTATGCCACAATATTTGGTGTGTAATAGATTAGATTTTGATTTTTTGTTATTAGAATAAGTGAATGTTTTAAACCTTAGGACTCTATTAGGGCTGTTGTGTGATTGTGTTAGACTATAATCTTTAGAACCCTTCCTAGCATGATATATTATGATAAGTGATCCCTTAATCAGGGCTAATAGATCCCCATATTGGTTATGCTCCCACTTAACAAGTGCATCTCCAATTGGAAGTGTAGGTATGCTCTATCTTCTCCAAGCTAGGATTGATTTATAGACATGATATATTTATGATTGCATTTATTATGGTGAACCCAATGTGAAACGAACCCTTGTAGGGTTTCTTTCACTTTTTCATTCTTTTATTCATTCTTTTGATCATCATTTTTATCATATATTTTGACATACTAGATCAATTCTGTCAACCCAACTATTTTTCTCTATGCACAGGTTTTTAAGAAAGAGCAACTAGATCAACCCAATAAACCCATTATAGGTTTCTAGCCTTTCAGACACCTAGTTTACCCTATAGGTCAACCCAGTCAACCCCTTATATTTTCAACACTTTTTCAAAAGGTTCTTGTATAGCTTTATCAATTCTAACGACCTAGTTTATAGGTTACTCAAGCATATTTCAAGGTTCTTCATCAACAAGATTCCTTCATTGCATCTCTAATCCACTAAGGTTCATTTATACCTCTCTATTTATTTATTTTCTATCCTTTATTTCACATTTTGTAGTCTTCAAAAATGCCCTTGCATAGTCAACTAGATTGACCCTACCGACCTAGTTCTATGTTATATGTGCTATCTGAAATAATTAGATTGACACTACTGACCTATTTCATTTTAGACTTTGATTTCATAGTAAAGTTTCAAACCTATCAACCTTATTCTATATTTTGTGCATATATTGTCAACACTATACCTTGTTTCAAATTTGGAATTAACTTTATATCTGCTAGTAATTAACTACCACTTTCTTTTCCTTTTATTTGCATGTTTAGAATAGTTCACATAGTCTAATTAGGGGATTTTTAATTAATCACTTAGTTTCAATATTTATATTTTATGCACACATGACCAAATGATAAAAAAACATAAAAAATCACTTTAACATTTTGTATACCCTAGGCCAACCTACTTTGATTTCATCACCAAGGGCAAATTCGAAATTAACTTTATATCTGCTAGTAATTAACTAACACTTTCTTTTCCTTTTATTTGCATGTTTAGAATAGTTCACATAGTCTAATTAGGGGATTTTTAATTAATCACTTAGTTTCACTATTTCTATTTTATGCACACATGACCAAATCATAAAAAAACATAAACAAGCACTTTAACATTTTGTCTACCCTTGACCAACCTACTTTGATTTCATCACCAAGGGGGAAGTTGACTTGATGCTATAGTCAAGTATAAAACATGGTTAATTATATATTCTAGCCAATCACATGACACCCTTATCAATATAATGTGTGAAGTGAGGGGGTAGGCCCCAATAACAAGACTATATCATTGTCACTATAGTCCTTTTCAACCCAAACTATTTGAAACCATCTTTATATTTCTATCTAGTACCTTGCTTATATCTAAATTCTAATCACACTAAAAATCATATCTTAATAATATAATAAACATTCAGGTTGATCAATTAGTTAGCTCTTTACTTTTCAAGTTGATTTCTTGCTCTTTGTTTAATTGTGTGCACAAAATCTTTCATTAGCCAATGTTAGTACAAGGTTTTGTTTTGTGTGCTTCAATTAGATTAACCAACGCTAATACAATTGGTTGTCTATTTCCTTCTAGTACTTATTACTTTTCATTACTTGAAAAGCTATCTATTTCAATTCATAAATTGTTATCAACTTTTTCATCTTCCTTAAGTCATCATAAATCCAATGCATTTTATAGTTTAAAAAATGGATGAGTAGAAACAAGGATATAGGAAAAATAAGGAATTTGCCTATTTTTAGCCTTTATTCACTATACAGGATTGACCCAGTTGACCTTGTACTATATACAAACTTCTTTTAGCCTCTATTCGCTATACATGATCGATCCAATCAACCTTGTACTATTTAAAAACCTTTTTTAGCCTCTATCCACTATATATGATCAACCTTATACTATTTATAGACCTTTTTAAATATTTGTTTACTATACAAGATCAACCTAATCAACCCTATACTATTTACAGACCCTTTTAAACCCCTATTTGCTATACAAGATTGACCTAGTCAACCTTATATTATTTTTTTATCACTTTTTGTTCTCCTTATGTGGTTATCTAGTCTTATTTCATCATGGTGACATATTTTTAGCCCTCTCTTAGTCTATAAGATTTCATAATTAAGGATTTGGATAATAACCTTAGTTATTTCATTATTTTAGATGAAACTATCCAATTTCTTCCTTCACCTTCTCCTAAACCAAAACCACTCATTACATAATGAAATGTAATTGAGGTCCTTCATCCTAATCCTCTTCTCAATTCCAATGTTGGGAATCATCTTATCAACACTAATACCCTTACAATAAATGTTCACAATCCTCTTATTACACCCATAAAAAGATCACCAAGTCTTATCAATTCCTAAATTAACATGGTGGAAACCACTCAAATTTATAATTTAGATGGTTCCCAACTTTTCAAAAACCTTGATGATAATACTATTTACACTCCTCAAAAGAATGGTGGCTTTACCAAGATTCCTTCTTCTACCAAACTTAAGGAAAATAAAACTAATGTTAGGAATCTTCCACCTACAAAGAATCCTCCTCCCACCAACACTACCAATCCTCTTCCTATCAACACTAATACCCCTCCTACAAACACCAACCCACCTTTTGATACAACTAAACTTCTTGCCCAAGTCATACAAAAAATGAACATCATGAAAATAACCAATCAATCTCAAGTGATGAACATGCAACAACATTTATGCAACGTGATTAGTCAACCACCTCAAGTCATCATGTCTCAACCAAGTCCAAATTTTTTCCCTCCTCCTCTTAGAGATGCCAATGGGAATATCATCCTTCAAACTCCAATGAATAATAAAATTCTTAAACATATTAAAAATGAACCTTTAGCCCCATTCATTACATCCATATATATTTAAAACATTTCTCCAACTAGCACATATAATGGGACTAAGGATCCTATTATCTTTCTTAAGTCTTTTGGAAATCTCTATTAGGAACAGGTCCAAACTGACACCTTTGCTACCACCAAGCTCTTAGACAAATCCTTTATTGGTGATCCAATTGAATGGTACAACCAAATTCCTAGAAATGACATCTCACAACTAGAGGATTTAGGGCATGCTTTAGTAAAGGAATTCTAACATGATGACCATTCTAAAAACTACCTTAGCCATTTCATCAATGCCAAACAACTTCCTAATGAATCGTCTCATACTTTTATCAAATGAAAAAAGTCTCTACTCATAAAGTGGAACATACGATGAATGGTGATACTCTTTTAAAATTATTTGTCACTGATCTTAAACCTCCCCTTCAATACAGATTTCAAATATTTTAACCTCAAACTTTGGAAGAAGCCTTAGATCAGGAAAAAATGCAAGACTTTATTATGACTCAATTTGAACCATCTCAAACAAATACTAAAACATATTTCCAATCATTTTCTCATAACATTGATTCATCCAAGCCTCCTCAAAATAAAAATAGAGCATCTAATTTTTCCAATTTTAACCGAACCCACCCACCCTTGAGTCTATAATAACTTAAGAATAAATTACCACCCTTTAAACCCATGAGCTTTGATCCTTCAAAACCTCCTCCAAAATGGTACAATCCTGATAATTTTTGTTGGTGGCAAACTACTATAGGTCATTCTCATGAGTCTTGTCATGATATTCACCATTTTATTATTTCTTCCTTGCTTGGTCCACATTTCCATCTTGATATTCTCACAAAAAAAATATTATAAAGACTATGTTCACGCTTCTCAACTTCAATCCTAAGAACCAAAATCAATTCAAAATCAACTACATAATAATCAAGAAAAATTATCGCATATTTATAACTCATTTGATAATTTTTTTCAAACCACAATTGATCCTTCTTACTACTCCAATAAGGAAAGGATAGCTAACATGAACAACTTTAAACATATTGTGGCATCCATTGAACCTCAACATCTTATGTCACATGAACCAAAAGAGTACATAGTTTAAATTCCTACTCATACTCATATCATACATGGCCCTCCTTTACTTACTCATAAACCTAATACACACCATATGTCACATTCAACCTCCTTAAAATCTAATAAACTAACACATTTAGCTATCTCTAAAAACACTTGCCAACCCAATGCAAAACACTTTAACAGTTCAATGTTACTTCACTTCAAATCACATATTGGGGCATCTTATGGTGCCCATCCACATGTCCCTTCAGACTGTGGGACATCTTGTGATGCCCATCCCTACATACACTTACCCATAATATTCCCACTATTATTTTATAATGCATAATACCAACCAAATCTATCTTCAAAAAACCTTTTGGGATATAGATGTTAGCATAGATCTTACTTGTTCTTTTTGTCTCATGTTTATTTATTTTTGTCTCATGTTCCTGTTTGTCTCATCTTTCTCTTACTTTAGCTTTATAAGCATCATTATTTTCCTTTACATTCTTTGGTTTTATTTTATATTATATTTGGCATTTGCTTTTATTTTTGTCCTCATATATTTATTTTATATTTTCATGTCATTATTTACCTTAGTAGCTTTATGATCATCCCTGCCTTTCTTTAGAATTTACCTCTTGATGTACCATAGTCTTATTTATATTTTGTCATTTCTATTTTGGCACCTGTTGGGCATTTTTTTGGCCCATATACAAATCTTGTGCCTAGATGAATAAGCTGAGAAAAATTCTACAGCTTGAAGGTCAAACAATAGTTTTGTGAACAAGTCTGGAAGGGATTAAAAACCTTAGAAAATATAATTATAGATCCTTTTGGGCTAAGTCTTCACTTTGGAATTCTTTCAACCTTTTCATTACTAAGATAGATACTTTCAAGATCCTTTTTTGCATAAGTGTTGAATTCTTTTAGACAAGTTGTCTGAGACAAAGTTCCTGAAGGGATAATTCTTTCAGACAAAATGTCTAAAGAAAAAGACAAATATTTAATTCTTTTGGGGAAATTGGTTCACAACAATTTTCTCAAAGACCTATTTCTTTTGTGAGATTTTTTTTAGGAGATTTCTGTCAGGTCTTTTAGGCTAAGTATCAGGAATTGTTTCAGACATTTTGTCCAAAATAAAAGGCTTAAAGGATTTTTTTCTCTCAAAAAGTGTACCAAGCAAAAGTTTTGAAATATATATATTTCAAAGTGAAGTGGCCAAGACAATTTTACCAAAGGGATTTTCTCAAGAAAATGGTCCAATACAAAAAAATCCAAAGGGCATTTTCAATTCTTCTAAAGGGCACTTTCAAGAAGCCAAGGGACCACTTACATTTTTCTAAAAGGCACTTATCAAGAAGTCTAAAGGTAATTTTTTTGGAAAAGTGCCCAATGACAAAAGGCTGAAAGGTATTTTATATAAGGCTAAAGGAAAACATTATGGAGGAATTCCTTTAGAATGAAGTGATGAAACAAAAAACACAAAAGACCATTTCCCAAATTCCAAAGGGAAATTTACTTGGAAAAAGGGGACCTTTTCAAGTTTTGAATGGTTAAAACACTTTTTTTGAAGAGTCATTATCATGCCAAAATATCTTATGTAGCAATTCCAAAGGGTATCTTTGGAGGAAGAGGACCTTTGCAAAAGTCCTGAAGATTTTTTCTTTAGGGAAAGTGGCCAAAGCAAATTTGTTCGAAAGGTCTTTTCCAAAAAAATTGATGGTTCATTTCAAATAACCAAAGGACATTTACAAAAGTTCTGAAGGGTACTTTCCCATTAGAAAGGGGAATTTTTGAAGTGGCCAAAAGATACTTTTCCTTTAGAAAGGGCACTTCTCTTAAGGACTTTTCAAACTTTGAAGGGTCATTCTCAAAAAGTCCAAAGTTTAATTCCTTTAGGAAAAAAGTCCACAAAAATTGTTCAATAAAATTGTCCAAAAGAAAAAGGCTCATAAGAAAGTGTCTAAATGATAAATGAGATGTTTGCATAAACATAAAAGATGGATCTATTAAAATAGCCATTGGCATTTAAAAACTATCAAAGGGGTCTATATCCTACATATAGGACATATAAAGTGAAGGGGCATGCTAAGTTTTAAATGAAAATATCAAATCATTCACACTTGATAGGGACATGTAGCTACCTTTGACATGGCTCTGTCAATTCTAAAAAAGGGACTTGAATGCAAAGTAGACCCATGTTGGACCAGATGCATTAACAGGGGTAGGTGTTTCTAGTTAGGCTATGTAAAGGAAAAATAGGCCTTTTAGACCTAATAAAGATAAAAAGAGCTATGCAATCTATAGACTTACATCAACATAAATGGATATAGGAAAACTAATGTCCTTAGATTGGTTTTCCATCTACAGGGAAGATCTGGTCTAGGTTTCAAAGTATGAGCTAATAGGTGCAATTAATGGAGAGGTTCTCATCCTTTAACATGGCCATCATCTCTGACAAGTGGCCACTCAATGCAAAAATACCATGGCTTGGTCTAGATTCAGAGTTATGGGGATTTTGTCCTTATATGTGCAAGACAAGTGAAAAATGGCATGGGGATGAAAGGTGAATATTAGGTGATTAGAAAAGGTATATTGGGTATTAAAAGCATTGTTGGAGAAGTTCTTGTTTTCTATCATGTTTACTTATCAATGAGAAAGCTTAAGGTTATTAGGAAAAATAAATTTTCATTTATATAAAGAAAAACAATGCCCTAATTAGTTAAAAAAATGGTGGAGCATTCATTATAGTAAGGTAGCAGCTTAGCTATCATGTCTCAAATAGTCTCCTCTCTCCTTTTCTCTCTCCCCCTTTTCTCTCATCCCTTTATGCTATATAAAAAGGCTTTTGAGCCTAAAAAGAGATCCCTCAACTAGTGATAGAGTTAATATATCAAAATCAACTTGTAAACACCCACTTGAAGTAATAAGATAAACTTTTTGATTCTAGTTTTGGGTGAAGTGTGCATTATTAGAGTTTTAAATTATAGAATTTATGTCTCTTTTCATCATCTGTGAACCCTCCATGCACCTTTATTCAATTCTTTTAGTTCCTTGTAGGTTGTGAGAAGTGTTAGACATTGGTGCCTTTTTGAAGTGTCGCAAGTTTATAGTGTCTCACATAGACCTATTTATTTCTATCCTTAAAATTGTAAGGTTTACCTTTGACCTCCACAAAAAATACTTATGCTTATGGCCTTGAGATAGGATTAGAATAGTTTGTGTCTTGGTTAGGCTCATTAGTAGTTTTTAAGGTTTCCAAGCTGAAAGTGGATCATTTCATATTTTGGTACATCACCATCCTAAGCTTAGATTTCCCTTTCATGTTATCTTTCTCTTCCCTTTTCCCTAGTTAGTAGTAGATTATAGTGTGGGAAACAAGCCAAAGTGAAGCATTTGAGGAGATAACCTCATTAAAAATCCTAGATGTTCAACTTCACTACAAGATACCTAGAATAGCATTTGAGGCTATTCCAATATTATAGTTGGGAGTGAGAGAGCCTAAAAAACTCTCCCACAAGGGTGTAATTCTAGTCTACAATAATTTCTTGCACACCTAATGGGGCATATTTCAATAAATATTGGTCAAGCTTGATGCTATTTTGATCAATTTCTAGTGGTTATAGTTTTCATCTTTTAGTATCTAGTGACTCTAAAGAACACTCAGTAATTTAGTGGTATAACAGTAACTATCTTTCATGCCAAAGGTGTCTACAAGATCAGCTTCTAGAGGTATTCCTTTTGAGTTTATTGAACTTACGTTAAATTCATCCAAAAGGTTAAAGTTCATCAATACTTTCCATATGTAAGGAAACCTTTTCCTAACCCAATCTCAAGGCTTACCCTTGAAAGCAACCTCTTGATAGTTTCCACTATTACCATGATTCCCTAAAGATCTTTTGTAGGCTTTAGCAGCCAAAGTCCTTTGAATCTAACATAATATGATCTTATGCCAGTAGTAGCTCTCAAAATTATCCTATATTTTACAAGAGACCAAGCCATAACCCCTGCTGAACACATCAATGACATAGCCAATTTTTGCAATATCCATAATGTCATTTTAGAAAATATAGCTATTAGAGTGTTAGTTGTATCCCTTAAGAGAAAAGATTTAGATTGGTATAGAGGATTATCTCCTAATTCTATTCAATCATGGAATCAACTAGGATTGGCCTTGTGTGATAGATTTGTAGACAAGAGTGACCATTTGTCACTAGCATAATAGCTTACCACAATCAAGAAAGCCCCCATGAAGTCATGCAAGACTTCAAAACAAGATTTGAAAAAGCTTGAGATAGAATTCCAACATCTATTAGACCATCCCCTAACTTTGTGTTCCTATACTACTTGAAGATTCTAAATAGTGATATAGCTTTAATGATCCAATCCACGGGAGGGGGCATATTGTCATATGCTTATGAGGTGGCTATTAAAGCAAAAAATTGCCTAGTTTAGGCTGACAAGCTTACTCCTAGATCCCCAATGCCTCTTTTCCCTAAAATCAAACCACCCTTTATGATTATTCCCCCACTTGATGTTATTCTTCCAACTCCAACAATTACTATTATACCTTCACCTAAGTAGGAAAATGTCTCCACTAGTGGATCAAGTGATTCCTAGGAGCAGAAAAACTACCTAGAACTTAAGAGCATGCTCCAATCCTTGGTAAATGATGTGGTATATGTTAAAAGGTAGCAAGGTCAATTTAATAAACCTTATCAAGCTCCATATCAGCCTCATCAACATTATTATCAAGGGAATAAACCACCCTTCAATGGAAATTTATAAAGCTAAAATCATGAGTAAGGGAAAGGAAAACATAACTACAATAAGTAGAGAAACTATAACCCAAATGTCAAAGGCTCTTCCAACTCCTTGGTTCCTATTCAAAATAATATGGCTCAAGAGGTTGAAGGGACCATACCTTGGGATCAATCTTTTGGGTAATCATTGTCCCAACTAATGGTTTTAACTAGGCTTTCAATGACCAATGGTAGTAGGCTATTGATTATGGGTACAACCAAGCTTTAATGGCTCAGAACACAAAGATACCCATGATGACAAAGTCATGATAGTTTCCACAAGACTGAGGATCTAATCAGGTACCAAACCAACTAGATGCTACAATAGTCATCATTGAGCAAGAAGAGTGCTATGTGTCTAATCAATAGGCTAGTTCTAGCCAAGCATACATTCCAATGGTAGCTAATACAAGGTTTTAAAAAAGGAATATGGATGGTAATCAAGAGGTAGTCAAAGATCCCCCTACTATTAATCCATTACTATCAAATCCAAGTGGACCTACTACTACTCCAAAGGTTCTAGTAGATTTAAAGAATCAGAATCAAGGGACCCATTTTGATCCACAAAACTCATGAATTTAACAAAAAACAATAGTGGCCCCCAAAACATAGGTGAAGGTTAGTAGTCCACTAATCAATATTTTTGATCAAATGAATAAATCTAGTGTGATTGTACCTATGTGGGACATGCTTTCCATGCTTGTTCAAGTGGATATTAGTCAAGAAGGTTTATCCAAGATAGGGTTAAAATAACTACAAGAAAATAACCAAGCAATGAAACTGAGGTCCTCACCAATACAACCTAAGTTTCTATGGGAGAAGGATCAAGTAAGGTGGTCAAATCTCCTTCGTTCTACATTTCATTAATCATTGGTGACTCCTTGGTACATAACTACATGGTAGATAGTGGAGAAAGTACTTTGGTGATGTCAAAGTCAATAGCGGACCAGCTTGGTTTAAATTATGAACCTCAATCTAAGGGAGTTTTATATCTTGATGGATCTTCTACTAAACTAGCTAGTATTATCAGAGGTCTCAGCTTGACCCTGCATGCTTATCCTAGTGTTTCAGTGGCTCAAGATGTGTTGATTCTAGAGGTGCCTCCTTGTTTTACTCTATGCTTATCTAGAGAATTCATAGCAAAGATAAGAGGCTATATCATAGCAGATTGGTCATACATGGCATTCAAAACAATGTATGGGATTAAGGTATCAATCAAGGTAGAGACCATGGCACAATTTCACATTGAGCCTCGTCCCCCAAATAACATAAACCTTAATTGTACTATCCTTGATGAGGATGAATTTATAATTGGTCAAGAACTGAATACTTATCTTAAGGATATTTTAGACTTACTCTTGGATGAGTTATGGGGGGATAATCAATTTCTCAATCCTTTGGAAGGTGTTGAAGAAAGAGACATGGGTGTCTATTTTCTACATGAAGAAAATCAACTCATGCCTTCCCTCATTGGACCCAAAGAAGACCTCAATGGTACATTTAAGTTGTTCTTTGATGGTTTAAGGAGAAAAAATGGAGTACATACAAGGGCAATGCTAGTTTTGCCTTTAGATGATAAGTATTTCTATTCTTATAGGTTCCATTTCAGTTATTCCTCCAATACAACAAAATATGAAGGCCTAATCCATGGCCTCCAATGGGCTAGTAAGAGGGGAATCAAGTAATTATGAGCATATGGACATAGTGAGCTTATAGTGAACTAGGTCAGGAGCTAGAAAATTACAAAGAATACTTTGATGAGGTCCTAAAAAAATAGAGTATGGGACCTAATTAAATATTTTGAAGCCTGTGACATTCAATTTGTGCTAAGGAACCATAATCGACATGCTAATAGGTTGGTAGCTATGGGAGCCCAATTTGATATTCCACATAAGTTAAAAGAGGCCACGATTTAGCCACATGTCAAGGTGGTGGTGAGGCCATTAGCATTATATAATGAAGCCCACTAGTAGGTCTTTGAAAATGACAAGCAAATTGCATGTTTCTTGTAGTAGGAATTAGAGTTTTCCTTAATGAACCAAGGTAAATTTCAACATCAATATGAGGATAAAATTATTCAACTAAAGTCTAACAAACTTCCTAAAGGGCTGGTCACCCTTGAAAGTCTTTTCTATGAGGGAGACTATATGAGGAAAGACAAGGAAGTGGTGTCAATTGATGAGGAAAATTATGGAAGAGTCCTTATTTTCAAGGACAAGCTCCTCAAGCTTGTGAAGGTAAGCAATGAGGTAGAAGTGCATGATTTCATTAAAATTTGTAAGGAATATTTAGACATCTTTGCTTGGTAATATAATGATTGAAGAGGTCTTGATCCTAAGCTAACCCAACATACTATAGAAATGGAGGTCAATGCTAAGCCTGTGAGGTAGAAGCAAAGGCCTTCCAATCCAAAAATTGAAGAGCTAATGAGGAAAGAATTGACCAAACTAATTGAATCTAATATCATTTTTCCCATCAAACACTCCTCATGGATAGCCAACTTGGTACCTATGAGAAAGAATAATGGTGAGATCTGATTGTGTGTTAAATTTAGATACTTGAATAGGGTCTCTTTGAAAGATCACTACCCCTTACCATCCATAGAGAAACTCCTTCAAATGGTCGCTAGTTCAGAATGCTTCTCTCTTTTGGATGGGTACTAGAGATATAACTAGGGGATGGTAAGAGAAGAAGATAAATATAATACTACCTTCACCACAAAATGGGGCATATATGTTTATCATAAGATGACTTTTGGCCTATCAAATGCTGGGACCACTTTTTAAAGAGAAATAGGCATGGCCTTCCAAGTATTGCTAAACTAGATGGTGCTTGTCTACTTGGATGACATAATAGTTTTCTCCAAGAGGGCTAGTGATCACTTAGATCACTTAAGATTTATCTTTGAAAGATGCAGGGAATATGGGATCTCTTTGAATCCCAAGAAATATGCATTTTTTGTCTATGAGGGCAAACTCTTGGGACATATTATCTCAAAACAAGGATTAGCTATTGATCTTGATAGAATAAGTGCCATCTTGGACTTATCAATACCCAATCATAAGAAGGGACTCCAAAGTTTATTTGGGAAAATAAAATTTGTGAGAAGGTTTATACTTGGTTTTGCAAACTTGGTCAAACCCATCATTGCCACACTGAAGAAGAACCAAGTGTTCACTTGGTCAAATGAAGGTAAATTAACATTTGAGGATATAAATCAAGCCATTACCCAAGCATCCACACTCATGAATACTGATTTCTCAAGAGATTTCATATTGTATACCTTTGAAAATATATCAGCCATGTTGATGTAAAATAATGGTGAAGGACTTGAGTATCCAATAGCATTTTTTAGTCAAGGGCTTGAGGGATATGAGGTAAGGTATACTTTCATATAAAAATAAGTTATTGCATTGGTAATAAGCCTTAAAAATTTCAAGCCAATGCTCTCAAATAGAAAAATAT
Organism: Torreya grandis; assembly: GCA_037957365.1. Classification (NCBI taxonomy): domain Eukaryota; kingdom Viridiplantae; phylum Streptophyta; class Pinopsida; order Cupressales; family Taxaceae; genus Torreya; species Torreya grandis. The sequence continues at coordinate 1,178,418 of JARHVA010002525.1, forward strand.
ATCTTATGGTGTCTCATCCTAGAGTGAGGGTCTTCCTTCTTGACAAAGACTTGAATGAAAAGAGATTTGGTTGGATTACCAAGATCATGAGGTATGCCATGGAGATGAAGGTCACCAATATAGTGAGAGGCAAAGGCTTGTGTGAACATATGGTTGATGAACTTCATGAAGACAAAGAGGTTATCTTGGTAACACAAGATAACTCACAAATAGATGCACCTCTACCTCACACTAGTTGGCTCTAGGATATGACTTGTTTCTTGATAACACATGAGTGCTCACAAGGTATAGACATTGCAAAGAGAAGGTATTTTACACTTTAGTCCATACCTTATACATTGGTTGATGGGGTTTTATTCAAAAAGGACCTCAATGGAGTGTTCCTAAGGTGCATAGATGATGACCAAGTGAGAAGGCTCTTGGATCAATTCCATGATGGGCCTATAGGAGGCCATTTTTATCTAAGGACTACAACAAAAAAAGTGATGAGAGATAATTATTATTGGGACAACCTCTTTAAAGATGCATATGCATGGGTAATAAAGTGTTAAAAGTGTGCTTTCTTTGTGGGTAAACAAAGATTGGTAGCCCTTCCTCTCAACCCAATTTAGGTAGAGTAACCCTTGATGCAATGGGGGCTAGATTTCATAGGAATGATCAACCCTCCATCAAGTGTAGGGAATAGATGGGTACTTACTACAATTGACTACTTCACTAGGTGGGTGGAAGACATTATGTTGAAAGAAGCTAATGAAGGTGTAGTCCTAGACTTCTATGATAACAATGTGACTAGGTTTGGTGTTTCATCCACTATCATTTTTGATAATGCATTAACATTCCTTGATATAAAAATTAGTGAATGGTCTCTCAAGATGGGATCTACCTCATCACCTCTTCTAACTATTATCCTTAAATAAATGGACTGGCTGAGTCCATGAATAAAAATTTGCTAAGAATCATCAAGAGAACTATGGAAGAGAATCAGAGGACATGTCACATTAAACTAAAGACAACCTTATGGGCTAACAGGGTGACTCCTAAATTTGTCATTGGCAATTCTCCATACGTATTAGTATATAGAAGGGAGGCCAATTTGCCCATTTCTCTTGAGCTACCTACATTAGAACTAGCCCATCAACTGGAGTTGATGGAAGATAAGACCATGCATGTGAGATTGGCAGAACTCATGGAGTTTGAAGAAATGAGAGACTTTGTAATAAAAACACTAGAATCAAATCAAGTTCAAGTCAAGAAAGCCTTTGACAAGAGATTCATAGCAAGGGAATTTAAGGAAAGGGATCTAGTCGTCAAGTGGGATTCAAACAAGGCCAAGCCAGGCAACCATACCAAATTAGATAGCTTGTGGAGTGGTCTTTATTTGATCCATGGATGCAAACATCATAATGCTTTTTAGCTAGCCCAACTAGATGGAAAGGTATTACCCATCCTAGTCAATGGGATTCATCTAAAACCTTACTATTAGAATAGTTTATAACCATTCTATATATTGTACTTTTTGTATAGTTTTTCATGTTTTCTACTAAGTACTTTGTAAACATTTTTTTAGTTGTGTGTTTCCCTTCCTTAAGTGCCTTGGGCACAGTGTTTATTTATTTATTATTGTCCTTGTTGATTTAATAGGAAGTTATAGAAAGGGTTAGCCTTGTATCTAGTTTCAAACTAGCTCATTTTTAGAGACTAATAACTCCATGCCAAATGGACTAGACAAGGCAAGTGATCTGGGTTCTCAAGCATAACAATCATGCTTCCCTGAGAGTCACCAAAGATGTTGGCCATTTTTTGGCCCACATACCAAGATTGTGCCTAGATGAATAAACTGAGAAAAATTATAAATATTGAAGGTCAAAAAAATAGTTTTGTGAACAAGTTTGGAAGGGCTTACAAACCTTGGAAAAGCTAAGTATAAAGCCTTTTGGGCTAAGTTTTTACTTTGGAATTATTTTGGCCTTTTCATTACTAAGATAGTTTCTTTTGTGATCTTTTTTTGTGTAAGTGTTGAATTATTTCAGACAAGTTGTCTGAGACAAAATTCCCAAAGGGATAATTCTTTCAAACAAATTATTCAAAGCAAAAGACAAAGACTAAATTATTTTAGGGGAATTATTCTGCAATAATTTTCTCGAAGACCTATTTATTTCAAGATATTTTTTTGGGGTCTTTTAGGCCAAGTATCAGGAATTATTTCAGACATTTTATTTGAAATAAAAGGATTGCAATTTTATTTTCTCTAAAAAATTATACCAAGCAAAAGTTCTAAAAGATATATTTTACAAAGCGAAGTGGCCAAGACAATTGTACCAAAGGGATTTTCTTAGGAAAATGGTTTGAGACAAAAAACTCTGAAGGGCATTTTAAATTCTTTCGAAGGGCACTTTCAAGAAGCTGAGGGACCACTTAAATTTTTCTGAAAGGCATTTAGCAAAAAGTCTGAAGGTATTTATTTCAAAAAAGTTCCCAAGGACAAAAGGTTGAAAGGTATTTTATCAAAGACCAAAGGAATAAATTCCTTCCGAATGAAGTACCGAAACAAAAAAAATTGAAAGACCATTTCCCAAATGCCAAAGGGCACTTTTCTTGGAAAAAGGGGACCTTTTCAAGTTCTGAATGGCCAAAACACCTTTTCTAAAGAGTCATTTTCATGCCAAAGTGTCTTATCTAGTAATTTCTAAGGGTATATTTTGAGGAAGTGGACCTTTCCAAAAGTCCCAAAGAATTTTTGTTTTGGGAAAGTGGCCGAAGCAAATTTGTCAAAAAGGTATTTTCCAAAAAAGCTGATGGTTCATTTCAAATTTCCAAAGGACATTTACAAAAGTTTTGAAGGGTACTTTCCCTTTGGAAAGGGGCATTTTTGAAGTGGTTAAAAGATACTTTTCCTTTAGAAAGGGAACTTCTCCAAAGGACTTTTCAAAATCTAAAGGGCCATTCTCAAAAAATTTGAAGTTTAATTCCTTCAGGAAAAAAGTCTACATAAATTGTTCAAGAAAATTTTACAAAATAAAAAGGCCTATAAGAAAGTGTCCAAAGGAAAAATGAGTCATTTGTGCAGATGTCAAAGATGGATCTCTTAAAATATCCATTGGCATTCAAAATCCATCAAAGGGTACTACAACCTACATACAAGACATGCAAACTGAAGGGACACACTGAGTTTTAAATGCAAAGATCAAATCATTTGCACTTGGTAGAGACATGCATCTACCTTCAACATGGATTTGTCAGTTCTAAAAAAAGGACTTGAATACAAAGTAGACCTGAGTTAGATCAAATGCATGAAAATGGGTAGGTGTTTCTAGTTAGGCTTTGTAGAGGAAAAAATAGGCCTTTTAGACATAATAAAGATAAAAAGAGCTACACAATCTATAGAATTACATCAACATAAATGGATACAAGAAAACCAAAGTTATTAGATTGGTTTTCCATCTATAGGGATGATCTAGTCCAGGTTTCAAAGTAGGAGATGATAGGTGAAATTAATGGAGAGGTTCTCATCCTTCAACATGGACATCATCTCTTACAAGTGGCCACTCAACATAGAAATAACATAGCTCAATTTAGATTCAGATTTATGGGGATTTTGTCCTTATACATGCAAGACAAGTGAAAGATGGCATGGGGATGAAAGGTGAAGATCAGGTGATTAGAAAAGGTAGCTCAGGTATTAAAATCATTCTTGGAGAAGTTATTGTCTTCTAACATGTTTGCTGATCAATGAGGAAGCTTTCATTTGTACAAAGCAAAATAGCTACCTAATTGGTCAAAAATATGGTGGAGAATTAATTATAGTAAGGTATAAACTTAGTTATCATGTCTCAAATAGGCTTTCCTTTCATTTTATCTCTCCCCCTTTTCTCTCATCCCTTTCTACTATATATATAGGATGTTGAGCCTAAAAATAGATCCCTCAATTGGCGATAGAGTTACTCTATCAAAATCACCTTATAAACACTCTCTTGAATAAATAAGATAAACTTTTTGATTCTAGTTTGGGGTGAAGTGTGCATTATTAGAGTTTTAAATTGTAGAATTTATGTCTATTTTCATCATCTATGAACCCTCCATGCACCTTTCTTCAATTCTTTTGGTTCTTTGCAGGTTGTGTGAAGTGTTAGACATTGGTGCCTTCTTAAAGTGTCACAAGTTTATAGTGTCTCACACAAACCTATTTCTTTCTATCCTTCAAATTTTAGGGTTTCTCTTTGACCTCCATACAAAATAATTATGCTTGTGGCCTTGAGATAGGATTATAATAGTCTTTGTCTTGGTTAGGTTTATTAGTAGTTGTTAATGTTTCTAGGCTGAAAGTGGATCATTTCATATTTTAGTACATCACCATTCTTAGCTTATATTTCCCTTTAATGTATCTTTCTCTTCCCTTTTCCTTAGTCAGTAGTAGATTTTAGTGTGCAAAATAAGCCAAAGTGAAGCATCTGAGGAGCTAGCCTCATTAAAAATCCTAGAGGTTCAACTTCACTACAAGATACCCACAACATGAGGTTGTTCCAATATTTTAGATGGGAATGAGAAAGGCTAAAAAACTCTACCACAAGGTTGAAATTCTAGTCTACAATAGCACCCTTATAAGTTTATCTTTTATGAGTTGCAGTATAAGACCATGGATAGGACCCGATTATCCTCATAAAATTACCATCTTGTTTTTCCTTTTATATAAAATACTTTTTATCATTGATTCTCAACTTCAAATTTTTCTTCTTTTGATCAATATAATTTGCACAAAAATATATGTTAGCATTTTTTCCTCCATTTCCCTCATTCTTATGATAAGGAATCACACTTTACTATCATTTTATCTCTTTTTTTCCTTTTATCACATTTTTTTATTTGAGTCAATTTAAATTCTTCTATGTGTCATTCCTCTTGATTTCCCATTTCTTTCACTCCACATTAGAGAAAATAAGGTCGAAGACAAGATAACACTTTTATTTCACCTAGATTTATGAGACTCTTAGAGCCCATGCTCTTTGAATTTATCTCTCTTAGCAACCTTGTCCCAAATATTCAAATGAAAGTCCTCTTTAGCACCCATGTTTGGTTTTCCAAATCTGTATGGAGGAGGAATCTAGAAAAATCCATCAAGAAAGTTAAAAGCCAAATCATTTGAAAAAAAAGGCAATGATATCTAAAAGGCAACATACAAATATCAGAATTCAAATTCACACCAAAATACATGATTTCAATCACATATCCTATCTCTAATCAAATCTCAAACTCCACAATTGGCCTCATAAAGAGTTGAGGTCCTTTGGGGTGTAATAGGCAAGTAGATTAGAATATGGGATTTCAAAAAAACTATATGGTTCTACCTAATTTGTCACACAAGTACCCAATATTTGTAATAAACTGATGGATCTATAAGGGGTCTTGAAGAATGGGGAACACATTATGGGGCTGAAGGTCCATTTTTCTTTTTATGCATTTAACCTTCATGGGATGATCTATATACTCCATTTGTTGACCTAATATTTATGTGGCTAAGAAAAGTTCTTTAAAATCCTTAAGGTCAAATGTCCTCTTGTTTTGACAAACCTAATTTGAGTGTTTTGAATTTGATAAAGGGTCCTATACCTTGGTTTTTACTTCATTGTCCCCTCCACCCATTTCATTCCCCCCCCTTGATAGACAAATTATGATTCTAAATCTATTTCCCCTCTTCTTTAAAATATTTTTTCTTCACCTCTTAAAAAAATGCTAGCATCACTTTGTTTCAATTTTATGTACCCTTAGAGCAAAAAAAAAATGTTATAGTAACTATGGATCACTCTTTTATTTCATTTATCATTATAACACTACCCTTTTATTGTGGACAACTAAGTCCACATGCTTTTGTTATTATTACATATATGCCTTCTTCATGTTTGTCTTCCATCTTTGATTACATTACATTACATTTTATTTCTTTCATGTTTTCCTTTTTGCCTATCTTACGTGAGCTTAATTTTCACTTTCTTACATATCTTTGTTAGAGTTTTCTTGCATTGACATTCCTTTTTTTCCATTTATGCTTTACATGTTTTCCAATATCATTTTTCATTTATTTCTTATCATTTATCATTCATTTGCCATCATTTGTCATTCAGTTACCAATAATTTGTCATTCATTTACCATTATTTTGTCATTTATTTGCCTTCAATATTCTAAAAAAATTATTTTACCAATCCTAAATTGCCAATTATCTTCTTTATCATTCCTAACTACCATATGTATATATTCCAATTTTTTTGATTTTTAGCTATTTTTTGCACTAACGTCTACATGTTTGTCTAGTATTCGTTACATTAGATGCCTTCACACTTTATTACAGTCTACTTATTTATTTATGGAACTAAGTTAAGATAAAGGTATGTGTTTTTCAATTTAGTCCTTTCATTTATCTTATTTTCTACTTATTGTACTTAGCATCACCTTTATGTGTTATCATGTTTTATCTCGAAGCACCATCCTGTGTTACACTTACGTGACACATGATGAGCTTCAAGTGGGGAATATATATACACATAATATTTTCAAACTATTATTTATTGCTGACACTTTGTATCTTGCAAGAACTTGTCGAGTCTCAATCTCCCTGAGTACATGCCTAAATGGGTGCACCAAGAAATGGGTAGGTAGACCATCAATACTTCATAAGATTATTGTCCCTTTTTCCACTTGCCATCTACATGCTTGTCTCTTAAAACCATTTACCCTAAGCTTGTTCTTCTTAGTTATACATATTCTAGTCTTTTACTCTTTTCATCCCTCCTTTTCTTATCTTAACACCCTTTTGGATACTCAACTTTACTGGGTCGACTAGGTTGACCCAATATAGTTTATGAGTATTTCTCACTTTCTTAGCTTATTAGCTTTTTGGCTAACCCTACTTAGACCTAGTGAATTGTCCCTGAAAACACACTAGGTTGACTGGGTTGACCCTATGCAATCAATGTTTCTAAGATGATTTAGGGCAAGATCCACCTATATATACAAGTTCATTTCCCACCATTTCATAAGAGAAGAATTATTAGTGAAGAAATGTGAGTGAACATCTACTTATTAACCATTCTACTTGAGAAATAAATCTTAGGGTTCCATAATTTCTTTGGAGATACATATCTTGTTTTGTGGATAATTTTTTTAGATGCTTAGATAATTTGTGTAACCTAGAGCTAATTTATCTTATTTATCCTTATATACCACAATAATCTCTTATGAAGCACCTTGACCAAAGGAGATATTAAGGCTTGATGGGTTCATCTTCAAAGGTAAGTATTCTTAACTTTATTTATCCTTTGTAAGAGTAGATAGATACTGCATTTCTATTATTATCCCATGTATTAGGATTCCATATACATTGATATGAGTATATGTCTTATAATACATGTTTAGCTTAGTTGTTTATTTTATTATTTATAACCCCCACATTGTGTCACAAGCTTTGGTGTGCACTAGATTAGATTTTACTTTCTTTTTATTAGAATAAGTGAATGTTTTAAACCTTAGGACTCTATTAGGGTTATTGTGTGATTGTGTTAGACTATAGGATTTGGAACCCTTCCTAACATGATATGTTGTGACAAGTGATCCCTTAACCTAGCAGATCCCCATATTGGTCATGCTCTTGCTTAACAAGTGTATCCCTAATCAGATGTGTAGGTATGCTCTATCTTCTTCAAGCCAAGATTGATTTATAAACATGATGCATTTATAATTGCATATATAATATATTAGGTAGAATTTTATGACACCTTTGACTTTTTGGTCTATCATATCATACTTAGATTCTTCATCTAGATCTGTTGTTCTCTGAACATTCTCATTAATGGAATCCCATGGATCATAGTCAAAAAATAAATCTTCCATCTTCAAATTTTACATCTCAAAATTACTAATTGAAAAATTTTCAACCTCTATTCTACCTGATGTGCTTTCCATCTTGAAATTCCTATAACAAAGCACTCCAAATATCTCTTACACAAGCTCTCACTCAAAATTGGATTAGTTCAAAAAATCCAACAAACCCACAACTAGAAAGCCAGGCTCTGATACCACTTGAAAGGAATATGAGATCATGAAAACAATTCTTTACACTAACCAAGAGAGGAAAGTATGCAAATAATTTGAATACTTGTTACACAATTAAAAAAAACACATACAACTTAAAGCAACAACATACCATAGCAAGCTATTTATGTGGAGAAAACATTTTGGGAGAAAAAACCCACACTCCAAAGTATCTCAATGAATTACTCAAATAACCAAGATTAAAACATACTTGTAGAGAAATCCTTCACAGGAAAACCACCAATATACTACACATAGGAGAAAAAATGGTTCCACAGAGCTTTAGTGCCTTTACATAAATCTCTAGCATACAAAATTATAAAAATCATAGATAATTAAATTCAATCTTTTCACAAGCTTCATGATTCATTCATGCTTCATTAATTAACTTACATTACAAAGGATAACACTTCTTACTTATAGAAGTTATGAATAAGAAGGCATAATGAATAAACTTAATGGGCATGGCAAAAATGCACCACATTTTAGTGACACCACTATTCATAAATAATAACATGATTTTAGTCTTATGTAATATTCAAAAGTGGATCCTCCACTTGTCATGCATTATCCTCCACTCTCACACGCCTCTAAAACTACACCCTAGTCTCACATATGCCTCCAATCTAGAATAGTAACTTGTTCCCCACTATCCCATGTGACTCCACATGCTTCCAAGAGATTTTCCATCAAAATTTGACTTCTCCTTCCACTAAAAATCATGAGGCAAACTAAGAGGTGAACCCCATATCCATTCTTGTCATTTTTCACCTAAATCAAAATCACATGTATCATAAAAGATAATAACTTATCTCCTTAGTGGAGTGGTATGTCCCACTCCACTCACATACACTTACGTCATGTAGATTCATACATGAGACATGCCAATTCATCATAAAACATATCAATACCTACATCACCCCTGTATCATCCCTACATCACCTACCACATAAAAAGCATAGTCATTTCTAATTCATCATTACCACCTCATCACATGAATAGTGATTGTGAATAGTGACTATGAATAGTAACTTGTGAATAGTGTCCTAACTTGTCAAGGTTGAGACACCTAAATTTAAAACACACATAAATCTCAAATATAAGATAAACAAGTAACATGTCTAAGTGTAACATGTAGACATTGTAATTATTCCACCTTAGTGTATCCACTAATATACTATCATTGACATTCATCATTCATAATTTATCCTAACAAATCCATCTATCTTCAAAAATCTAGATCAATATCACCCTAATTACATCATGAACCCCATCATATTATATATAATCCCTTACACTTCAATTAACTTAACTAATTTTTAAATTTTAAATAAACAAATACAATAATAATAAAATTATCCAACCATCTCATTTAATCCATTTATTCTCCTAATTAATCATTAACAAACTCATTAAAACCTATAAAAAAATCATTTAAGATATTCAACCATTCAAAAAAACTCATTTAAGACTTTCTACTCCCTAAAAAAACAATTTAATATATTTAAACCTCCCATTAATCATTTAACCAATCCCACAAATTTATTAACCTCCTCATTAAATGCATTTGACCCATAGACCAAATCATAATCATCTAAAAATAAAAATATGAATTAAATTTGGATCCTATCCATCCATTTTCCATCCAAGAAATATATAAAATGACATTCCCTCTTCCATTCGAATCATGTTAATCATGTTGAAGTCTGATCATGTTGAGAGCGGAAAAATCCAAAGAATCTTTTTATGAAACAACCAAAAAAATGAAGGTATAATATACTATAATTATTACATAGAAGTATTTTGAGCAACCACAATCCAAAAATCATGAAAAAATCTACGTCAATGGAGGAGAGTCTTCATTTGGTAAGTGAAGGTAAAGTTTCTTGTTTTATCTTTCATTAATTAATCAGAGGTTTATGTGAGATTTGAAGTAAGAACTAAATTTTTTTCTTGGTTTCTAATTTAAACTTCAAGTTTCAATATTTACATTTTGGATTTATTGGTTGGAGATGTAGACACTCCTTTTTGGCCACTTCCATGCATAAACAAACACTAGGGCAACTTCTCATAAACAATGCAAGTTAAGACTAAAAATCATTGGAATGCTTTGATTCATCAATGCACATCATCTGCATATTCTATATTACATTAGTGTATACCTAACTTAGGAAATACAATACAAAAAATCATCATCTTCCTCTAATTCATATTTTCTCAATTTGTGACCTAGAAAATTGACATTTTTAACCATGTGTGAGGGACAACTTGTCAAAATTTAGAAATGACAATTAACTTGATCAAGATTGCTTAAGTGGTTAAACCCAATTAAATGCATAGATGAAAAGCCCATGGATAATTAATTTTTGAATTTATATTTTTTTTATAAATTCTTAAATTCAAATTGATGACATCATCATGACATCATGTAAATATCTAAAATGATGTCACCAACAGGACATCATCTTTTGTGAGTTGTCAAGTACTCACAAAATATCAAATAAATATCTAAATTTTTGAGTCATGCATATTAATTTAAAATATTAATGGATTATCCCCTACCAAACTTAAATGTGGTTAACTCTAACCTAACTACACTTGGGTTAGATTTAGTTTTGGAGGATATAAATACAAGGCCTCACCCATTGATCTATGAGATTTTATGTGCAATGTTATTATTCCAAAATACCTCCAAAAAGATTCATTATTATAGTGTTACCATGCCCATTTTATAATCCAATCCAAAACAAATCCAACCAACATTACCAAGGTGACAAGGAGAGGTGGAGAAATGGAGCTTCATTGACAAAGATTTCTTTATCACAAAACTGAGCACATCATTCCATTTCCAACTCACAACACTTATTCTCATGGAAGCTAAAATATTTTGTTTTGCTTTCATTTTATTAGTTATTTGTGTATTTCTCTAGATCCTTAAGTGTCAAGGATAGGGGTGTTAGTTTTTAGTGTGTTTTTTTGATTTGATTTCTTGATTAACATGATATTAATCTCCCCTCTATAAATTTTCCTTGTTTACATAATAGCACACCCGATGGGACCTACACCCCAAAAAGTTCTTCGAGATAATTTTAGGATGTTTTACCAACCATTTTCATGTCAATTTTTTTGATATTAATACAAAAAATGTGAATTATGACTCTCTGCTGAGCCACAGGGATTGGAAATGATCAAAGCAAATTGGTGTTGATCGTCAAGATCGACATCGATCAACAGAGATTAGCCACAATTTTTATATCAAAAGCCCAATTGAATTAGAATTTAGAAATGGTGTAAAAATTCAAGTTTTATTTGTTTTCCTTGCTTTTATTGGTACTTAACAAGGTGTTTATTGTCTGTTTAACCCTTTTCTTGAAGGGTACGAAAAGGTGTTGAGTATTAATGCATTGTTTTTAACCATTTTCTATCAAAAACATATTTATGTTTGTTATGGTTACAATAATTAATGATGATTACATATAATAAAAATTAATTTTAGGAATAAATCATGATCTCCACATATCAGTAGTGATTTTCTATGTTTTAATTTTTTCAAGAAAAATCAAGAACTAAAATTTCATTCTTACTTGTCCATTTAATTTTTAGCTTCTAATCAAATGGAACCCCCTAACACTTTTTTCAGGACCCAAAGGCCAAGGAAATGAGATTTTAACACTTTAAAAGTTTAAATCACATTTAAATTTGGTGCTTAAAGATTGTTTAGTCACTTTATTTTGTTTTTAAAAGTTTAAAAATCAATAACAAAGTCAAACGACTAAATTTCACATCATACTTTATTTGGTACTTTAAAATGAATCCAAACTTAGATTAAATGCTCTTAAGAGATTTTATGTTTAAATTTTTTTGTTTTTATTTATATGGTTTTGAAAAATATACTTAACGGGTATGCTCTCCCCCCATACCCTTTAGGGAAATCAGGTGACTAAAAGTGCTTTGTCCATTTCTTTTGTTGCTTAGTCCTAGCATAGAAGGAATGTCACAAAGGCACTCCCAAAGATTTGAGTGACTTAGGTGATCCTAAAATGACCTTTAAAGTCCTTATATATGTTTATTTCTTGCATCTTCACTTTTAGGCAAGATTTCATCACCTCTTCATAAGTTATTTAGGGAAGTGTTGACCCAAGAATTCATCTCACAACATCATTTCAACCCTACTCCATGGTGGGGTATACAAATCAAGCTCGTGAATCACTAGGATGGTAATTTGAGTGGTTAAACTACCTATGTTAATGAATAATACCTTTAGAAGAATGGCCTAATTTGGATATCACACTACATTGAGTAATTAATAGATGTAGTGGTTGTAAAAAGGATAAGACCTTTTTATAATAAGCCAATTAGCTTGGATCTAAATGACATGTTTCACCCTAGTGTTAATCACACATATGGGACCATTTAGAACATGAAAAAATTATATTTTTTAGAAAAACCCCACTTGCCATAAAATATTTTCAATGCAGGGTGAGTAGCTTGAAGTTTCATGTCACTGTATGAACTCTTGAGAGAAAAGAGGGCCTAAAAACCCTACTTTTCATACACATTTGATTTTTTTTGGATTAACAAATTAATTCTTCTCAAGAAGGAGTATATAAATGTAATTTGGCAATATGAAGAAACCTTTTTAGTTTTTAGGAATAATATGATACACTTAAGTGTTTTTTAATGTCTTTTCCTTTTAATTGCATTAATTTGAGTTAAAAACTATCTTTGTTTGTCAAAAACACACGTCCAAACCAAGTCATGATGCCACCCATTTCATTCCAATTATTTTCCTTATAGTTTTTGAAACAAAAGCATTGTCACATATTTTTAAAGAGATAACATTATCACACTGCTTGTTTTGTTTCAAAACCTTTGCTTTATATCAAATTGATTCCAAAATCATGTATGCCTTTTGATATATGATTAATAACGTTATCACATTAATATTGGTCTAGAAAATTTGTCCATTTTAGAAACCAAGTCTTTCAAACTACGTTTAAAATTGGTCTTATAAAGTTAAGATTCAAATGTTGATTAGTTTATGCTAATGCCTCACTTAATTTTAGCTTAAATGTTTACCTATCACTTTTGGATTGTGAAACTTGGAATTTGGACTAATTTCTCACTTGATTTGATGATATTTTATGCTTAGATTTTATAAGTGGTCTCTTTTTCACATGCCTCACATTTCTTTTGTTGTTTATAACTAAGGTCAAAAATCTATCTCCAAGTACAACCTTAAGCATGGTTAGTTTACATTTGAGTCGTGCTCATCACTTGGCATTGAATGTTTTACTCCTCATTCTTAGTTTTACCTACTTGGAATTGATTTTACCAATTATTTTTATGCATGTTCCTAAGGTCAAATATCTTTTACAAATGGGCAAGTTTGAATTTTGAATCCATATGCCTAGTTTAAGTCCAAGTATTTTTAAATGGTTAGATTATTTAACTTGATTTTTGACCTCAACCAAGTTTGTTTCAAGTCTAGATTTGTGTCTTATTCTCAAAGACTTAGAATTTTTCATTTACCTTTTATCTTAGACCTAGTTGTTTTAAGCCTAAGTTTGTGCATTTTCCCCAAAGACCTAACAATTATTTTCTATTTTTTGACCTAGATTAGAGTTGTTTGAAACACTTTTACCAAGAAATAGGATTCAAAATTACCATTCACTTGACCATTTTTGAAACACATTAGACATTGGAACTTAAGGATGTTTTAGACCAAGTTTATAAACATACCAAGTTTAAACCATTTGAAACAATAGATTGAGTACCTATTACAAGTCCTGTTGTGTTTCAAACCAAGACCTATATCTATGCTAATGCCACTTTCAAACTTATACCTAGTCTAAGATTATTTTCATAGACCAATAATTATCTCTTTGGGATAATTTCCAAACCTAGCCATGTTAATTCTCATATGCCATAATCAACCTTATTTGGGCCAATTAACGTAACAAGTTTTTTATTTTAGTGATAATGGTATCTAATCCCCTACCTATGTTAGTAATCCTCTTTTGGTCTATGCTAGTAACCAAGTTTCATAGTACCCAAGGATTACTATTCCAAGCCCTCCTCCTTTGGTTTGTGTCATCAACTAAGATTCATAGCACCCAAGGATTACCATTCTAGTCTTTCATCCTTTGGCCTATGTTAGAAACCGAACTTCATAGCACCCATTCATTACCATTTTAGTCCCTCATTATTTATCTTGCATTATCAACCATTATCCACAATTCCCATTTAATACCATTCCAGGCCCTCATACTTGGGTTTGCATTAGAAACCAAGATTTATAGTGCCCATTCATTATCATTCTAGACCCTTCTAAATCTAGTAGCTCTTTATCCCAATTTTTTTTTGCAATCATGACTATATGGATCATTTTTACCATCCTACACCTACAACAAACCTTTGTTGAGCCTATTTTAGATGAGCCTATTTATGAAAATTTCATTAACAAACCACAGTCCATTATTCAACCATTGTTAACCCTCTCCCAGTTTATAAAATCCAAGCTAGTTTTTGAGTGATAATAAGACAATCATTACCTCTTCATGAGCTATATTTTAAGGACCAAAATGTGTTCAAATTTAAGATTTTTCAACCAATTATAATACAAGGCCAAGAGAACCAACCAATACATGATGTTTTTGTTGAAACACCTATTTATGATGAGTTAACCTATGTTGAATCACCCTTTGACTATTACCTATTTTAAAGGAGCCTCACTTTGACAAGCCAATCTCTATGGAGTTACATGTTGACCTTTTCCCTTTGGTTGAGGATTCTCACTTTGAAAAGATAGTCTTTGTTGAGTCACCCCTAGGATTATAACCACCTTTTAGAAAATAATTATCTCAACCATTGCCCTATTTTTATGGAGCCTCACTTTGGCAAACTAATCTCTATGGAGTTAACTATTGACCATTTACATTTTGTTGAGAATCCTCAATTTGATAAGGTAACATTTGTGGAGTCCTTATTATCTAAACCTATTTTTAAAGAGCCCATTTTTCAACCCTAGGCCATTACTTGTCTAATACCAATAATTCAACAGAGCATCTTAGACGTAACCTTAGATGAAGAATCAAAATTAAAGTTAGGCTCTATTTTTGAATTGATATTAGATTTAGCATTATAAGTAGAATCAACATCTATCTCAACATTAGATTTAGAGTCCCTTGAGTTAGACTCAACTTCAGAATCAAAATAAATTTTTGGATATTATAACATTGGTTACACATGCCATGTAGATTAGTTTGAATACATTTGTGATTCTTCCAAAAATTTTGAGGATGATTACTTCAGCTTCAACACAAGTTATCCTAGTATATTCTATAAGGATTGTTCTTACTCTTCCCATTCCATTATCATTCCACATGCCAATAACACCACCCAACATAGCCATTAAATTGACATTCCACCTCCCATAAGTGTTGATTGGAACTGACATAATCACACCTTGTTGAATTTCACCCATGGTGACATATAAATTGTAGAATATTAGGGTTAAAAAGACCACATTCATGAAGAATAAGAATGATCTCCTAGTGAAACCTTTTAAGAGGCACTAGGTGGAAATTAAAGTTCAAACTCAACATCTTATAGTGAAATCTTGTTTAAGGTGCTAGAAGACAATCAAAGTTAAAAGTCAACATTCCTCAATGAAACCTTTTTAGAGGCACTATGGGATAATCAAGACAAATTTATTAATGGAAAAATATTTGAGGTGCCAATAGCCAAGTACAATAATTATTTAATTCTTGATGAAGATATTATCAAAGATAACATCAATACAACTTCTAATCTACAACATAATCAGATGACAACATTTCTCAAGACCAAACACCATAAAAATATATTAGTCCTATTGAGAGCATATTCATAAGTCTTTGGCCCCACCACAACCAACATTATGTCTAATCTAGAACCATTAACATTATGTGTGCCTAAAAATCCCAATATTCATTTGTTTCCTAACTATTGTATATTTCATTATGATCCATATCCACATTGGCAAATCCTTTTATCCACTATCTATCCGTATTTACCATACTTGGATACACTTTCCTTTATAGAGGCTACAAAGATATCTTGTATAAAATTTTGGAGGAAACAAAATCAAGGACTAGCAAAGATCACAACATTATTAGAGTCCAAATTAGTAGAAAGTTATTGATAGATCAACTATTCAGAAGGGGTGTGGGATAACAATTTGCATAATTGACTATTTTGGTTGTATCATATGCTAATCAAGATGAGAATTTCCACATCAACAAGAACAAAAAAACCATTTACATTATCTTTTAATTTGGGGGAAACCCTATTACCATTATAGCCAATTTTCATAAAATCACCTTGTCTTTTTCATTTACCATTCATCTTGACATTTTTTCATACCTTTCCATTTACCTTAATTTTATATTTGCTTTACCTTTTTAATTTGTCATTCACCTTATTGTTGTTTTATACCCTCCCATTTACCTTACGTTGTCACTTGGGGGAAACCCTATTACCATTATATCCAATTATCATAACATCACTATCTTTTATCATACCATATGACATTCTTACAATACCTTTCCTATTGATCGAAGTTATTTTTACCCTTCCAACCTGCCCTTTTAACCTTGGTTTTTATCCATTAGTTCTTTAGGCACATTTAGCGAGGGATTCAAATCAAGTTTTAGTAGTTGATTCAGTATTATACAAAGAGACAATATCATGGACTAGTATGATAGTGGTTTGGCCATTGAATTCTTTATTATTGACATGTTTTATTTCATTTGGTGATACTAATTATAACCACCTTTGGGAAAATAAATATCATTGACCTTTGTCATTGTTTCCTAATTATAACTACCCATGGGAAAATTAGGTGCAACATGTTTACCATGCATTACCACATCACCTTACCATTCCTATGTTATACTATGCCATTTTCCTAATTCACAAACTTGCTACTACCTAGATGGATTCCTTTGCTTTAAGGAAAAATTATAGTGACTCAAGGTCTCATTTTGAGACTATGTAGGCAACACTCAATTTACATTAAGGTTAGATCAATCACCCTTTGCCACACTCTCACCATTTTATGAGAAACCTAAGCCAATGATCTTGATATTATGTAAGTGGTATATTTTGAATCTCTAATGAGTTAAGATACCCAAAAAATTCTCAAAAACATTCAAAAAATTTTGAAATCTTTAAACTTAGAAAATTGGCTTACAATTTCCTAGAGAGACATCAAGCAAAATCCAAAAAACATTTGTCCTATCTAAACCTAGTTAGCCATCTTAGATATTCCCTACAGGGGAAATACATTATTATTTCCAATCCATTCCATATCCATTATGGGTGTAACCTTCCCTTTTCATGTATCCTTTCTTAGGGGCATAATCTAATTCACACTTTTAGGCCAAGCTCATAGCTTTCACCCTATTGGCATAAAACCAAAGCTTAAAACTTATACTAGGATATATTATCCCCCATGTCATTCCCTTTCAAACAATATTGATTGGGGGATATCATTCCATTGAGCCTTCATATGTAGGTATTGACTTGGTTAATGACAAGATGCTTTGTGTTGCTCTTACTTTCAAACTTTCTATGTGTTTATTCACTTAGTTGTTTGTTTTTTGTTTGCTTATTTGTTTGCTTTCTTTGTTGTGCCTTGAATCAATGTACATGTGTTCATTGGGTGATTCCTTGCACAATGTTCTTGAGTCTATCCATGTTCATATGTCAACATTATCATCATGGTTTTTATCATCGGTGCATTATTTTTAATTTTTTATTAGATTGGGAGATACTCCTTACACATATTATGACCAAGTCATCATGGTTTTTTATATCATGATGCATACTGTCATATGATACAAAAAAATTGGTTTGCTGGAGATCACAAGAAATGGTGCCATAAAAACTTTTCCTTATTCACCTTGGAAAATTCTCCCACCCTTCTTGGCCAAATCAACCCCTTGACCATCCTAATTATATCAATGATAATAAGGACAAACACATCTCAATTGGTAGGTATAAATTAATTATTCCATTGATAAATTCTAATTATTCTATTCTATTCCTCATTCCATATTCTCCCACTCGTAAGTGAACTGTATTGCCCTGAGGTCTATTCAGAATATGTAGGTAACACTTAGATACATGGCATATATTAGGTTAGCTCGACCACATTTTTTATTCCAATCATATATTTCATCACTTTGTGCATCCTCATATGCCTAGTTATTTGTGGTTTCTTTATTCATTATACCATCACATTTACATTTACACCTAATCATCTTTAATCTATGTAATAGATTATATCCTTGAGTTATGATTACCAATACACCCTATTGGGGAACAACCAATAATCATTATTCAATTCAAATCATCCAAATGATTATAAATACCTTAAAGCAAATAATTATTTTGACCCATCCACCCTATCGAGTCACATTCCTATGTCACTAATTATAACTATCTTTGGGAAAATTAGTGTTTCAACCTTTGTTACTGATTAAAACCACATTTAGGAAAATCAATACTTTTAAATCAATGAGTGTAATCATTATCTCAATTGGATTAACCTCACCCATGGGTTAATTTCATTTTTCTTCTTTCTTATTTTTAAGGGACCATCAATTAATCATATGTGTCAACCACTCCCTCAATGGAGAATCATCATAGGCTTATCAAAATTTTTTTAGAGCATCATTCCTGAATCATTATCCTTTTTTATTCTTAACAACTTTTTCATTCTTTGATAAGACATTACTATGCTTGTGTCTGAAAATGCCTTCACAAATAGGGTCAAAGTGTAGACACTCCTTTTTGGCCACTTTCATGTCTAAATAGACACTAGGGTGAATTCTTATAACTAATGCAAGTTAAGCCTCAAACTCATTTGAATGTTTTGATTTATCATTGCACATCACATGTATCTTTTATATCACATCAATATATTCTTAATTGGGGCAATGGACTATAGGCAATCATCATCTTCTAATTCATCTCTGTTCAAGTTGTGACTTAGTAAATTAAACTTTTTGAACATGTATGAGGAGACAACTTGTAAAAATTTAGAAATAGAAATTAACTTGATCATGATTGTTTAATTGATTAAACCCAATTAAATCCATAGATGAAAATTCCATGGCTAATTAATTGTTGAATTTCTATTTTTTAGAAATTTATAAATCTGAATTGATGACATCATTATGACATCATTTAAATATATGAAATGATGTCACTAATATGACATCATCTTTTGTGAGTTGTCAAGCACTCAAAAAATATCAAACAAATATCTAGATTTGTGAGCCATGCCTATAAATTAAAAATATTAACATCTTGTCCCCTCCTAAACTCAACCACAGTTAAATCTAACCTAACTACACTTGGGTTAGAGTTCATTTTTGAGGCTATAAATACAAGGCCTCACCCATTGATCCATAAACTTTTATTTTCAATGTTATTATGCCAAAATACCTCCAAAAAGCTTCATTATTGTAGTGTTACCATGCCCATTTTCTAATCCAAGCCAAGCTAAAGCCAACCAACCTTACCAAGGTGATAAGGAGAGGTGGGGAAATGGAGATTCATTGAAAAATATTTCTTGATCATACAATTAAGCACATCATTCCATTTCCAACTCACAACACTTGCTCTCATAGAAGGTATTTTTTTTTGTTTTGATTTCATTTTGTTAGTTATTTGTGTATTTCTCTAGCTCCTTGAGTGTCAAGGCTAGAGGTGTTAGTTTTTAGTGTGTTTATTTTGACTTGATTTATTGACTAACATGATACTAATCTCCCCTCTATGACTTTTCCTTATTCACATGAGATTCCCCTTTATCTACACATTTTTTACGTGTATTGTGTTTATATATTGTCTATTTTTTTGGTACATATTTGATTTATACAAGATTTATTTCAAAAACTATCAAAGGTGTTTTTTACTACTGTAAAACTAGTTAGAAACCTTTTTTTTTCTAAAAAATATTATATAGATTTATCAGAATTTCTAACTTATTATTTATAGTAAATTTAGCATAAGAGGCTAGAGGTGTCTTATTTTTAATATATATATATATATATATATATATATATATATATATATATATATATATATATATATATATATATATTCTAATTTTATGTAAAAACCTCTTTTCAATTTCAAAAATACTTAATGAATGTATCATAATTGCAAATATATTACATGGATTTCTTGGAATTTACAACTTGCTATTTTTAGTAAATTTAGCATAAGAGGCTAGAGGTGTCTTATTTTTTCAAATCAATTTTTGGGTTTTGTCATTTTTATGATTTTATATAAAAAATATTTTAGATTTAAAAAATATCTAATGTATATATTATAATTATTGTTTATTATTTGTACTTATATAGGTATTTCTAAATCAATGATTTTTATTGCTACTAATTTTCTTGGAGTGTAAGAAATCATTTTCTAAAGAAAGCATAAAAAACTAATATGTGTTTTTATAGCATCACATATTAAATGTTTTGATTCAAAAAAATTAATCATTAAAAATCAATTTATTCACTGGAATTTATTTTTATTCGTGTATCTAAGGTTGTGTATGCTCTTCTCTTGTGTCGAAAGGTGATATTGAGAATAAAAAATGACTTAGTTGCTTGTGTATCCCAAGTCATTTCTTCATGATAAAAAGTGTTATTGGAAATTAGAAATGGGGTTGATTTTTTTTATTAGGGGTTAAATGACTTGGATTTCATCACCAAGTGTTGATAAAATTCCATGTGTTGATGGGATCTAAAAATTTCAAGGTGTTGCTATGTTTATTGGCTAACTAGTTAGTTATTTTACTAGTATTGTGAAGTGACATGGTTTTGTCCACCAATACCCAAGACATCTACAAAACTCTTGCTTCACAGAATCAAGCTTCAGTATAACACAAGGTATATAGAAGACTTATATATATAAGCCTGTGTAAACCTAAATTAAGAACCTTTTGGACATAATCACATAATGACACTAGGGAAATAACATTCCATAAGATCACCCACAATATACCCTTATAGGTATTATCTGTGGGCCACTATTTGGTTACACTCCTAATTGATTAGTGTAAGTTTGACCTTGTCTATGTAATGTCATTATTTACTTGTGTGAAACTCATATTAACCAAATAAGTCCAAGATAAATCCACTTGCACCAAACTTCAAACCAAATAAATGGCATACCAAAAAAGACATCAAATCTAACTAAGTCAAGATATTAATAATGATTTTTTTATTATAATCTAGTCTATCCCACAAGACCAAACCAAGAAAATTCCATATTGAATAGTTATAATATAAATCAAGATATCCCCCATGTCAAGTATAATAAGGAACTGGTTATATCACCCCAATTACAAAATCAAATCCTCTTTGAATAAATCTAACTTTTTATCCAATAGGTATTAGACCTAACATCATATATTATTTTTTTGACATCAAGACCTTCATCAATTAATCCTGTGGTAGTCAAACCCATCTAAATTACAATAATTGTTAGGACCCTAGTCCATATAAATCCCAATTTATCCTACCTTTATCAAATAAATCCTAAAATCCACCCAATCCACAATCCAATAATTCACAACAAACCATCCAAAATCCCATACCAATCAAGCCTCTAGGCTACAAAAATTATATTTTCACTTACCCCTATCAAAAATACCATCTAGTCAAAATCCCACCAATCAATCAAGATGGTTCCAAAAAACATTTAAAGGAATTATAAATCACTTAATAATTAACCATACCATGCCAACTGGGCCCCTACACCAAAATTACATTTTCATCTACCCCTATCAAAAATCCCATCTAGTAAAAAATCTACCAATCAATCAATGATGATTAGATAAATCATCAAAAGTCTTTCTAAATCATTTAATCATCAACCATATCATAAAAATTCAGCCCCTATGCCACCAAAACTACATTTTTATATACCTCTATTGTAAAACAAATCCCATAAAAAAATCTAAAAGTCAAATCAATTAACCATCTAATCATCAAATCATCAATCTTCCCATGGCAATCACTTTGTCTAACCTTATAAAAGATTCAATGATCAAGAAACCCAAAATAAATCATAGATTAATAAATAACCTAACCTATTGTGATATTGATGGTAGATGTGTTTTAATTGAATTCAAGTGGCATTGATGATGACAAAGTGGTCTAATAGGTTAGACTGATGGAACATGGTGGTCTAATGTACTTGGAGTAATGTGATACTTGAAAAGGGTGTGCATGGGTGTCCTAGGTGGATGTTATATGGCTGAATGGAGCTTGGTATGATTATTTTTGACTTTTTATTGATGTTTTTAATGCTCAAGGGTTAACTTCATATGGCCTTCACGAGGTATGCAGGTTAGTTTATGCCTTGTAGGCTTCATCAAGCATGGTTGCCTATAAGTTTTTGAGTCCTATGGATCATATGCCATGGTATGGAGCTTAGTATGATTGGAATATGCATTTTGAACATATATAGGATGTTAAAATGTTAGATAGATGGTTTGAAATAGGTGGAAAGTGGTTTGTAAGACAATTTGGCCATTGACCTAGTTGGCCTAAGTGGGCTTGTGAGGCCTTGTGAAGGGTCAAAGGGTGTTTATAGATTGGTGAAGCTTGTATTTTAATGGGAGAAAATTATATATGTGTGTTAAAGTTTATTTAAAAATTCATATGTTATAAAATGAGAAATAAATTTGAAATGACTTCATGTTCTTTAGAGGGTGCTCAAATGATGCATTTTGAGCTCGAGAGGAAAGTTATCACATTTATTAGCCCATGTAGAATTATCATGGGGAGGGAATAATTTTGGATAAGTTGATTAAGGTTCCTTAGAAGGTTTTATATACATTATTTCATGTATTAAGGTCTTATTATTTATGAATGATTGCTAATAAAGTAAGCAAGTTTTTATGTGCAAAAACCCTAGTCTTAGACTTGATTGGAAATATTTTTATTGTATGTGATAAAAAAATGGTGTATGGATAGGATCATGATTATAGGTTATATAAGAATCCTCTAGTATTCTAAGGATGTGTTTAGTTAATCTTGACTATTTGCGGGTCCCACAAAAAAGTGCTTCTTAACAATGTTTTTGATATTCTAAGAGATTTCTGAAAGTAACCAAGTGAAAAAATGGGTGTGAAATGAATCTTATGACTTGAATAAAAAATTAATGAATTTTTTTTATGAATATTCATTTCTCTGTGTCAATTTTCTAGGTTCTCAAAGTTGTCTAGTCGATATGAAGGAAAGGATGCCATGAGTGAAAAAGACCAATCAGAGTGAGAAGTGGAATTGGAAGGCCTAATCAGTCAGTAGGGAGGAATATAAGCTCTTGGAGGTGATTTAAGGGATGTATTATTCCTAGTCATTTGGATATGATTGAATGGTTGACTCATAGTTGACCATGATGGTTTTTCTAGCAAAAGGAACCTATTTTGGATGATTGAGTTTGTTTATAGGGAAGATGGTTAGATCAAGTGTTATAATGGTTAGATAGTGTTTATTACTTATTTAATATCCTTTTTATTTATTTTTAGGGTTTGACCAATCTCCTATTAGTCAAACATAGTCTTACAATTGGAGCTATGCTTCATTTATGAGGTGTTTTTAGCATGAGCTCATGGTATGGTATAGAAAGCTTGTGTAGAGGATCATGGATGACCTTGAGAGACATAAATAATTATTCTTTAAATATTATAAATAGATATGGTTGACCATAATTGAGAATGGTATATATATAATATGTTTTATGGCCTTTATGTGTGAGTGGACTAAGCTAAGACAAGTAAGTGTTGATATTTTAAAGACCTTGTGTAAAGGTTATTGGGGGTATTGGTGACCAATGTTTGTATGATATTGAGAATATAATTATATCATTAGACTTAGAATAATTTTATTATTCTAATGATTATTTTTACTAGATTTATGAGTGCATATTTGTATATGAGTGAAAGATTTTGTGAAGGGATTATTGCTTGTGTTGAAGAGATAGCTTGGTATTGGTGACTTGTGTGGAGTTTTAGACTTGGAGAAGAGTGTCATTGTAGGGTTTCTCTATCATATTGAGAAGAAATCAAAGTTAATTTTTTTTTCATTTGATAGGTGTTGGGTTGGTGCTTGACATCTTTAGGGGTTGGTGTTCCTTGTGAAGTGGGTGCTTCACTAAAGCCTCATGTTTTTGATAATATTATAGGATTGTAGTCCATTTTTTTAAGACTTGAGAGTGGGTTTTATCCCCCATGATGGTTTCCCACATAAATATTTTGTAATGGTTACATTCATATTTATTCTTTGATTCATCTATCTTTCATATTGATGTGATTTTTTAAACTAGATTGAAGAGTTAGGAATCGAATTACATTATTGTTAAAGAACTATTCACTCCCACCCCCCTCCTAGTGGTGTGTAATTATATCAATTGGTATCAAAATAGGCCCTTTTGAGGCTTAAGAACTTGAAAGGTGATTCTAAGGTATAATGGAATATAAGGTGGTTTCTCTTCCAAATAAGATTTATTTTTTAATGGTTCTAACTATGCCTTTTGGAATTCAAGGATGTAGACTTTTATCATAGCTCTAGGAGTTGATGTTTGACATATTTTTGTTGATGGATATGTCATTCCTACTAGTTCTCCTACTATTGCTACTGATAAGAAACTATTTGAAATCAATTCAAAGTCTATGAATGATATTTCTAGTGGTCTATCAGAGACTAAGTTCTTGAAGGTCATTAACTATAAAAAAACTAAGAGATGTGGACTAAGTTGAATACAATATATGGAGACTCAAAAGTCAAGCTAACAAAATTATAAACTTTTAGAATATAGTTTGAGTCTCAAAATGAAGGAGGATTCTATGGCATATTTCTTGAATAGAGTGGATGATGTGGTCAATATGATTAGGGGCCTTGGAGAAGATCTCAAAGAAGATGTTGTTGTTTAAAATGTCTTAAGATCTGTATCTTATAGATTTGACTCTAAGGTATCTATAATTGAGGAAAGTCATAATCTTACACTAATGAAGATAGATGAGCTTTAATAATCTCTCACTACTTATGAGATGAGGATAAATGAAGACAAGCCTCCTAAGAAGGATGTTACTTTCAAGGCAAAGAACAAGCATAAAGAAAATAAGATACATAATAAGGTGTCTCAAGGAAAAAATGCTATGTTAGATGACATATCTGATGATGATTTAATTAATTTATTTTTAAGAAAGTTAAAGACTAGATTAGGTAAGTATAGAGGTAAGCTTCCTTTTAAGTGCTTCAACTGTGGTGAAGTAGGTCATTTTACAAGCAAATGTCCTCACAGTCATAAGAAAGATGAGGATGAGGATCAAGTAAAAGGTA
Organism: Torreya grandis; assembly: GCA_037957365.1. Taxonomy (NCBI): domain Eukaryota; kingdom Viridiplantae; phylum Streptophyta; class Pinopsida; order Cupressales; family Taxaceae; genus Torreya; species Torreya grandis. The sequence continues at coordinate 1,203,906 of JARHVA010002525.1, forward strand.
AGAAAGGACCTATGTTTGATAGAAATAAGATATCATTCAAGAAGTTTGATAACAAAAGGAAGTTCTATAAGGATAAAAGGAGTTTATACACAAATATGGATTATAGTGACTTAAAAGTAGGTGATGATAGTCAATTTGATAATAGTCATAATGAGGTGAAGCTGAGGATGATGAAGTCCTTTTCATGGCAATCAAATTTGATGATGAAGTTGATAATTCATATCAAATTGAAGGAAAATAGAGTGGATCAGATGAAGAAGATGAGGAAGACATTCCAAACTATGAGAGTTAACTAAATATTGCTCTTAAAGATTTAAAAATTGAAAGAAAGGTATGTAAAAGTTTGAAGACCAATTTGAAAGACTATGAAGTTTAATTCAACATTTTTGAGGCTAAGATAACTGAAGATAATAGGGAGCATGAAGGAAAAATCATATTATTGAATTCCAAATTGGAGTATATATCCTCAAGCCTAAAAGGTAAGGAAGAAGAGTGTTCTAAGTTGATTACAGAAAAAAAGTTTTTGAATGATGAATTGGAGAAATCTATGAGTAAGGATAAGTCTTTTACCAGTATGAAAAAAACACAAATGATCTTGACAGTTTGTTGATGAATCAAAAGTCTTTAAGTGATAGAATAGGTCTGGGTTTTATTGAGAAGCCATTAGTAGTATCTCAAGAAAAGGAGAAAAGAATTGAAGAGGAGAAAGACAAACCTACAAAAATCAATACCCAAGTTGAGGGTATTTATATGAATAAGTTAAGATAGCATAATTCCATAAAACATTTGAAATTTAATGGATACTATCATATTTGTCATGAGTTTGGTCATAAGGCCAATGATTGTAGGATGAAGGTTAAGAAAATCAATTTACCTAATCCTATGAATGAGATAAAATGCTTCAAGTGTTTGGAGATGGGGCATTTAGCTAGTCAATGTCTAAAGAAGATAAAGTAAGGTGAGTCTACTCCTAAGAATATAACATGTTTCAATTATCAAAGGATTGGTCACTTAGCCAAATTTTGTTAGTATAAAAAAAATATTACATGTTTTGAGTGTAAGGGATTTGATCATAATGCTAAATTTTTTTAAGAAAAAGGGGGATCTTAATCAATTCAAGACCAATTAGGCTCCAAGGTTTCAAGAGAGGAAAGGCAAATTATTATACAAGCCAAAAGAAGAAAAGAAAGTAATAATTGATATGTCTGTAGATCAAGATTGTGTTTTTTCAAAGGTGGAGAGTTATTCTTTAATTTAAGAATTTACATTATCTACTCATTTTTTCAATGAAAATATAAAAAATAATGAGAAGTTGAAGAAGATAAAGACAACCTTAAGATAAGTATGGATCATTTTGTAACTATAAATGATGATATTTCATATATAGATCAATAATTTCTAGACCTTGAATAGGTTAATTTAGTTTATAATATAGATCAAGACATGGTGGCATCCTCATTTGTTGCTAATTCAAGTCTGAAAGAAGAGAAAATCTCAAGAACAGAAGAGGTAGTCACATGCAAGTCAAAGAATAATAAGACTATGTTAACCAAAGAGGAAGAAGAATATGAGAAGATGTGGGCTAATCCAAGATTCAAAATATTCTAAAGTAGTCTTGATGGATTGGATATCTCTATCTATGCTTCACAAGAGACTCCTATAGGTGAAGAAACAAGATTGTTTGTCCAAGAGGTATGTTTAGGTTTCCTGATCCTAAAATGTCTTTTTGATCAATTTTTGATGCCTTGGTTGAATGATGATTTGAAGGATAAGGAATAAATGGTTTGTATTGGGTCTTGAGGAAGATTTTCATTAGTTATTCTAAGGTGGTTTGAGGTCTTTATATGCTTAGACGTGTGTTTTATGGTCAAAAGTTTGAGTTGACCATTTTTGGCAGTAATGACTACCTAGAATGTACCTAAGTTGGTCATATGGTATTATAAGGTGAAAATAATCTTGACATAAGTGATTAAATTTGTGTTTGGTATGTCAAAAGAGGAAATATGGTTTTGAAATTTTGCTAAGGTGCTTAGATGTGTTTTTGACCATTTGGTCAAGGTGCTTGCTGTAGGTTTTAGTCTGTATGCATAAAATGCTTAGTTTCAAAAGTCATTTGAATAATGGATATGTATCATGAAGTGTTTTATGATTAATAAGGTTTTAAAATGTGTTTTATACATGATCAAATTGGTTTCATAGGTTTTTAAATCCCTTTATGCCAAGTGGAACATTTTGAGTGGTCACTGGCTTCTCTTCTCAAGAGCATGCGTTTGGTGGCTTAAAGGAAGTCATGGTTCCTAAAGGTGTTGAAGCATGAAATTTGGCATGGTAGTGATTTTTTGTGGTCCCCAAGTGTGGTATATATCTTAGGTTTTTGTATTGACCATAGGTTAACTTTTGACCAAATGTTACTTTGAAGGCCTAGTGATTTGGGCATGTTTCAAAAAGTGGTTAAACTTTGGAGTTAGAGGATAGAAAATTAAAAAGCAGTTGAATGGGCCAAATGGGTATTTGAATCATGATTTACAATCTTTTTAAGGTGATTATATTTAAAATTATATAATTTTTTGTGTTCTAGGAGGCCTAATTGGCCAAAAGGCTTATGAAGTATAGAGAGAAGGATGAGTTGGAGGTTTAGTTTTGGCATACCTAAGGGGGCATGATAGTGGTATTTAAGTATGAAGTTTTAGGGTTTAAAATTATTAAGGTAGAGAGTTATGAGGTATGTAGTGGGTAGATAGGGTTACAAGGAGTTCAAGTAGGCCTAGTGAAGAAAATGAAGATTTTTGAGAAAATTTCCAAAAGATGGTTTTGTTGGTTCTAGATGAGTATGTTGGTCTACTCTAAAGTGTGTTTTATATATGGTGCTATACTTGGAGTGCCTTTGTTGTAATGTATGGTTCCTTGAGAGTGATTGTAAGTGAGCTTGAATGGTGTTTTATTTCTCATGTTGTTATTTGAGTTGATGGTAGCTATTCTTAAAGGTCCTATAGGTATGAATTTGTTGTGTAGACTAAGGGGGAGCCTTAAAAGTGGAGTAGGGTCCTAGGGGGAGTTGTGTTACCATGTAATTGGTGATAGATCCAAAGATCTAGGTAGATTGTGAGTAGATTATAAGTGAGAACATCTTCCAAGGGGTAGTTGTGCTTGTTTAAGGTCAGAATGGTACTCTTTTAGATGTATTCTTGAACAAGAACTTGATTCCATGTGTTTCTTATAGTTTAATTATTTGATTTCTATGGTACCCAATGTTGAAAGGTGTCCACTTTATCATTTTGGAAAAGGGGGAGATAAAAAATGAGTGTTACCATCAATGAAAAATGGGAAGATTGTTGGGATATTGATGGTAGATGTGTTTTAATTGATGTCAAGTGGCATTGGTGATGACAAAATGGTCTACCAAGTCAGAGTGATGGAACATGGTGGTCTAATATACTTGGAGCAATGTGATACTTACAAAGGGTGTGTATGGGTGTCATAGGTGGATGTTTTAAGGATGAATGGAGCTTGGTATGATGATTTTTGACTTATTTTTGATGTGTTTTATGCTCAAAAATTGACTTCATGTGGTCTTCATGAAGTATGCAAGTCAGTTTGTGCCTTGTAGGCTTGATCATGCATGGTTGCCTATAGGTTTTTGAGTCCTATGGCTTGTATGCCATGGTATGTAACTCAGTATGCTAGGCATATGCATGTTAAACATATATATGATGTTGAGAGGTCAAATACATGGTTTGTAAGAGGTGGCTAGTGGTCTATAAGATAGTTTGGCCATTGGTCTAGTTGGCCTAGGTGGGCTTGTGAGGCCTTGTGAAGGGTCAAAGGGTGTATATAGTTGGTGAATCTTTTATTTTCATGATAGATTATTAGATAGGTTTTTTGAAGTTTATTGACCAAGTTATAGTTTAGAAAATTAGAGAGAAATCCAAAAATGACTCCATGTTCTTCAAAGGGTGCTTGAATGGTGCATTTTGATCTTGAGAGGAATGTTATCACATTCATTATCCCATGTAGACTTTGCATGGGGATATGATCCTTTTAGATAAGCTGACGAAGGTTCTTAAGAAGGTTTTCTAAGAATTATTTCATGGATTAAGGTCATATTATTTATGAATGATTGTTAAGAAGGTAAGCAGGTTTTTATGTGCAAAAACCCTAGTCTTAAACTCAATTGGAAAGATTTTACTTGTTGGTGATCAAAAATATTGTGGATGGATAGGATGATGATTTAAGGTTTCATAATAATCCTCTAGGATTCTAAGGATGTGTTTATTTAATCTTGACTATTTGTGGGTCCCATAGAAAAGTGCTTAAAATTATTTTTGATATTCTAAGAGATTTATGAAAGTAACCAATTGAAAAAATGGATGTGTGATGAATATTATGACTTTCCTCAAAAATTCATGAAATTTTTTAGGAATATTCATTTCTCTATGTCAAATTTATAGGTCCTCAAATTTGTCTAGTTGGTATCAAAGAAACGATGCCATGAGTGGAAAAGACCAATCAGAGTGAGATGTGGAATTGGAAGGCCTAGTCAGTGAGTAGGGATGGGTATGATCTTTTGGAGGTGATGTAAGGGATGTATTAACTATATTCATGAAAGTGTATTTTTCTTAGTTGTATGGAGTTGATTGAATGGTTGACTCATAGTTGACTATGATGGTTTTGCTAGAAAAAGGAACCTATTTTGGATGATTGATTTTGTTTGCAAAGTAGATAGTTAGATCAAGTGTTTATGATGGTTATAGAGTGTTGAGGACTTCTTGAAGATCCTCTATAGTGATTTTGAGGTTTTTATAAATCTCCTATTGGTGAAACATAGTCTTACAAGTGGAGCTATGCTTCATTTATGAGGTGTTTTTGGCATGAGATCATAATATGGTATAGAAAGCTTGTGAAAAGGATCATGGATGACCTTTGGAGACATAAATAATTCTTCCTAAAATTTTATAAAGAGATATGGCTGACCATAATTTAGAATTGTATATATAGAAGATGTTTTATGACCTTTGTGTGTGAGTGGACTAAGCTAAGATAAGCAAGTGTTGATAATTTGAAGACATTGTGCGAAGGTTATTGGGGTCTTGGTGACCAATGTTTATATGATATTTAGTAGAGAAAAATATCATTAGACTTAGAATATTTTTTTGATTATATTGATTATTTTTACTAGATTTATGAGTGCATATCTGTATATGAGTGAAAGATTTTGTGAAGGGATTATTGCTTATGTTGAAGAGATATCTTGGTGTTGGTGACTTGTGTGGAGTTTCAAACTTAGAGAAGAGTGTTATTTAAATGTTTTTCTATTATATTGAGAAGCAACCATATTTCAAGAATTGTTTATTTGATAGGTGTTGTGTTGGTTCTCAACATCTTAGGCAAGTTGGTGCTTATCATCTTTAGGGGTTGGTGCTCCTTGTGAAGTGGGTGCTTAACTAAAGCCTCATGTTTGTGACCATATTATAATATTTTAGTCCATTATTTTTTATACTTGAGAGTGGGTTTTCTCCTCCATGAGGGTTTCCCACATAAATCTTGTGTAAAGGTTACATTCATGTTTGTTTTTTGATTCATCTATCTTGCATATTAATGTGATTGGTTAAAGTATATTGAAGAGTTGGGAATTGAATTACATTACTATTAAACACTAATTCACCCCACCTCTCAGTGGTGTGTACTTATATCATAACCAATATTCACATAATAAACAATCACCTAATCAACACCTTACCAATTCGGCCCCTAAGTAATATAAATAAAACTTTCAAAAATCAAACAATATAGTCTTTGATTCATAATAATCCAATGATGAATAATCCAACATAAATCTAGTCCTTAACCCACAACAATCCAACCATCAAGAATCCAACATCAAACTGATCCCTGAGCTATGACAATCCAACCATTAAGAATCTAACACTAATTTGGCCCTTGAGCCTAAAAAAAATGGAACCATCAAGAATCAAACACCAATTTGGACCTTGAGTTACAATAATCTAACCATCAAGAATTTAATATAAATTTAGCACTTAAGCCTGAACAATCAAACCATCAACAATTTGGCCCCTGATCTACAAAAATCTAATTATGTCCTACCATCATCACTCCAAGGATTGTTTTTTACCCAAGAATAAAGTGCATCCATGTTTGAAAATAAAAAATTGGAGATATGCCAAGGTCCCTTTCCAAATCATGATCAAATTAATCCACACCTAAATCAAGGTACTAATGCCCAAAATTGTCATGTCAATTATAAACCAACATCTCAATTCTAAAAACTATGTAGACACTTGTTTTCAAGTCAAAAACCCATCTTTGACCAACATGATATACCACTCATTGTCCCATTACCCAATCCCCCCTCACATATCAAGACCTAAAACACTAAGCATAAAGTAAAGAAGGTACTTTTAGATAGCTAAATACAAAATGACTTCTATATGATTAAACTTCCTATCTCTCCTAAAATCCATGACATGCTTAACATGAAGATGAAAATAGAACATGCATCCTATTAGTTTAGATGGACCTCATTTATCAAAATTGATCTTCTTGTAAATGAACATATTGAAAGTTTTAGTAGTTCATAGCTATATAATGATGACATAGCCTCCTATTTATAAAGTAAATAATATCCAATAGAAAAAAAAGTGTAAAGTCATGAAATATAATAGTAAGGGACTAGGTGTCTTGAACAAAGAATTAGGGGATTAATCCAAATTCATGCAACCAAATAATATCATGGCATTGGTTATAAACCTCTAGGTAATCAATATGAGGAATTTAGTGATAATTTTATGATTATCAAGAAAACCTCTCCTAATATCAAAATAGGTTCCTTTTATAGAATTTACAAGGATATTGTTACACCAACCCTTTCAATGATACTGCCATCCACACCATAAACCTTAACCTCCAATATCCATAATTCATTGATTGAGACCAACAAGATCATGTACCATTGAATATATTTTAAAATTTTGAAACAATTGTACTTTATGGGTCTTTGATATGACATCCTATTAGGGGATCAAAAATAGGGATTTAAAATAAATCTTACCTCAAAAGCATATATTTGAGAACAAGAAGAGTTCCTTAGTATAAATAAATAAAAAAATCAAGAAGAAACAACAAATAATAAAAAAAATCCTAGACCCTTAATGAAAACCTCTTTGAGGTGATATCAGACCAAAAACATCAAAATTAAGAAAATAAAGACAATCCTATCAATGAAAACATTTATAAGGTGTTAATAGAAAAAGAACTCAATCTCCCTCATGCAATAACACGCTTACATGATAACTCTACATTACTTGTAAAAGAAAACATCAATGTCAAAATCAAAACATAGGTAAATCCCAAAATCATCAAAATTATAACTACTCTCAGCCTATAAGAACATATAAATTTAGTTTCCATTCTAATAAAATTTTCAATTATCTTTGATCTTTTACCTAACTCCTGTAAAATTAGGTCATATGAATCACTCATGTGACATTCAAAATCCAAAAGGGTATGTGAGATTGTTGGTCCCAATTTCCTTTTATATCACAACATATACATTCATCTCCATAATCATACCATTCTTTCAAATATTTCACACAATCAACAACAATCCTTCATCCCATGTGCATCCAAATTTATCTTCCTTGGTAACACCATATATTATAGGGGATATGATGGAACCTTGTTAAGATATTTAGAAGGAAAAACTTAGCAATCATGGTAGTCCATGATATAATTTGAGGAACACATATTAGTGTCATGGTCATCATGAATAATTTACTCAAGTCAAGATACTATTAAATCTTTTAGAATCCATGAAAGTTCTAATATTACCATAAAAAATCAAAAAATTAAAAAAACAAATTTAGGAAAAAATTGAAAAAGATTAAATAAAAAATAAAAGAAATAAAAAAAGTCATTCAAAGGCAAAAATCTTTCTTATGGCACCTTAGGAAAGTAACATGATGAAAACTAGTTTTTGGCATCATTCAAAAATTAGTTTTATACAATTACCCTAAACTTAGGGGCAAGCCCAATTCTCCATTGAAACCTATCCTAAACCATCTTTAACTTCTTTAGAATCCTTATCCATTCAATCCATAACATCCTTATGATCTTTACCATCTTTATCTATTCAATCCTTACCATACTTATCCATTAAATCCTTACCATCATTATCCATTTAATCCGCACTACCATTATTATCTATTCAATCCTTTCTATCATACCCATCCTCCTTGCTGCTTTTAACCTTGATAAGGTAGTGAAAAAGATATTAAAACATGTTTTAGAATAATCTTGATATATATATATATATATATATATATATATATATATATATATATATATATATATATATATATATATATATATATAATTGTTTAGAGTATGATACAACACATCATCAACATGTTGTAAAGATAAATGGGCACATGGTTCCCATGTGACAATAATCCTTAGAGGTCCCATCCTAAATCCCTTGACCATTCCATCCCATCTTGATTCCCTTAAGCATTCAATCCATTATCATCCCCATTCCTGATACTATAATTAGTTTTTATTTTGTTTGTAGCCTTGTCAAATATCCAAATAATAGAAAAAATGTCAAAAATCCAAAAAATATCAAATAAATCCAAAAAATGTCAAAAAATCCAAAAAATCTAAAAAATTTCAAAACATATAGAAAATAAAAAACAACAACCAAGTTAAAACCCCTTAAAAAATAATTTATCTTTCCCTTAGTTCAGTTAAAATATTTGTTCACTTTTAAACAAATCAAAGCCTAAATTTTTTTTGGGATATATCATTCCCAATATAACCCCCTTGCATCTTTCCTTAGGGAAAACCAAAAATTGTAACCTTATCAGGATACATCTTTGCCAATCTTATTAGTGTCATCAATCACAAAATATTTAGGGTTTTAACTTGATAAAGGATAAAACATAACTTATTTTTGTCTTTTTTTACTTGTTTTATTATTCATTATTTGTGTGTTTTCTTATTTATTACATCTGCTTCAATTCTATTACATTTGGTAATAATGTCATCATGGTTCTCTAAACCATGGTGTATCCTATCATAACAAACACTAGGTTGATCAAATATTTAAAATTTCATTTAAAATTAACATGTATCATCACATCCCCAACATTCATCAACATTCATAAATATTCATTCTCATACATTTCTTCCAACTAACTATCCATAATTCACATTCATTCTAACTAAACATCCATTCTCACTAGCTATGTAGCATAAATAATATAATAGGAACATTCATCCATCCATCACATCATAACATAAATCTACAAAACATATAAAATACATGATATCCATAAACATGATCCTTCATAATCACATCATTAATTCACACAATCAATTAACTCCTTGATTTATTCTTGCACATCCCAAAAATCAATCAAATCTAAAATTGTAGATTTATTAAGATATATCTTTCCCAATATATCCCCTCACATAAATAATTGTATGGGTCACATTAAATCTCACAACTTTATTAGGATATATCATTCCCAATCTAACCCCCTCACATTTATTATTGCTTGGGAAAAATCCAAATAAATCAAAACATGTAAGCCTTCGATCAAGTGTGTTAATCTCATACAACCATAACATCCACCAAAACATCTATATTCATAATAATCATAGTTAATTATCAAGTGTGTACCCAACCCCTATTTCAACTGTAATTCATCCATTTCCACCCTTCTTCTAATTTCAAGAGCCTATCTATTTTCTTCTTCCTTGCACACTCTCTTGAGGGGGCATCTACCTCACTAGCTATTATTTTGCACCCATCTCTTAGTATTCTACATTATTTGAAATCATACTAATTATTCTAGTCACAACACCATTTTAAAGAGGGGAAAATGTGTACACCTTAATTCCACCACCTTAGTGTCATTACTAATATACCATCATCGACATTCATCATTCGTCATTCATCCTAACTAATCCATTTGTCATAAAAATATGGATTAATATCACCCTAATTATGACATGACCCCCATAATATTCTATATAATCCCAAAAACGTTACACTTTGATTAATTAACTAATAAATCAATAGTAGTTAGTTTTTTAGTCACTAATTAATCTATGCACACATAATTCTAAATAAATAAATAAAATAATAATAAAGTTTTTTAGCCACCTCATTTAATCCATTTAACCTCTTCATTAATCCTTAATAAAATTACTTAAACCTCTAAAAAAATCATTTAATATATTCAACCATTCAAACAAACTCATTCAAGACATTCAACTCCATAAAAAATCAGTTAAGACATTCAAATCCCTCATTAAGACATTTGAACAAACATATTTACGACATTCAATTGATTAACAAACCTATTTAAGACACTCAACTCCCTAACAAAATCATTTATTCCATTCAAACCTTTCATTAATCATCTAACCAATCCCATAACTTCCTTAATATCCTTATTGAATGAATTTTACCCATAGACTAAATCATAAGCATCCACAAATCAAAATATCGATTAAATATAGATTTATCATATCCATCCATTCTTTATCTAAGAAATATATAAAATGACATTCAATCTTCCATTAAAATCATTTTTATCATGTTGAAGTATGATCATGTTGATATAGGAATGATCTGGAGAATCTTACCATCAAGAAATCAAAAAAATGAAGGTATATTATGTTATAATTCTTGCATAAAAGTCTTGTGAGAAACCACAATCCATTAATCATGAGAAAATTTATGTCAATGAAGGAGAGTCTTCATTTGGTAAGTGAATGTAATGTTTAATGTTTTATCTTTCATTACCTAATCGAAGGTTTATGTGATATTTGAAATATGAATGCAGTTTTTTTCTTGGCTTCTAATTGAAGATTTACGGTTTAACATTTACACACACATATAGAATAGATAGCATTATGTAATGGCCAATGAAAAAATATAACTCTAAGGAGAATGCATATCAATATATGGGGGAAATCATATGCCCCACTTGAAGGTGAGAGTAAATACATGTAATACATCCATATGAAACCATATAGTATAGATACATTGTGTAATGCCCAATATGCACACACACCCTATTATGAGGATGAATTAGGGGAGGGAAAACATCATGCCATAATGTAAAACTAATAGGATAAATGAAAAAATAATATGTCCATATGAAACCAATTACCAAGGATAACACCATGATAAGGTCCATAGGATGGATCATTCTGATAGTGAGGATGAGATAGCACAAATAAACATAATGCCATGATGTGGAGAGGTTCTCAAATATAATAAGATATAATAATCTAGGTGGAATATGTAAAAATAAATTGTGCTAGAGTTAATCTAGATAACCTCATATCCTAGTATATAAGAGAATTATTTTTGGACATAAGGGTGTAAGAGGATCCATATAATACATGTATAAATAAATCTCATGGATAAAATATATGTATATACCATGTACCCATAAGAAATTTATTAATGCGAATCATAGATATGCATTCAAGTTTATTTCCCCTGATTTGAAAGGTAAATATAAATGTCATCAATGAGTCTCAAAAATTAAGTGTGGGTATAACACCCCCATACGTAGTAGGAATCCACTGTATTATGGAAATTATCAACAATATGATATTATTTATAGTGTTAGATATATAATTGGTAAATATATTTTAATAAACTTGCAAGTTTTATACCCCCGAATGGAAAGGTAGATGTAGATGTAATCCATGGATATCATGAAGAGGATATGTGGGTATCATACCCTCAAAATGTTAGAAGTGGGATCCATAGTGTGGATAAATTTATTTATGGCAAGAATGTCCTCATTAGCATAAGATATGGAAAGGAAATAACTCACGAGGAAAATGCAAGGATAATTCATTATAAGTAGTGTGTAAATCATGAACACCAGGTAGTATAGGATATAGCCATGTATGATATAGAATAATAACCATAATTTGATAATATGTAAGAGTATAATTTAGGGCATATGGTCACATCAATGAAATAACACAAGGCATATATGTTATTAGTAGTGGTCCCTAGAACTCATTGTCAAGAAATGCTAAGTTTTTAGTCTATTCAAATTCATACAAAATTTAAAGGTATACATTGTATAAAGACAAATTCACATGGTATATTAATTTAAATAAAATATTATTCATTACCATTAATCATTCAAAGGATTACTTATAAAAAATAACACTTTTGAGATGTGTAAAATAAATATGTACTTGCTTAAACCAACACAAAATACATGAGAAAATTACAAACTATTATTATTATATTATGATTTAAAAAATTATATGTGTTATGGATATTGCATTTATAAAATTAAAGATTGATATTATTTATCCTATGAACAAAAACAAAAGTAAAATAATAATCTATACACAGTACAACTATACATTATTTATAGAGTCTACATGACTCTTTGACTTATCATCACTTAATTTATTCTTCCTTTTAGTTTTAGGATGTGTTCAATATTCCATTTGTATTATCTACTTATGTTAATTATTATGAAATTTAATTTGTCACATCTAAAACTATACAAAATAATTACAAACTACAATTCAAGATAAAATTTATTATCAAAGTGCATTTCACTTCAGCATGATTGACTAATGGGTGATATTCATGATATTTATATTTTCCTTCCCTATTTAAGAAAATTGTTCAAAATTTTTAAAGAATTTTCATTAACCAATTTTCACTTCCTAAAAACTACCTATTTACCCTTTTAGGTATTCAACTAAGTGGCATGCCAACCTAATAATATTTTTGACACACCTGTGATGTATTAAGCTTAAATTTATATGGATATAACTTATTTTTTTACCCTAATTTTATTTTACAACCCTAATAGGATCATAACTTGAAATGTAATTCAGATATTAAGATATGACATCTAAGCATACATCTAAATGTAAAGTATTAAAATTGACTAAAATGATTTGATAAGTGGCATATGTTAAATATATGGATGAGTACTTAAATTTTTTGATTGATTATTTGACTGTGACTATATTATGGAAGTGAGTGTTAAATAAAAGTAGGATTATAGTTCATTTATATAATGAACTATACTTATGTATCCAAAGGATTGATTCCATCAATTTGGGTCAGTATCACTAATCAATACTGACCTATTCTGGTTGATATTGACCTATTTAGAAATGAGAGATTGTGACCATAAAATCATCTTTGCCTGTCTCTATATATGTGAACTTAAAACTTGATGATGCATGAAAATTTAAAAATAGCCTCCTTCACCTTAAAACCCTAAGTTTTCTTATGAGGGAAAAAAACCTATTAAAAAAAAAGTATAATGGGATGAGATTTCATAGTCACCCCTATTTTATGATTAAATGTTTCCACACATATTTCTCCCACCTAATGTGATTGTGAAATTGAGATCTTTTAATATATGTATGCAACTAATGATTTCACTTTGATACTTGACAATGATATTTTTGACTTAGCTTTAGTGTGATTTAGACTTGGCTTGTGACTTATTCTAATGATATATTTAAAATTTGTGAATAATAGGGCATATTTTCTCAATGTACAATAGTGTATAGATATGTACTAGACAAGTTCCAAGTTCATTTTGAATGAGACCTTGATTTGTTTATAAACGAGTCCAGTTGGGTAATTTATCACACCATCAACATGATAGGAAAAAAGGTTGATAGAAAGAAATGTTTGATTTTGAAAATTTATAGTTATTAGGAGAGTGTTGGTTCTAAACAAATCAAGTCAATATTGATTGGTGATACTGACTAAAATTGATAAAACTAACATATGTATATGTAGACTGAGTTAAGTTGAAATAAATAGTGAAGCTATTTTAGGTTTATGATAGTAGAATGGAAGGGCCAATTCATAAGATATCACACAAGTGTGATAAAATGGTGTATTAAAACCATGTTTGTGTGATCAAGTAATGTGTGGTAAATGTGTGTCAAGCTTTCCATTTTCAAGTAACTAATACCATATTTTAGTATCTAAAAATACCACATTTTATTATAGTAATGGAATTTATATAGTAAAAATATAATAAGTACTTGAGTGTGTAAAACTTAATTTATATTTGGTATGAAGATCTAATTGTGTAGGTCACTCAATAGAAAAACATGTAATCATGTGTAGCTAATGCCCATGGATTGACAATTTTATTCTGAAACTAAATTTTTAAAATTTTAAAAAGTGAAGGTAAGAGTACATTTGTGTGTTGGTGAAAACCATGTTTTCCTTAAATTTTTTTGGGTGATTTTACGTCCTTGTTGAAGCATTGGAGAAACTTTGTGTTTCCTTACTGAAGTAGATGGAGTGTTGGGGTAATTATGCCCAATTTTTTTATAACTATGTAAGCTCTTGGGTTGGGAAGAAAACATGTACCAAACCTCATTAATACAGGGAGAATTATGGAATGTACTAGATAAAATAAATATATAGGTAAAAGAGATAACTACATGATGGGTTCACTCATAGAAAACTGAATCAACCACTATAAATGGCATACATATTCAATTTTATAGTTTTTTTTAAGTTAGCTCCATGTAAAAAATGCATGGTCAAAAGGAAATGAAAAAATGTTCATGCCCCCATCATGAATGAATGTAGGTTTGATTGTATATTTTTTCTCAAGTTTTAGTTAGTGTATATTAAAATGCATGATTGAAAGAGAATAAATAATCTTCATGCCCCCATCATGACTACATATCTAATAATTGTGAAGTGGAATGACAACCATTTTCCATTCAAAATAAAGTGTGTTGTTGAATATGTGCATGAACTAGTATCATGCCTCATGAATTTGAAAATGTGTGTATGAGCATAAATAAATATCATGACTCCTAAATTTATACCAACTGATATAGAATGTTATGCATCTATATGCCAAATTTGAGAACCTATATCTCAAATTTATTGGTATGTGGAAACTTTTTTTTCATATTCTTGTAAACTATGTGCATATGCACATGCATATACATCTAATTGTATATGAATATATACTTAAGTCTCTATAAAGTGGGTGCATATGTATGGAATTTTCCTCTACAATCTATATCAATGTGATAATATTTTTCATGTAACTAAACCATATGATAGCTCAACCATTATGAATCTATAAAATTTATACTCTGATATGATTTTATATTCTTGGATGCTTATGTATCTATGACAATCCCCATGTAATTACAAATTTTGAGATGAGGGATGTATCTTATAAGTCACTCATCTTAAAATAAAAGTTAATTGTATAATGTTATGTATAAAGATAACATCATGTATAATCATATAAACATGTGGAGACGATGTCATCATAATAATATATACCCAAATCAAGGCATGCATGTACATATGTAATACAAGACATATAAGTGTCATTCCTAGATAGATGTAGCAATAAAACACATAATAGTAGAAAAAATGAATAATAATATGTAGTAAAAGTTCATGATATAGATCATGGTACCACTCAATGTAAATAAGCTCAACAAGTGAAAGTGTTAGTGTCACACATCAGACTAAGGTCTGAATATAAGTGACATGAATATGTCAAAACAAACGTGGCCAAGGTCTACACATAATGGGACATAAAGATGTTTAAAATAAGGGATATAAAAATGTCTCATCAAATAAGGCCAAGGGTGACACTAAAAAGACATACATGTACCACAAGCAAGGCCAAAGGGACACACATAATAAACAAGCACAAAGTATCCTATCATGTAATATAGTAACACCATTAATGGAGGATATTACAAGTAAATTATATCCTGCATCATCCATATTTATTAATGTCACATCATAGTATAATAAAACATCCATATAACACTATATAAGATATGAATAACTAGTTTAATCACCTAAAAATGACATTTAAGTGATAGGAGTGCTACTTGAGACCACCTATCCCTAGCTTAGCCATATGCCTATGTGAGGGCCCATTTTCACACTTATTCAACCTTCATGTGGGCCATAGGCATCCTTATAACATTCCTAAACCCTCATTCTTGTATTTTAACCCTTATTTCCTCAGGTTATGCCACTTGGACACTAATGATATAAAAGGGATAATAACACCACATGGCTCTAGTGTCCTAATATTGGTGATAGTATATTTTCCCTCCTTTTTCCATAAATAAATATCTATTCAGATATTAGACCTCGTAGGGTCAACCTAGACCTCTTTTAGCACCCAAATAAACACCAAAATAATATAAATACATGACTTTTATCCCTTTATGCACTAGATGGAAAACATATGCAAGTCATACATAAAAAAATAGAACAAGTTGTGCATAATTAAGGTTATAAATCCCTATTTTTACCTTCTTATATGTAATACCATATATAACATTCCTAAACTTAGATTAATCATATTTATAGTCTCAAGCACATTCAAATCAATCAAGTCAACCATCATACTAGCTTCACTTGTACTTGCACCAAAACTTAGATGGGGAGAACTACATCAAGCTTGATCCCTCTTTGGAGTATTTGTATGTAAGAAATGTTCATCATAATAGGGTGTTGAGGATGACCAGCCTACCCCACTAACAAAGAAACTTTGTTGGAGAGTTTTTAGTGATGTCATGGAGGTGTCCTAGTGAGTGGATGAAGTACTTTGATAGCCTATGTGACAATGATAAAGTTGTAATATTCTTGTCCTAGTATGCTTGAAATTGGCTTGGTTGATCTTTAGTTTTGACATGGATAAAGATGTTTAGGAATGAATATGGTGATATGAGGTTGTGAAAAGGATATTATAAGAGGTTTTATATGATTTGAGTGCTTGTGTGCATAAGTGAATTTCATCTGGTTGATCATTATTTTCATCTAGACATTTTCAGTCTAGTGGCAAAAAATCTAAGTAGGCAGTTTGCTAACATCACCATTGCCATGTGGTAATGATTTAGGGGGATTTGGTCTTATGGTTATGATACCATTAGTCCCTATTTAATATGAAATAAGTATCATGTCATGCACCTAAGTTCAATCAAATATATGTGGGTGATAATTTGGACTGTTAGGTATTTTGACCGTTTTTTCCCATACTTAGCCAAATTTGCATGAGGCAATAAAGAGTCGAGTAAGAATTTTTATGGTAGCATGTATCAAATGTATGGAAAATTTAGGAAAATTTGATCATATGGGTTTATTAATTTTTTGCCTATTTTTTATGCATAAAATTTTAATTCATGTGATGTAGTGTGACAAAAGATATGCATGTGAAAAGTTAGGCTCTCAAGTATTTTGACAATGTTTTCTATGTTCAAATAGAGTTGAGTAAGTAGTTTGTTGATGGAATATATTACACGTGTGGAAGTTTTAAGATAATTTGATCATATGGGTTTTATCAATTTTGAGCCTAATTAATTTTCACTAAATTTAATATCATGCGATAAAGTGCATCAAAAGATATGCATGAACAAAGTTATAATTCTAAGTAGGTCTAGGCATAGTTGGCTATATGGAATTTATTTTTGAGTGATCATGTTGATGATGACATATGTTTTGCATGTGTGGGTTCCAAGATTATATTTTTATATGTATGGATTATCTTATTTAAGGATATTATATGATTCAAATTTGATATTATGCATCTAAATGAAGAAGAAGTTATTAAGGTTAAAAGTTGGCTACTTAGATAGATTACAATGGTCCCCATACTTAGTCAATTTTGCACAAGGTAATGTTTGAGAAACTCTCATAGAGATTGATGATGTATGTTTTCTCCAAGATGTCAAGAAGTAATGAGATGGTGCCAAGTGTTCTATGTTTAATACTAAGTAGAGATAAAGATCAATCTTCTTTCAAGGATCAATAGTGATTGGGTGATCATACAAATAGAGATCAATGGTGTGTATTAAAATTTAAAAGGTCAAAGTGATAGTTTTTTAACATTTTTAAAGACCATGATATGTACATGAGATCTATGGAGTGCACGAGGTAAAATTTTCTAGATTGTATGAGATGAGGTCAACATGTTCAAGTTTTAACATTTGAGCATTGGTGCCTATGTGTAAAAAATTGAAAAAAGATCAATGGTGCATGATTTATCTAAATCAGTGAGGACAAAAGATGCAAGCATGGTGTTTGAACTTTAACTATGACCATTTTCATTTGAATATTTGAATTTGAAAAGGAAAAACCAATGTTTTATATTTTGGCTATAACTTTTGATAAAGGCAAAATTTGCTCATGATGTTAAAATAAAAGATGAAGAGGAACCCATGGCACATCTAATTAACCTAATTTGAAGATATGAAAATATGTATAATCAAATATATTAAGGTTCAAATTTGACTATGTGTTCATACATGGACTATAAGTGACCTGAGAGGTTTATTCGAGCATGTTTTGATATATCTTGATGAATTGGATATTGGGGAGTGTTGTATACTCCATGAAGATGATCTATGTGCATTATTAAGTTTTGACAATTTGTATGTAGTATGGAAAATGGTTTATAAGGAGACTTTGTATTCATTCATGTTGTTCTTGTGTACTAGGTTAGTGTTTGAGTTGTTTGAAGATAAAAAGAAGAGAAAAAAGTTGATTATGATCAATTGAGGATGTCTAAGGAGATATAAGGAGTAGACCCATATATTTAAAAGTGGTATTGTGTTCTTGTTTTGATTTATTGATGTGCTAAGTGGGTGAATAGGTCTTCATGAGACCTATAAGAGATACAAGGGACTTATTAAAAGGTGTAGTATGCTATGGCCAACATATGCAGTTTGTGTTGATATGTGTATCAATGAGATAGATTCTTTAAGGATTAAGGCATGCCTAATATCTGATAAAGATGGAGTTGATCATGATTGCTCTATATATAATGAAACCAAATGTGATGGTTTCTAAACTTTGTGTGAGTGAATTGGGAGAGATTTGAGAGAGGCTTGTGTGTATGAATTATGGAGAGAAGGAGGGGTAGAGTTACATATGGATGAGTTGAAGAGTAGAATAGATTTAGGACTATTTGTATGACCTATAGGTCATAGTTATGATGAAAGAATAGTGCTATTTTCATTTGAGTATGAGTAAAGGTGAAGAGTGATAATAAAAAGTCCATCATTAGGTGTTGAAGACATCAGTTCAAAGGTGGATGTGTTCATAGGTTTTGTTGTGGTAGTTCAACATCTAAGGTGGTTATAGCCTCCTTGCAAGGTAAAACTTTCTAAAAGTTTGGTTGTTATTGTAGTTCAACTAAATAGGTGTGGAGGCACCTTATGAGATTGTAGTCTAACTAAATAGGGATTAAGTTCCTTGATTAGTTTTAGTTGGTCTAAATTGGTTATTTTTATTATAGTATAGTAGTCCAATTACAAGTTCTAGTGGGTTTTCTCCCCAAGAGTGTTTCCCATGTATATCATGTGTTATATGCTTGATCTTGCATTATATCTCTTGCTCATTTTTATGAATGATGTGTATAATTAATGAATGCTTGTGGTAAATAATTAAGTGTTTGTAAAGATCAAAATTGAAGTTGGATTATTTGGGCTCACTGATTCAACCTTCCTTTTCAATGATTGTACCTCTAAAAATTAGTATCAGAGTAGGTCCTTTGTTAAAGTCTTAATAACTTGAAGGTGATAAAAGGTACAATGGTTGACAAAGAGGTTATGGCTTGTTTTCAAGACAATATAGTTTGTGCTTTATCAGAAGTTAATAGTGTGAAGAAACAAGTACAAAATCTAGAGGCAATAATGAAGAATCTATAGGCTATGATGAATAAATATCTCAATCAAAGAATGGAACAATTGGAAAGTAAAGACATGACTTACTCAGATGTAATATTATCCAATAACAAAAGGGATTCCTTCTCCACCAAAAGGGTCAAGAATGAAAATTCATGGATCAATAATGATAAAAAAGGGAGGTCAAATATGAACAATGTCTTCAATGGGTATTGATTCTCCTACAATCATTTTGGTCATAGATATAGAGATTATGCTCTCTCAATAGAAATAAAAAGGATTCATATGTTACAAATATAACCAACAAGGTAATTTAGCTATAAACTACAAAAAAACTTTTTGGAAAAAGGATATACAAGTCATTGACAATATCAAACGGTTTAAGGAGACCAATTATAAATAATAAAAGAAGTAAAATCCAAGAAAATCACCAAAGGAAGAGTCATTATTTATTTAATAATATTTGCATACTCAAGAAGATGAGAATAAGAGATGGTTCATAGATAGTGTATGCTCAAATCATATGATAGGAGATAAGATCAAGTTTATCTCTCTAAAAAAGACCAACCGAGGTGAAATTATATTTGACGATAATAATTTTGTAAACATATTTAACAAAGGTATAGTGAGTTTTGATAATGTTCATACTAAGATTGATAATGCCTTATATATAAGGTTTGAAACATAATCATTTAAGTGTGAGAAAAATGTGTAAGGAAATGTTGTAACTTTTCATGATGATGTATGTGAAATAAGAAAGGAAATATCTGGTAGATTAATTAAAAATGTTCATAAAATGGATAATAACATGTATGTATTTCATGAATCCAAGAAGGAAGAGTGCTTGATAAGTCAATTGGAAGAAAGCTAGCTTTGGCATAGAAGTCTTAGACATATAAATTTTGATAATATGATAAAGATTAGTTTAAAGTGGTTGGTAAGGCATATGCCTAAGATTTCTAAGATTCCTCATTCTATTTATAAGGTATGTCTTCATGGGAACCAAACCAAGAGAAGATACAAAACCAAGGAATTCTCCACTATAGAGCCATTGGAGTTGATCCACACTGATCTATATGGACCTATGAGAACTCAAAGTTTTTAAGGTAATAGCTACTTCATGCTTCTCATTGATGATTTTATTAGGATGACTTGGATATTATTTCTTAAATAAAAATAAAAAACTTTTACAAAATTTGTGGCATTCAAATCTCTTATGGAAAATGATAAAGGTTCAAATATCAAGTGTGTGAGATCATAAAGAGGAGGTGAGTTTTGGTCTCATAAATTTGATGATTTTTGTAAAGAATATGGGATAAAAAGACAATATTATTCTACTAAAACACCATAATAGAATGGTGTGGTTAAAAGGAAGAATATGATTATTATTGAGATGGGTATAACCATGCTTCAAGATGTAAAATTATCATATGGCTATTGAGAAGAGGAAAACAACCATTTTATTTACATCCTAAATAGGTGTCAAATCAGAGTAAATGGTAATAAGACTCATTATGAGTTATGGAAGAATAGACAAACTAATGTCAAACATTTTAGAGTGTTTGGGAGTAGGTGCTTCATCAAAATAGATGAAGATATTCCTAGTAAATTTGATTCAATGTCTGATGAGGGCATCTTATTAAGTTAATCTTAAATCAGTATTGCCTATAGGTGCTTCAACAAGAGACCTCACATTATTGTTGAAAGTTCAAATGTAAGGGTAGATGAGATAAGTAGAGTCAAGAAGATAAAAGTGCATGTAAGTGACTCAATTAAAAATTATGTTACAAATAATGATGAGTTATCTATTCAAATAGATGATGAAGATGAAGAGAAGGAAGAAAGACAAGATTCTAAATAATTTGGAATGATTCAATAGATGAATAAATTGATCAAATAAAAGGGAATGAAATATGAGACTTTTCCTCTAGGCCAAAACATAAAAATGTGATAGGTACCAAATGGATTTTCAAAAACAAGATGAATGAGAAAAGAGAAGTCATAAGGAATAAGGATATATTGGTGTGTAAAAGATATGCTCAAGTTAAAGGAATAGATTTTGATGAGACTTTTGCTCCTATGGCAAGGATGGAATCAACTAGACTATTTTTAGCATATGCATGTTTCAAAGGTTTTAAGGTATATCAAATGGATGTGAAATCTACATTATTGAATGGAAACTTAGAAGAGTAAGTCTACATTGAGTTACTTGAAGGATACTTCATGTCAAGTAATCAAGATTTTGTGTGTAGATTAAATAAGGCTCTATATGGTCTTATATAATCTCCAAGATCTTGGTATGATATGCTAGATAGGTATATTTTAAGTCAAGGGTTTAAAAGGGGTGTAGATGATAGTAATTTATAAATTAAGATAGAAGGTATCATCAATTGATAGTTGTTGTATATGTTGATGACATAGTTTTTGGATCTGATAATGATAAAATGAGTAGAGAATTTGAAGATACTATGAAGACTGAGTTTGAAATGTCAATTTTTGGAGAACTATATTTATTTTTATGATTACAAACTAATAAAATTTATGTAAGGATACTTATTTCACAAGATAAATACATCAAGGATATTCTAAGGAAGTTTGACATGATGGATTTTAAGCCAATGGGTACTTTAATGATCATAGGATGTAAGTTAAGTAAACTAGATGACTCATAAAAAGTTGATCAAATTTTTTATAGATACATGATTGGAAGTATTTTGTACTCTACTACATCTAAGATTGGAATAATGCAAGCATTAGGTCTTATAGGAAGGTTTCAAGATGATCTTAAAGAATCTCACTTGAAAGCAGTCAAAAGGATTTTGAGATACCTCAAAGGCACCATAGACTATGGTTTATAGTATCCCAAGAGTAAAGAATTCTCTTTGAAATCATATGGTAATGTTGATTGGGCAAGATGTGTAGATGATAGGATAAGTATTAGTGGTGGGGTCTTATTCATGGGAGAATGCTTGGTTTCTTGGCTAAGTAAGAAGAAAGCCTCAATGTCTTTATCAACTATAGAAGCTAAGTATATATTAGATGCCTTTTGTTGCACAAAAGTCATGTGGATTAAACAAAATTTGGAGGATTATAAGGTAAGATAAAATGAACCTTATCCTATTTATTATGACAATACTAGTGTAATTAGTATCTCAAATAATCTTTTTATGCATTCAAAAACTAAACACATTCTTATTAGATATCATTTCTTGAGAGAGAAAGTGATTTATCAATGTGTCAAGTTTGAGCATGTGCCTATAAAAGACCAGCTTGAAGATATTATGACGAAACCATTATCAAAAAATACTTTTGAATATCTAAGACAAAGCTTGGGTGTTATTTCTTTTTCTGTGAATAAATAGGTCTTTGGTTAAGGGGAAGAAATAAGTTCATGAGCTTTCTCTGGAGGTTTTTTAAGAATCTATAGTACATGATTAGAATGGATGTTTTTAGGTTGGTTGAGATCATATTTCCTATTTAGTGAGTGGCATAAAGTTCTACTGGGGGTCACTATAGTATCTTGAGAGAGAAGGTTAGTTAGAATATGTGGTGGCTCTTCATGGTGTGTGGAGATTTGAAGATGATCAGAAAGTGAAATTTCTCAGAGTTCTTATGGGGAGTCCCTCTTTGATGTTTTTTGATATGTTCCATCATATTTCTATGGTTTTGTGTGTTCTTTATTCATTGGTTGTAGTGCTTGGTTGAAGAGAGTGTTAGCATGGAGCAAGAGGAAGTTGCCAAGACAAGAAAAAGTAGGCTCAAGGTAAGGGGGAGTTTGTATCATATTTCTAAGGTGGCCCTCTCTTGTTGGTGGTCTTTTCAGGTCCTCATGATCAAATTGTGCCCATTTTGTTATTGTGTTAAAGGGGAAAAAGTTCCTATTTTGAGAGTGTCAAAGAGAGAAGGAAGGTGAGATGTATATTGCTATATATGATGGTTGTTGACATCAATGAAAAAGGGGGAGATTATCAAAGATTTATCAATGATGTCATGGTTATGTCATGGAGGTGTCTTGGTGAGTGGATGAAGTGATTTGATAACCGAAGTGATAATGAAAAAGTGTGCAATTTGCTTGTCCTAATATGCTTGAAGTTAGCTTGGTTGATCTTTAATTTTGATATGGATAAATATGTTCAAGAATGAATATGGTGATTTGAGGTTGTGAAATGGGTCCTATAATAGGTTTTATATGATTTGAGTGCTTATGTGCATAATTGGATTTCATTTAGTTGATCATTGTTTTCATTTAGACATTTTGGGTCTAGTGGCAAAAAATCTGAGTAGGC
This sequence comes from Torreya grandis, assembly GCA_037957365.1. Classification (NCBI taxonomy): domain Eukaryota; kingdom Viridiplantae; phylum Streptophyta; class Pinopsida; order Cupressales; family Taxaceae; genus Torreya; species Torreya grandis. The sequence goes on from JARHVA010002525.1 coordinate 1,227,926, forward strand.
AATTTACTGACATCACCATTTCCATGTGGGAATGAGTCAAGGGGAGTTGGTCATATGGTTATTATAAAATTAGTCCCTAGTTTATATGCACTAAGTTTCAATTCATGCACCTAAGTGCAGTTAAAGATATGTGGGTGCAAAGTTGGGCTCTCAAGCATTTTGACAGTGTTTTTCCATACTTAGCCAAATTTGCATGAGGAAAGAAAGAACCAAGTAAGAATTTTTATGGTAATATATATAACACAAGTGTATTTTTAATGATAATTTTTTCATATGGGTTTATTTATTTTTTTCCTAGTTATTATGCACCAAATTTTAGGTCATGTGATGCATAAAAAAAAATGATATGCATGTGCAAAGTTGGGCTCTCACATATTTTGACAATGTTTTCTATGTTCAAATAGATCTAAGTAAGTAGTTTGTTGATGGAAAATATCACATGTGGAGACATTTAAAGATAATTTGATCATATGGGTTCATTTAGTTTTCAGCTTAGTTGATTTATACTAAATTTTAGATCATGTGATGAAGTGCATCAAAAGATATGCATGAGAAAAGTTGGCCTTCCAAGTAGGTCTAGGCATAGTTGGCTCTATAGAAGAAAAATTTGAGTGAGCATGTTGATGATGGAGTATATTAAATATGTGTGGGTTCTAGGAGTATATTATTATATGGATGGATTCTCCTATGTAAGGAGATCATATGGTCTAAATTTGAGATCATATGTCTAAGCATAGAATAAGTTATCAAGGTTTAAAGGTGGATACTTAGATAAATTACAATGGTCCCCATACTTAGTGTATTTTTAACAAGTAAATGTTTGAGAAAATCTTGAATATTTTGAAAATGCATGTTTGCTCCAAGATGTCAGGAAGCAGTGAGATGGTACCAAGTGTTTTATGTTTAACACTAAGCAGAGATAAAGATTGAGATTCTTTTAAGGATCAATGGTGAGTGGGTGATCATATAGATAAAGATAAATGGTGTGTATTAAAATTAAAGAGGTCAAAGTGATAGTGGTTTAACATTGTTAAAGACCTGCTACATATAGGAGATCAACATAGTGTATGAGGTCAAAGTTGCTAGATTGCACAAGATGAGGTCAACATGTTCAAGGTTGAAATTTTGAGCATTGACACTTATGTGTTAAATATGCAACAGATATAAATGGTGCATTATTGATATAAATAAATTATTACATGAGATGAGATCATGGTGTTCAAAGTTTAACTATGACCATTTGCGTTTGAATATTTGAATTTGCAAAGGAAAAACTAGTGATATGTATTTTGGATATAAATTTTGATCCAAGAAAAATTTTCTCATGATGTTAAAAGAAAATATGAAGAGGAATTCATGGATCATCTAATGAAACTAATTTAAATATTTAGAAGTGTGTATAGTCAAATATATAAAGGTTAAAAGTTGACAGTGTGTTTTTGCATATATTGTAAGTGACCTGAGAGGTTTATTCAATTTTTTTTTGATATCTCTTGATGAATTGGATATTAAGAAGTGTTGTATAATCTAGGAGGATGATCTATGTGCATTATGAAGGTTTGAAAATTCGTATGTAGTATGGATAATGGTTTAGAAGGTGATTATGTATTCATTCATTTTGTTCCTATGCACTAGGTTAGTGTTTGAGTTATTTGAGCATATGCATAGGAGAGAAAAGTTGAATGTGATCACTTGAAGATGTCTTAAGACACATAAGGATTGGACCCATATATTTTAAAATGGTCCTATGCTATTTTTTTTGATGTGCTAAATGGGTGCATAGGTCTCCATGAGACCATATAAGAGATACAATGGCCTTATTGAAAGGTGTAGCTACTTAAGGGTGACCCATAAATGTTATATCCAAATAATGAAATTTGTATTGAGCCATGTTTAGATGATATATATGCCTTAATTTTTAAGGCATGCCTAATGGAAAACCAAGATGGTGTTGATCATGATTTATCTATATGTAGTGAAACTAAATGTGATGGTTTCTAGACTTTATGTGAGAGACTTAGGAAAGATTTGAGAGAGGATTGTGTGTGTGAATTATGGAGAAAAGGAGGTGTAGAGTGTAATATCAATGAGTTAAAGAGTATAATATATTGAGGACTATTTGTATGACCTATAGGACATAATTCGATGGTAGAATAGTAGTCTTGCTATTTGAGTTTGAGAAAAGGTGAAGATTGATAATTAGAGGTCCATCATTAGGTGTTGAAGACATCAGTTCAAAGGTGGATGTATGTATGGGTGTTGTTGTGGAAGTTTAGCATATAAGGTTATTTCAACCTCCTTGAAAGGTGAAACTTGATAAAAGTATAGTTATTGTTACAATTCATCTAAACAAGTGTGGCATCACCTTGTGGGATTATAGTCCCATTATATAGGGATTATAGTTCTTTGATCAGTGGAAGCTAGTCTAAATTGGTTCTTATTATTATAAGATAATATTCCAATTGTAGGTTCTAGTGGGTTTTCTCCCTCAAGAGGGTTTCTCATGTATGTCATGTGTTATATGCTTGATACTACATTGTCTCTCCTGCTCATTGCTATGAATGATGTGTATACTTCATGAATGTTTGTGGTAAATAATTAAGTATTTGTAAAGATCAAAATTAAATTTGGATTATTTGGGCTCATTTTTTCACCTTCCCTCTTAGTGATTGTACCTATAACACACTTTTATGCTTATATAAACCTGATGCCCTAGCAATATGGATGATTAAGTTTTGGTCATAAAATTAGTTAAAATAGGTCATCTACCATGTTTTAGATCTAATTCACATAGGAATAAGATTGATAGATCTAGAAATAGGTGCACCCAAAATTTTGGGATAGTCCTATATAGAGGAAACTACCACAAAAATAAGGATATTAATGCTACATTATGCTACTATCTAATTAGAGAACTAATATCTTGGAGGGATTTTGAAACCTTGATCCTATTTGTGACACTCAGACTAGCCTTTACCTCTTTTTTAATCCTCTAGATCATCCATCTTAGTTATTTTATGCTAAGTTATCATTCACATTATTTATTAATATTTTTAGAAAGGTTAAAATAATTCAATTCTATAATAGATTAGTGGATATATTTATTGCATATTTCTACCCTAATTTACTATACTCAGCTCTTTAACAACATAGTATTTACATTCACTAAGTCCTAAAAGGTTAAAACATTTGGTGAACCTAAATTAATTTGAATATTTCACAAACCCTAACTCTAGATAGCCCTAGAGTTTATGTTTTTAGCCTTTTAAGACTGACACTCAGATTTTAGATCCCTATTTTTTTGATTTATATTTCATATGATCATGATATAATTATAGATGAAGTTTATGAATTTTTAATACAAAGTTTTCTAGCTTCCTTTGCATACCTTTTTCCTTTCATTTGGAGTGAATTCAAAGATGACATAAACACATGTGTACATGATGCTTTATATCAGTTAAAATGTATGTCATATTTCATTCTATCTCTAGCATATTATTATTCTCTTATATGGACTTCAATTAAAAAATAAATATTTACATACATAGAGGATCCATTACAATATTATTTATTAGACTTAATCAATAAATTTAATACCCTAAAAACCATGTTTCAAGTTTTAATGTCAAATCATATGCATAAGAAATAATCTCCTTCTCCTCCTCATCTCCATGAGGGTGTTAGTTACTTTCCCTCTAACCAGGTCCATGTTATCACTCCTACATGAGATGACATAACCTATAGTTTTTTTACTAATACCTATACTTAGCCTATCCATGTCTCCACCTCTTCCCTATAGGGTGTGTGCCTATATGTTTAATAAAAAATAAATTAGGGTTTGCACTTTTGAGACTCTAAGAGATCAAATTATCAATACGAGCAAGCTAATATAAAACTTATAGAATTAGAATAAGTCATTAAGTGAAAAGGTCACATTATTGGTAAATTAATACATATACAAAGTCTTCAAAATATGTTAGTGTTCATCATGTATATGCATCTACACATATAAAAGTTGTTCCTAACACTCTTTCACATCCAAATCATAAAATATAAGATGAGCAATACAATCAAGATAAAAATAGTACACAATATGGGAATTAGGTTACTCTCCCCCGACTTAAAAATTAAAATATTATTGTCAACAAGGATGAGATTTTATAGATTTTGAAAGATAGACTTCGAAAACAACCCATAATCATGCAAAAATTATACAATCCATAATGGAAATAAAGAATAAATCAAATAATGGTCAATCTTTTACTCCCCTAGACAAAAATATTTTTACACCTACTTTGGGGGAAACTCTCATTATACAACACCCATTTTAACTCCACAACCTTCAATAATGAAAATACCTCCTATGGCTAGTTCCTCCTCTCGATATGTGAAATCCCTTATGCATGAGATTAATTCTCTACAAGGTAAGGTGTTACATCTTGAGAAAAGAGATACTAAGACATTACATGCCTTGGATTTTCATGTTATTTTACATAAACCTTTGGCACATCACATAGTGATAAATTATTTACCATCTAGATTCATGTCACATAAGCTTACTTTGTATAATGGTAAGGGTGACCTAGAGCACCATCTCCAAGCTTTCCATGTAGTATATTTGGACTACGTGTCCAATGATTGGCTCCTCATAAAATTATTCTCAAGATGTCTAAAGGATTTTGATTTATAGTGGTTATATGACCTAATAAATCAGTCTATCACTAAATTCAACCCATTGGTAGATATGTTTTTAACATGCTTCCCTATAAACATCAATGATAATATCTCATATGTTCAAGTAACACAATTAAAGCAAAAATCAAATAAGCCTATTATAGAATATGTCTTGTAATATAACACTATGTTGGCCAAATTGACTAGCACCATGGAAGATAGAGATATATAGGACATATTAAAATAGAGCCTACTACCATAATTACATGAAGCTATCTTGTTAAATAAGTTTTAAAACCTTCACAAACTTATGCCACATAGTGAAAGAAAGAGAAGTCACACTTCTCTCTATGGGTGCAAACTAAAATATACGAGTGGAATATAATAAACTACTAAGAGTTATATTAAGAATACATATAAGGTAAGGGATATTGAAAATAAGAGTGATACAAAGGACATAATTAACATAGCTTCAGATCTATCTCCTCACATAGTTTTATCAGTTCCTCTATGCAGAGTTTTCACCAACCTTCGTAAATCACTAGCATGTGTTTACATCTCTTAGAATATAATGTCATACCTCTCCCTCTCATTGAAAAGGTGGATATGACATGTCCTTTTACAAATAAATATGATTCCAATGCATTCTAAAAATATCATAGGGAACTAGGCCATCCAATAAACTGATGCATCAACTTGAAACATAAGATAAAAGATTTGATAGAGGCTAATATTATTGATGTGTGTGCACCCAAAAAAGCACCAAAAGTTCAAAAAAATGGAAGCTAAGGCATTGAAAATATTCTCAGGTCCATTTCTAAAACATATATGAAATGAGGTAAGGGGAAATTCAGGTGTTCACTACATGTATTAGGCACATCCACCACCAACATCATATCATACTACTACAAAGGATGCACACCCACTACATAATATCATTAGTGTGTAACATATTATAGTTCTAGCTAGACCACATAATTTTATTAGAGAAAGAGATTTTTTATGATGATTTAAATATATATGTACTATTTTTATGAGCCTACATAAATCATCATCATATTTAGAGTGTTATAGTTAAAAATGGGTCAAGTATTAAAATGTGCACTATCAAACTTCTACAACATTTTGGATATTTAGAGAAGGATATATCTCCTACATACATAGTTATCCATTTCTTCAATGGCCATATTTAGAGCTCCATTAGGGAAATTTTACTTCTACTACAAGTTGTACTAACACATGTGGCCATTAGATTACTAGTAGTACCTAGGACAAGCACATTTGACATGTTATTGGGTAGGCCATGAATACATTAGTTATGATCCATCTGTAATCACATAAAAGTGGTATTTGAGTGATACTTAAGACTAGATATCCTTATTTTATCCCTATACCTAAATGAGATCCTATTATCACACTTATCCAACCTTTGTGTAGGCCACATGCATCCCTAGTTAGCCCTAAAGTAGTTCCAGATCCTCATTTCTTTATCTTATCCCTTCATGCGTAGTGTTCTACCAATTTGACACTAGCTCCATAATAAGAACACTAGTGACACATGGTGATAGTCTCCCAAATATGGCACTAAAGTCCTTTCACTCTCTTTTTCATGAATGAATATATTTTCAAATCTAGAACATCCTAGGGTTAGCATAGACTCTTTTACCACCCACACAAGTAATAAAATAATATAAATACATGAATTTTATCCCTATAACAACTAGATAGAAATAAGATGAAAAATATATATTTAAACTTAGAACAAGTGAAAAATTAAGGTTACCAATCCCTATTCTACCCTAATTTTTCATACTACTATCTACAATAGCCCTAAGCTTAGATTACCCAGATTTCCATTCTCAAGCACATTCAAGGTACTCAAGCCCACTATCATACTAGCTTCACTTAAAATCAAACCAACACTTAGGTGGGGAAAACTATATTGACCTTGATCCCTCCTCAGAGTATTTATATATAGGCAACTCTCATCATAATGAGGTATTGAGGATGTCCAACCTACCCTAGTAACAAACACACTTTTTAGCTTGTATCAACTAAATTACCTAGCTACATGGAGGATTAGGGTTGCTCACAAAATCAGTCATTATAAGAAATATATAGTGTTTAAAACTTGTGCATGTAGGAACAAACCTTAGATATCTAAACATAGGTGCACCCAAAAACTTGAGATATTCTTACATAGAGGACACTACTACCAATATTAAGACACTACTTCCATATTTCCAATAGTGATGCTACTATCCAATTATGGTAATACTATCTAAGAGGGTTTCTAATACTAGTATCTTATTTTTGACACTCATACTAGCTTCTAACTTAGTTTCCTAAACCTAGATCATCTGTCTCAATTATTTTTAGCTAAGTTACTACTTGTAATTTT
>JARHVA010002525.1:1242500-1325000 GCA_037957365.1 Torreya grandis
AAAAGTTCCATCATCAATTGGGGTAGAACCATCACCCAAATTGTCACCTAAATTATTGCCCAGATCAAAAGAAATATTTTAAATGTGGTTTTTTAATTTATTTTAACTCATTTATTAATTCTTATTATTTTATTTTCAACACTTATAATCTATGTACTTTTAGTTATAGATTATATTTGAAAATCCCATGTGTAACCTACTATAGGCCCTTATTTGTGTTTACCTTTAATGGAAAATTCATGAATTAAGGATTTCATTTTTTTATCCTTAGAATCTTTCCCCGTGTGATGATGAGTTTTAGACCTTGGTGAAACTAGGCACATAGTGGTCTAACTATGGCTAGGGACACAACTTGATTCTTGAAACATTAATAACTTTTTGAGCCTAGAAACATCCTTTTTTGCCTTACCTTACTTCCAATTTTGTGTTTATTTTATGAATCTAAGAAAATAAATCTCCTTAATTTATAAATTAGTAAAGAGAAACCTAGTAGTTCTCATGATTAGAATTGATTTAATAAAAGTGATGGTTGTAATAAGTATATCAAACTAGTGTTAGACCCTTAGTGGTAATACTATGTCTCTCAGAGACTTATTTAAAGTAGGTTATATCATAGAGCCTAATACCTATAGTCATTCCTTGGATTGAAATAGATTCAATATTAAAATGAAGTATGAAATTCCCTTATTTTCCCAAAGTTCATCTGGAACACTTAATCTCATAAGTTTCTTAGGATAAAATTTTGGACCAGATAATAAATGGCAGTATAAGGAGGGTCTAAGAGTGATTACTAGTAAGAATCCCACCCTTGAATGAATAATTTATTAAGTGCATCTTTATACTCCTCCTTTACATGTTCTCCATTATTGTGTGCTTTAAATACACATAACAACTAGCAAACCTCAAAAAGGGATGGAAAATAAACCCTAACCCACTAATATACCCTTTAAAAATCTAGAACCTACTATGTGAAACACCAAATCTAGATCCTACTAAGGCATATTGATTTATTGTCCCTTGTATTACATAAGAGAGTATGATTTGGAGGAAATAGACCTAGACATATACTTGTTACCATTAGCTCATCTTCTCAATCTACCCCAAATAAACCACCTCTAATGGTTGCCCCTGTGGCCTAGTTAATTAGGTCAACTATCAATGTTACCAGAGTTATCCATGACCTTCCAAAGAACCTAAAAAAGTACCTTCCATGTTTCACATATAGAGTAAGGTAGATGGCCGAAGAGCATGTAACTTCCTATAAGACCACCCTAAGACTCCCAAATGTTAAACATGAGGACATAGCTTGTAAGTTATTCCTATTCAATTTAACGGTTTTAGCATATGACTAGTTCTTCAATCTCCCTAAAAATTCCATTATAGGGTGGGAGTAATTTAAAAACACCTTTATAGCTCAGTTGGGGAAAGTCATTGACCCTAATGTCCTCTACCAATAGTTTTCATGTATTAAGAAGGAACCAAATAATACCATAAGGAATTTTAATACTAGGTTATAAAATATGTATAACCATGTCACCATGCTTTATCAACCCAATGCTCAACTGGCATTTGAAATGTATAGAACTCTCTAGACCCTTGGATGGCCATGTTTCTAAGATTTGATCCCTTGATAATAGATATACCCTTAGCTTATGTTGAAACCTTAAAGTGGAAAGACAAATCACTCCTAAGGTTAAATAATGTCTCCCATCTTGAATATTTTATCAAATATGTCAACCTTGAACCTCATTCCCAATGTAAATTAAAACTTTCCTCTATTCCAACCACTACCCATAGCTAACTAGATTCCACTAAGGCATGTCATGCCGAACTAACACCTAGGTTTTCTTAACTTGATGAGTAGTGAGGTAGTTCCCCACTTGAAAAAACAAATAATGTTGGAAACCACTAACAATGTTCAAATTATACCAAAGAATGAGTTGGATGCTATCCAACATATTATACAAATTTTGAAAAAGGAATTCTTAGGCATCCAAAAATAAATGGGAAACACTAGTGGTGAAAGATACATTAGGAACTTCAGCAATCAAAGGAAGAATAAATCCTATAACTACCACAATAATCACCTAGATCTATCCCTTAATAAGTTTCTCAAGATCAACATCTTTGAGATATCCCTCCCAAACTAGTGCTAGGTGCACAACACAAACCAATATGGGGAACTTGATAGCAAAAAAATATGTAGTGCCTTTTTTATATTTCATAGATAAATGGAGGAATATGAGGTGGTCTCAAACCATTCATAAGCCTCTAACACTACTAGGCCTATAATAATCATGATGGTATTAGAGGCTATGGAATTTCTTAACTAGGAAGAAAATGGGATATAGGAGAGTAACAATGATGTCCTTATATTTAAATAGTTCTAAAAGAGCAATTATGCCCTTAGGAATAGGTCACCCCCACTACCCCTTACCATCTCTACTCCTCCAAATAATGGTGCTACCACTCCTAATCATGGAGCCCCAAATGACCCACCAACTCTAAGGCCTAATGAGTTAAAGGTTCCCATAGAGACCCAACTATTTTAGAACAAGGTAGGATATATCATAGTCAAGGACATGAAGAAAATAAAAGCTAATATCACACTTCATGAGCTTGCCCAGACCATTGATCAAAGAGACCTTTTTATAAAGTTACTTAAGAGAATTCAACCCAACCAAAATAAAAGGATACCCACACCAATGTGCTCATCCACAAGAACAAAGCTGAAGTCTCTCCTTTCCTTTTGATTATTAGAATGTTTGGGAAGAAATTGAATAATTACTTGGTCAATTTAAGATCTTTAGCCAATATGATACCCACAAAAATTTGTGAGAAGTTAGTATTAATCCCTATCAAATCTAACAAGGTAGTGGTCCAACTAGATAAATTAGAGGTTAAGTTAGTTGGTGAGATTTTAAATGTCCATATGCCACTAGAGTCCTAGCCTAGGATCCAATAGTTCATAAACATCCAATTAGTATAAATACTTTAAGCCTACATAATGATTCTTAGTATGGATTGGTCTGAATCCTTGAATAGATACATGGCTACTAAATTTTTCCATATATGGCTATCCTGGAGAGACATAGACAATTATATTAGAGTAGATAAAGAACATAGGATTACATACATGATCACAAAATATAATGTCATGAATGAGAATGTACACTTAGTATCCTCAGACGTAGGAGTCTACAGTTTATCTATGAAACCAGCTAAGCATGAAAGTAGTAATAATCTCGAGATGTAAGGTCTGTGGTCCCTATTATTTGAAAGGGCCCATTATGAATAAGGTTCTAGGGTAGGAATTATTATGGTTGACCCATAAATAAAGTGACACGTAGATGATTATATACTTTAGTTACTCTAGACTAATAATTTGGATGAATACAAGGCCTTAATTCTTTGGCTATAACTATCCTTAAAGTATAGGGTCAAAGAGCTCAAAGTGTTTTATGATTCTAAATTGGTCATAAAGTAAGTTAGGAGTAAATTCCATTACAAAATATCCTACTTGAGAAAACAAAAACACATGGAATGAGATCTGATAGAAATGTTTACTACTTGTAATACTAATCCCATTCCTTGAGAGGAAAACCAAGTAACTAATTCAACACACAATTATAGAAGTTATTTGTTGAGTTTATACCTTTCTCCTTTATCCTGTATAATGTCAAAAACTTCCAAGTCTTTGAGGATAACCATCATATTTTAGGAGTCCTCAACAATATTGGGGTATTTAAAACCCACACATTAATGAGAAATAGAGATATGATCTAGAAAATGTTGAATATGACTGAGATAGTGTTATTAAAATTAAAAACAATTGAGTCACAAAGGGCATGATATCTTTGGAGTGAGTGTTCAACCTCGATAATTCTGAACACCCATATGAGAAACCAAGGTACCAAGATATGAAGTTCAAAAATAGTAACCTCAAGTCCCCTAATCACTACTAGACTATTGATATTGGCCTCCAATTTACATCAAAGGAAGTTGAAAAAATTATAATGTTATTGCTATGTTATCAGGATGTAATCACTTGGGCCTATGAAGATCTTAGGATCAATAACTCACATGTGATAACTCATACCATTCCCCTTAAACTAGATCAAAAGCCTTTTAGACAAAGGTAAAGACCAGTGAGCCATATTCTACAGCCATTTATACATAACGAGGTTCATAAGATATTATTATAAGGAATCATTTTTATAGTCTACCACTCCACTTGGATAGCTAATTTGGTACTCATTCATAATAAAAATGAAGAGTTTCATCTTTATTTGGGATTTTGAAATCTGAATTAGGCCTCTAATAAAGATAATTACCCATTTAATTCCATGGACAAAGTAATTTAGATGGTGAGTGGATTATATATGATTTTTTTGGATGGATTTTTTTGGATACAATTAAGTTCTTATCAACCCTAAGGATTGAACCAAAACTATATTCATAATGAAGTGGGGCACTTTTGCCTAAAAATGGATGCCATTTATCTTGATTAATATAGGACCCACTTTTCAAAGAGCCATGGATTTTACATTCAAAGGCCTAATAAGAAAGTGGATTTTTATATATATGGATGATTTGACTATTTGCTCCAAATATATGTCAAATCACATTCATCACTTATAGAAAATATTTGAGTGGTGTAGGAGGTATGGTATTTATTTGAACCCAAATAAAAATAGGTTTGGTGTTAGAAAAGTTAATATTATTGGTCACATTATCATGAATAAAGGTATCTCTATTGAACCTAAATGTGAAGAAATTGTTTCTAAGATACCTCTCCCAAATAGTAAAAAAATTAAAATCTTTCTTTGGGAAAATTAATTTCATACACAAATTTATTTTTGGATTTGATAAGATTGTTAAACCTATAAATACCATGTTAAAAAAAGAATCTAATGTGGAATGTAATGATTAATATAAGAAGGCATTATAAGACATCAAAGAGGTAATCATGAAAGCCTTAGTTCTAATAATCCTAGACTACACACAAGACTTCTACCTCTACTCTTTTACTTTTGAGCATACCATTATTGTAGTCCCCACTTAGAAATAGAATGGGGAAGAATATCAAATTTCTTTCATGAGAAAATATATAAGGTCAACAAAGATCAATTATTCTACCCCAGACAAACATGTCTATGCCCTAGTCAAGGTGGTGATGAAATTTAGGCACTACAATCTTAGGAATAAAGTGCATGCCCTTATCCCAGACTCGATAATAAAGCTTATGCTTAGGAAAAATGAATTGGGAGAGTGTAAAAGACAATGGACCAAAAACTTACAAGAGTATGATATAGAGATTAGAATTATTAATATCATTTAAGGCCATGGTCTCATTTATCTGATCATAGAAATTGATCCTCAGATTATGCTACATCATGTGGACCAAGTAGAAGTGTTTCACCAAGATTGGTATGCTTTGATCACACACTACTTTATCTATATAAGTTCACCCCTTAGATTGAGACATACTCATAAAATGTCCTTAAATTAAAAATAAATCATTACATTCTCAATAAAGGGGTCCTTTACAAAAATAATTACAAAGGCATCTATCTTAGGTGCCTATCTAAAGAAGAGGCCAATGATGTTTTGACTAGTTTCCACAAAAAATGGGTCATGACCACCCCTTAAGAATGAAATAACATAGGATCCTATGATTAGGATATTATTGTCCCACAATATTTAAGTATGTGCATTCCCATGTGTGCTCATGTCACTAGTACCAAATTTTTTCCAAATGAGAAGTTCATGCTATAATGCTATTGCAACCTGTTATATAGGGAAAACTGTTTTTACAATGGGGGCTTAATTTCATATGAGTTATCAATATAAACTCCTAAACCAACCATAAATCCATAATTATGGCTATTGATTACAATAAAAAATGAACTTAAGCTATCGTTACCAAGAATAATACTCCCAAAAAGGTGATCAAGTCTCTTGAAGAGAACATAATCACCCAATTTGGCATGCTTATGCCACTACTTGGTGATAATGGACCTATATTCCAATCCATCAAGTTTATTGAATGGGATTATGAACATGGAGTCACTTTAATATTCTCATCTAACTACTACCTATAAGGAAATGTTTTGGTAGAATCTAAAAATAAGATATTTGTCTATGTAATCAAGAAATCTACAAAGGAGTTCTATGAATGACAATCATTGTTAAAATATGCCCTTTAGGTTATTTACACCTGGTGTAGACATCCAATTACTATCACTATTATACTAAAATTATAAATCTAAGTAATATTATATGATAATGTATAATTTGGGCCAAAGCCACTAAAGTGCACTAAATGGTTAGAGTTTGTCACATACAGGGGCTGATTTAGGCTAATGTATCCCTAAATGGGGCAATGCATTTTATGTGATTATTATCTTTTTTTGAATCAATTTGATTTGAATTTTGAACACATAAAATGATACTCTAAACCATTGAATTATTCTAATTCGTAATCACACATCATGTGCATAAGTTATTTCATGTCCATAATTCTATAATTGGGGTAGTATTCTATAGGCAACTGACACTTCTAATTATACTCCAGCCAAATTATGACTCAGTAAATTGAAATTTCAAACATTTTAAATAAATGAGAAATCAATTTAAAAATAATTATAGAAAAACTTAAGAAAATTAAACCAAATCAAGAGCTTAAGAGAAAAATCCATAGAAATTATTAAATATCTATTAATTGGAAATTCATTCCTCAAATATGCATCACCCTATGACATCATTAGTGGGGTGGCATCCATAAGTCATTAATTGTAAAAATATTATATTTAATCCCTCTCATGCCTAATTAATGCCTCATTCTTCCTAATATTAATGGGGATATCTATGGCTTGTCCCTCCAAAATTGAGTTGATTCATAGCCACACATATTGATCTAAAGATGGATGGTCATGGTTGATTCTAAACATTTTTATGATTCATTCATGTAAAATTATTATGTAGAAATTACAATAGACAAGCTTCACCTATTTTCAAAAATTGATCAAATTCATGAGCTTAAGCCATTAGTGCACTAGGAAATGATTAAGTGAGCCAATGCCACCATTTTTATGATTAATTCATGTAAAATTATTATGTAGAAATTACAATAGACAAGCTCCACCTATGTGCAAAAATTGATCAAATTCATGAGCTTAAGCCATTAGTGCACTAGGAAATGATGGAGGAGCATGATACTCTTCAATGACAAAGACTTGGAGCACCAAATCTAGTGAAATCATGATTTTTGGACCCTCTTGGAAGGAGGGATAGTATTTGGAAGGTTTGATGGTATATTATTTTCTTAAATAACTCTTATATTTCCTTAGCAACACCCCTTAAGGGAGTAAAATTAACATGTTATGTCCTCTATGCTTATTTTGGATTTTTCTCTACTAATGCATGGACTAATTTGATTTTTAATCTTACTCTACATCTTGGCATGCCCAGTAAGACATGCATCCCATACAACTAAGGATATTAGTATGCAACTCTTAGTTTTGTAAATGAATGTTTAATAGTCTTTAAAATTGAAGTTTTAACTTCAATTTTCACATATTTATATTTTTTTAAGTGACATAAAGTTTACATAAATACCAACATCAATTCTCTTTGATCGACATTGATCCTCCCAGAACTGACATCGATTCTTGTGTGAAGAACATAAAAAGATTGAAAATGTGACGATTGACTTTTTCTTATTTTTTCTAGTTTTTATTATATGTTTAAAATACTTGCATATTGTTTACTTGACCACTTTCCTATAGGGTCCAGAGAGATATTTGGTTTTTATGCTTTTTTTTATAAGAATATTTTTTGCAAAAACCATTGTATTTTTTCATGTTTTTATAGTAAATTACATTGATCTTTTTTGAATAACATTGATCCCTCTATAGACTGATTGACATCGATTTCTGTGATTCGACATCAATCCTTTCATGGATTGACATCAATTTCTAAGATAAAAAAATAGGAAACCTGAGATAAAATATTAAAATGATATTTTCTCATTCACTTTTGGGATTCTAAGAAGGTAAAAATTGTCTAACAATTGTAGGTCCTAAGGTGGAAAAAGACAAGTTTGAAAGTGGTTAAATCTTGCACATTTTATTTGGTGCCTAAAATGAACTTAGTTATTTTTGTGCTTAGTTGTTCTCAAAGTTTTTGCAAGTTCATCAACTAATGCCAAGGGGATAAAATTTCAAAACACATCTCACTTTGGTGAAATAAAATAAACTCTCACACTTAGTTACATACTCTTAAGAGTTGTTTGTTTTATGCTTTCTTATTCAAAGTTGTTTGTTTTAGGAAAATGATTGATGTGTGTATGCTCTCCTATATCCCCTTTAGGGAACTCAGGTGACTAAAAGTGATTAGTTTTTTCCTTGGCTGTTTTTAGTCCAAAATCATGAAAAGAATGTAGTTAAGGCCCTCCCCAAATCCGTATGAGTTGGGTGATCATAACACAACCCTAAAGTATTTTCACTTATCTTTTATTTTCATGAATTTTGGCTTATGAGCAAGAGTTCATAGCCTCCTCATGGGTTCTCTTTGGAAGCATTGACCCAAGAATTCATCTTTTAGAATCATTTTAACCCCACTCCATGGTGGGGTATATAAATTGAGGGTAAACCATTTGGATGATTTTTTGATTAGTTAAATAACCTCTATTTGTGATACTCTACCTCAGATCATAGGGGCAATTCAGACATTATACTACACTAAGAAAATGATGGATGTAATGGTTGTGAAAAGGACAATATCTTTTCACAACAAGATAGTTGATGTGGATCTAATTGATGTGAGTATATCTTGTGTTAGCCACACTTGGGACCATATAGATTCACAAAAATTTAGTTTTATAATAAACCCCACTTGCCACAGACATACTATTGATGCAAGGTGAGTATCCTAGAGTTCCATGTTGCTGTACAATATCTTGAGAGAAGAGGAGGCCTAAAAACCCTAATTTTCATGTTCTTTTATTTTTGGATTAAAAATTAAAATCCTCTCAAGAGAACATATATAGATGGCATTAAACATTACCATGAAACCTTGTTAGTTTTAAGAATTTGGACATTACACTTAGGTGTGTTTTGTCATTTTATCCTTTACTTGATTGGTATTATCAAGTATAAAACCATTTGAAAACCAAAACACATCATAAAACCAAGAAATTTTTTAATACACCATTTTATTTGAACAAAGAGGTGTTACATTGAATAAATTAAAATCACTTTTTGCCTTGTTCAAAACATCATTTAAAACATTGTGTTTATATTTTCTGAACAATATTGTCATTCTATCCATTTGAGTCTAGAACATTTGACCACTTTGTAAAATCTCAAAGTCCTTAATTTTTATCTAAATTCATAATGTCACCTTTCTAAGTTCTAGGCCATGGTTCTATCAGTATATCATTTGCACTTGGTTTGAGTAACCTTGGGTATGATTTACCATTTGGATTGAAAGCTATTACCTAGACTCATCATCATTTTATTCTCATTATGGAATTAGATTATCTTGCATTTGCTCATGCTCTAAGTTCTTGGACCATTCTACATTCTATTACCATGTGGCAGCATTGTGCTACCCATTTGGTTTTAGCTTTATACTTAGGAGTTATTGTGTTAATTAATGTTTTGAGCTTCTTGGTTTTCATTGTTATCTTCCTAATAAGAAAGACCCTCTTCTAGTTTTTTATTCACAACTCATTATGGTTGTATCTATATTTTATGGTATTGACATATCTTTGACCTAATTTTTTTGTGCTAGCCTATATTTTAGGTTCTAAAGTTATCTTACCCTTTTCTAATTTGATGATTTCAGCCCATCAAAGTTGAGTAAGTTTGCAACCATTTATTATAATTGTGTGGTAACACACCAATCCTTTTATTATAGTCTTATTTTACCTTGTCACTTATTTGAATAAATCCAAAACACACCTTTTAACATTTACAAAACACAATTCACATCCTAGCAAATGAGGAAAATAATATTTTAATCATGACACAAAGGTATACTTACAATGAGGTCTCTTATGGCCATAGGTATGAGGAAGAGAATTATTATGATGGATAAGATAAATCCATCATGTTTGAGGATATTTCCATCCTTGGGCCTAATTTTTAAATACCAAACTAATCTATGCTAATTTTCATACACCAAACCCGCTCCCTTCTTTTGACCAATGTTTGTAACCAAGATCTACAGTGCCCAAAGGTCACCATTCAAAGTTATCCTCATTTATTTTATGTGAGTAACCAGGCTCCAAAATGCTCAAAGGTTACCATTATAGGTTATCCTCCTTTGTCTTGCATGATCACCCAAGCTCCATAACACTCAAAGGTTACCATTCGAGGTTATCCTCCTTTAGCTTGTGCAAGCAAGAAACCAAGCTTTTTAATGCTCAAAGGTTACCATTCTAGGTTCCCCTCATTTAGCCTGATGAGTAACCAAGCCCCATAACACCCAAGGTCACTATTCTGGGCCGTCTTCCTTTGGTTTGTACTTTCAACCAAACTTTATAGTGCCCATTCATTACCATTCTATGCCCATCACTAGTATTTATTAAACCTATTATTGAGGAACTTTAATTTGACAAACCAATATTTATTGATCCCTTATTCTATAGTCTATTTTTTTGAGAACCTATTATTGAACCACAAACCATTAGTCTTTTAGTACCAATTCTTCTACACTTTAGAAATTCCATGCCAGTCTTTGAGCCACAATAAAACAAACCATTACCTCTTTAAGAACCATCTTTTGAGGACCAAAATGTGTTCAAAGTTGATATTTTACAACTAATTAAAATCCAAGGCCATGATGTTTTTGTTGAAACACATATTTATGATGAGTCAATCTATGATGAATCACCCTTTAATACTATACCTATTATCAAGGAGTCTCATTCTAATAAGCTAGTATTTGTTGAGTCACTTCTTAATGATAATAACTAACTTTGGGAAAATCCTTATCTCGACCATTATCCTATTTTTAAACAGTCTCCCTTTGACAAGCTAGTCTCTATGGAGTTGTCTCTTGACCTTTTCCCCCTCATTAGGGAGTCTCACTTTAACAAATCAGTCTCTATGGAGTCACCCCTCAAGTTATTCCCTCTCTTTGAGGAGTTTCACCTAGATGATCTACTCTCTATTGAACCCTTCTTGGATGAATCTATTTTTATAGAGCCCATTATGCCATCATAGGCCATTATTTTTCCAATACCAAGCATTTAATAAGACACCAATGTAGAAACATCCAAAATCAAAGAAGAATTAGAATCAGAGCTAGGTTATATTATTGTGTCAATATCAAATTTATAATTAGAAGCAAAATCAACATTAGTCTCAAAATTAAATTTAGAGTCCTTTGAGTCAAAATCAACTTCAAAATTAGAACATAGTCATGGTTGTTACAACATTGGTTACACTTGCCTTGCAGATCAATTTGAATATATTTATGATCCTTTTATGGTTTTTGAGGATAATTACTTCAACATTCCCATAAGTTATCCTAGTATCTTCTATGAGGATTGTACTACCTCTTCCCATCCCATTACCCTTCCATATTCCATTAATACCAACCAACCTAACCATTATATTAACATTCCACCTCTCACAAGTGTTGATTAGGACTGATAGAATCAAAATTTGTTGAATTTATTCCATGGTGACATATCACTTGAAAAATATTAGGGGGGACCAGGACCACATGAATGTAGAAGAAGAACAATCTCTTAGTGAAACCTTTTCAAAGGTGCTAGGGGATAACCAAAGTCCAAATTTAACATCTTCTAGTGATACCTTTTTGGAGGTGCTATAAGATAATTGAATTAAAAAGTCAACATTCCTTAGTGAAACCTTCTTAGAGGTGCTTTGAGATAATCAAGATGACTTCATTGGTGAAAACATCATCAAGGTGTCAATAGCTGAGCATAATAGTTCTTCACTACTTAATGAAGACATTATCAAATATGACATCAATACAAATCCCACTGTATATCATAATTAGATGGTAGCTACTCTCAATATCAAAAAAAAAAAATTTGGTGGTCTTATTAAGAGCATATTCAAAAGTTTTTAGCCCCACCATAACCAAAATTATGTTGAATCTAGAATCAACAACATTGTGTGTGACTGAAAGTTTCACTCTTCATTTGTTACCTAATGATTATAAATTTCATTATGAACTAATATTATATTACCAACTTATACTATTGATCTTGTGCCTAACATTATTTACCATCCCTGCTTGCACTTTCCTTTATAAAGGCTACAAAGATATCTTGTCTTGATGTTTGAAGTAAACAAAATAAACAACCCACAAAGACCAAATCAACATTATTAGAGTCCAAATCTATAGTAGGTTATCGATAAAGTATCTATTTAGATGAGGTGTGGGTTAGTAATTTACATGAATGATTATTTTGGTTGTCTCATAAATTGACTAGGATGTGTATCTCCACGTTAGTAGGATCAGTAGAATCATTTTCCATTTGCCATTTACCTTACCTTATCACTTAGGGGAGATCTTATTACCATTATATCCACTTGCCTTCCTATCATCTTATTTTTTCATAAATTATGCCATCCTACCATGCCTTTAATATTGACCAAAGACTATTTTTAATCACCCTACCTAACCCTTTTGATCTTGGTTCCTTTGGCTCTCCTCGTACCTTCTACAAGGGGATTTTGATCTACTTATAATAGTTTTAGAATTTTGTGCTTAAATGATAGTCTATGAAAGTAGTGTGACCATAGATATGGTAATTTATCTTTTATTTACATTTAAATGGTGTTAATAATTATAACTAACTTTGGGAAAAGTAGTATTCCACCTTGTGCCATTGATTATAACCACCTATTGGTAAATCAATATCCTACATTTTGTTACTAATTATAACTGCCTATGGGCAAATTAGTATCATAGACCTATGCCATTATTTATTTATTATAAACACCTATGGGAAAATTAGGAACACCACCTTTTATCATGCATTGCTACATCACCTTGTCATTACTATTATCATTTGCCTTAATTTATGAATTTGTTGTTACTTGGTTGGATCTCACCACCTTTTGTTGGTAGAACTACTATGACTTGAGGTCTTAATGGGACTATGTAGACCATGCTAGATTCAAATTGAGGTTAGCTCAGTCTACCTTTTCCATATACTCACACCTTTTTAAGAGTAAAGTAATCCTACATTCTCACCTTTTTATGAGCAATTTTGGTTTGAATGCTCTTGCTATTTTGTGAGTAATTTCTAAGTTTAAATGCCCTTGCCATTTTGTGAGAAATCATTTTAACACTCTCACCATTTTATGAGCCCATTTCCTTATTCCTCTACAACATCAACCATGTTTTCTTATCATCACTTTTATTCTATCTCATTTCTTTGGAGAACTACATTGGGCCTGAAGTTCATGTTGGATCTAACATCTATGGAACTATGTAGCCAACATATACTTATCTCATACATTTGGAGTTAGCTTAGCCACCCCTTCACCTTTTTTTGTACTTGTACTAACATTATGACTAACTCTTTTTTGTGTGTTTATTTGATTTTTATTGTTGTTTTATTGAAATTTGATGTTTCTTCATTTATTTTTTAGTATTTTATTGATCATTCATTTGTATTTTGTTGTGTCTTTATGGTGTTTTCATTTTTGTTGAGTTATTTATTTATTTATTGTTTTGTTGTTTGTTTATTTTTATTGTTTTGTTATTTATTCTTGGTGTTTTGTTATTTTGGTCTTTTGTGTTACTATTTTATCTTGTCTTGTTTCGTTATTTTGAGTTTAAATACATTCTATAACCACTTTTAGTCTAGTTTTCAATTAGGCTTGATTTTATTAGAGTTGTATTTAACTTATTCTTTTGTTTTATTTTCCAAGTATGTCTTGTTAATACACATGGAATTAATTATTAATATCTTTCTATCATGTTGTTTATTATGTTTATCTTGATTTATACATTCTTATTCCTACTTAAATTCTAATTGTTCATATCTTGATTTTAAGTTAGGTTACATTTTTGTATTTATTATTATTATTATTATTTTTGTTTATTGTTATTTAAATTTAAATAGTTTTAAATCTAGTATTGGTAGTTTTTATCATTATCCTTAGTTATAAATATTCACATTTAAACCAACCAATTATAATAGAAATACCATGTCATTATAAGTTACTCATAATTATCATGCTTAGTTTCAATTTGTTATATTAAATGCAAAGTGATCCAAATCCAAAAGTCAATAAATCTTTGAAGACCATTTTTAAATAGACCATACCTAACATGAGAATCTATGCAAGACATGTATCTCTTGACATAAACTATGAGTCTAATTGACTATTTATATAATTAGTTTGGGATGTGAATCTCCTAAATTATATTATATCCTTTAGTAAATGTACTATCCTACATATCCATTAATTAACATGATTTCATAATTGAATACTAGTCTATCTTTCTTCTATTCTTCATTCCTCATTCCATTTTCTCTTACTTCTAGGATAACTATATTATCATGAGGTCTATTTCTACTATGTAGGTAATGCTTGGATACATGGTGTATCTTAGGTTAGCTTAGTCACCCTTATTATTCCAATCATCTCTTTCATCACTTTGTGCATCATTATATGCCTAGTTTCTTATGGCTTCTATAGTCATTTGCATTTATACCCACTCATATTTAATCTAGTCATTAGGTTATATCCTTGAGATATGATTACCAATTTGACCTATAGGGGCATAATATTTAGACTAATCACCGATCCAATTAGCACTACTAGGGAAAATAAATTATCAGTGGTCATAATTAGCCCTACTATGTCAAAATCAATTTATACACTGATAAAATCTTATCTACTGGGACACATTATTATTTCATTTCCCTCCTTTCTCTAGAACAATGCCCTCATTTTTATTCTAATTCAAAGCTCTATGGCATTTTCCCTAATTCTGGCAATTCAAAGTGTGCAACTTGTTTTAGGATCGATCATTCCCTAAGCTCACAAATTTTCCCCTCTTTTGGTTATGTCAAAGTGTACTACTTTTATTTTGGAATTGCATTTTTACCACTTCCCCTCTCCTTGGGGCCCATTATATTTTATTCTATTTTTGATCATTGGGAATCAGCACATGTAAGCATTAACTCATATGGATATACTCTCATCCATGGGTTAAGTTCACTCTTCTCTCTTTTTTGAGAGTCCATCCTTCTCTTTCATCCTTACATGTTATCTCAAGGAGGCATTAATGGTCATTTTTTCAATCTTTACCTACCAACTTCTTCTTACCAAATTTTTCATTTTTTGAAAAGATGTTGCTTTGACCAAATGTCTAGCCATGCCTTATCAAACAAGGGAAAAATGTGAACATCTAATTCCTATCACTATTGTGCTTAAATTATCAATTTAAGAAACATTATGGTAAAATGTACAATCTAGGCCAAAGATCATTAAAATATGCCAAATGGTTCAAATTTATCATGAATAGGTGCCAATTTAGGCTAACATATCCTTGAATGGATCAAAACATTTTATGTGATTATTATATTTTATTAAATGACTTCAAGTCAAATTGTGACCACATAAAATGATGCTCTAGACCACTAAATTCTTCTAATTAGGTAACACACATCATGTACACATGTTATTTTGCATCCATAATGCACTAATTAGGGTATTGTTCTATACATAACTAACACTTTCTTCTAATTATACTCTATTCAAATTATGACTCAGTAAATTGATATTTCAACTAGTTTGATTGAATGAACAACCAATTTCCAAAGAATTGTAAAAAAAAAATTAAAACTTAAGCAAATTAAACCAAATCAAGAGGTTAAGTGAAAAATCCATGTGTTACATCTTAATTTCAACCTAAGTTTCATAACCTTTAAATCCATGGATTGTTATGGTTATCATTTGATTTTTATTGCTTTGATTAAGCTTTACATCATATATTGGTTATGGGATAGTTATATCTAAATTTGTTTACATGATGTGATAATTGTATTTACTTATTTTTTACATGTATATTTGTTAGTTGATATATATGATGACTCAGACTAACTACCTCCTTGTTGCAAGGTGGATGTAGGATTTATCCTACCCTCAGATCATGATGAGGGAGAGCATCATCAGAGAGGATGGAGAAGAATGGATTTATAGAGTAAGTTTTGGAAGTATATTAAAAGAGGAAGGAAAAAGATACACAATAAAGAAGTGAAGTAGAAAATAAAGAAAAATGATGCCAAGAATTAGATAGAGAAAATGAGGAGACGGATTTGGATAGAATGGGTTCAAGTTAAAATAATAAGGGGAGTCAATTTTAGAGACAATTAATCTTGTCCATGTTGGTAAAATAATTAAAAAATTTATGTGCAATGTTTGATTTATGAACAGTCATGAATATTGATAACCCTTAAAATTTTTAAAAGTTTGTAGTGGAATGTATAGTAATTTCTTGGACTGGAGTTTAGGGAATAATTGATGAACAAATTATGAAGGAAAATATGTTTCCTCTTTAAATGCAAGATAATATGTTTGGTGAAACTTTATTTTTGTCTCAATTTTTTGCATTGATGTTTGATCCAAATTGCAATATCAACTGAGTTGCACTGTGAATCCTAAGTTGCATGTTGCATTTTAGTATTGTAGTAATATGTCATAGAGGATTATAAATAGATTTTTTTGATCAATTGGTTTGTTGGTGTAGTTTACAATAAAGTGAATTATTTCATTCAATGTTGACATTAGTTTTATTTTAGTTTCATTTTTTCTTAGCTAATTTCTAGTAGTTGATATTTGTCTTAACTGTTAACCATCATGTTTATTCATATCATCATCTATAGTCTTAGTTGAGTCCCAAGGATTTATATTTGGCTTAGACTTATTATCTTTACTTTGGGTTTCATGTTCCTTTAGTTATATAATATGACTTGGCCTTGTTGTTATCATTTGAGCCATTAGAATCAGATTTTGCTTTACATTTAGTCTTCATCACTTGCCTTAAAACTTGATCTTTGTCGTACTTTGGCCACTTGTCTATTTTATTATAAATTTATACTTAGTCACATGTTTCACATCTTGTTATCTACTTGCCACATGTTGGTATCACATCAAAACATAGTCGATGAAATTATTTATAAGCCAATATTTGATTTAGATTCCCTTTGCCAAGTGTCTCCCTTTCATGCACTCAAACTTTATAAATTCATAAATAAATTTGTCACCAAACTCAAAGACTGAGGATTGTGAGGTAATCACCACTAGTCCATCAAAAACCATTGTTTTCCCAAAGTAAATTTTGTATGAGTTATAATAAGCATGAAATCACATGTATATTATGTCACTATAGTTATTGTAATTAAAAAATTACTCCTATACTATGAATAGTATATTGTTTATAATATATGAAGTAACTTAGAAATGTGATATTAGTATTTTATTAATTATTTTTCCCTCATTAATAGTTAGCTATTATATTTATGTTTATAGTATTTTATCTAGGGATAATTCTTATGTGTGGTAATCAAGTAATTTTCATGTAAATTATAATACATTAATTGACCCATATTTGGTATACTATGTTACTAGTTATTTATCTAACTTATCTATGATACATAATGAATATTAAAATATGTCACTTTGATAATATTTGTGGACTTTCCTTGTATTATGATAGGCCTTATGATTTGGGATCACTTTAATTTTAGCATGGGAAACAAAGCATGTAATATGGATATAGTACTAATAATAGATACACATTTATGAGTTAATAATAGTATGCAATATAAATACATAACCTCAGTGGGTGTGTGGGGTCATATACCAAAGCATACGACTAAAATAGATGGTTATTTTTTGATTCTTAGAGTATCTAAGGGACTAAATTAATAACCATAAGTAAGCAGTCTCTAGAGATAGAATTAAGCTATCTAAATGGAAGATTATGGTATAAATAAATTGTGTATTCTCTGATAATTAGGTAATAGTTTGACAAATTATTACTTATAATAATGAAATATAGTGAGTGGTATATCTTGTGAGAGTACTAATATGTACAAGTGGTTAGACATTTATAGAATAAATTAATGCATCATGATGTGTGCCTAAAGATTATGTTTTCATTTGATTATTATTGTGTAGTAAAATCTAGGGCATACCTATGAGGTATAATCTCATACTTGTTTGATTAATAATTATAATTTAAGATTATTTGTTCATGTTTTAGTAGGGTGCTCATGCACAATGAGATATGATAGTATGGGATATCATATATTACTTTAGTTTAAATGTATGTTATGCTTGGATGGTACATATTATTGTTAGTATGTCTAGGCTCTCACCTACACTAACTGATTAAAAGTATGTGTGTTGGTTCTTACTTGAATGGTATATTTTGTGATAGTTAGTAGGAAATCATGTATGTGTGCATATAATCTTGAGAGTGTAATGAATGTTAGGTTAGAATTTTATGTGTTTGTATGACTTGATTTATTATATATACTTGCTTGAATAAAAGCTTATGGTTTTATGTATTTATGACTACTTTGTATGACTGATTGTGGAAAACTAGTAGTTATGTCTTAGAATGCTAGAATATGATGATATGGGTTATCATGGGGTGTAGTTTATATGGAATTTATTGTGGTATTTGGAATTTTTACTCAAATGTGTATTTTACCCAGGTGGTATAAATTGTAGTCATTATTTCTAGTATGAGTTAAATAATAATGTAAGACTCCGTCATACATTTGGTAGAATAAATATAT
The DNA here is from genome assembly GCA_037957365.1 of Torreya grandis. NCBI lineage: Eukaryota > Viridiplantae > Streptophyta > Pinopsida > Cupressales > Taxaceae > Torreya > Torreya grandis. The sequence goes on from JARHVA010002525.1 coordinate 1,261,318, forward strand.
ATATAATTTACTTACTCCTATGTTTATCATGTATTATGATATAATATATAGTAGGATGTAAATTATATGAATCTAGTGGTTAAATTGCTTTGGCTAATCTTGTTTTATTGATACTAAGTAAGGAGTGGAATGGATTCTACTAGCTTAATAGCATCACAATACTAGATGTGATCAATCCTATTAGGTGGTGGGCATGAATTTGATAGATGTATAGATAAATATTTATTTTATATTTCTTTGAAAATAATTTTTGGTTAGATATTATATTTTTGTGTTAATGATTTGTATGTTGGTGAAATATATTACAATAGAATGGGTTTATTATGATACACTACATTTTTAGTTTTAGAAATCATTGAACACTTGGGTACTTAATTGTTACTCTAGTTTAACACACCAATACTATCTACTCATCCATGAAGGGAAGGCCATTCCTTGATGGGATTAGTATAGGGGTACTACTTTTGAGATAACTCTTGAGATTGACAAAGATAATGGAGAGGCTAGGGATCACATGCTCTAGGGAGCCTTGTATCTTATTTTTGTACAATTTTATTATATTTTTTCACTATTGGAAACATTTCATGTAAAAATGTAATTGCCTGTTTACTATGGATTGACAATAGTGGTTGTGTTTTATACCAGCAGTGGTTGGATATTTGTATTTAGTTCTATGAATTTATTATGATGCATTTTCATATAAAGATAATGATAAGTGACTGTTAGTGTCACATGCTTAAATATAGATATCACTCTTAGAGTATTTTTGTATGATCTACTTTGATTCTCATGGTTTAATCTATTTATAGTTTATGCATTTAAAAAAAAACTTTCACATATTTTATATTTTTTACCCAATGGGGTTGTTACATGTAGTATCAGAGCTATGGCTTGAACTCTAGGACCTAATGAGTCCATTACCATTTTTATATCTTTCTATTTATTAAAAAGGAGAATTGTGAATGTGTGTATGGTACATTGAGTGTGTACCCTAAGAGCATTCATACCCCCTTAGAGTTGTTAAAGGGTTGGTTTATTGAGTGTCTTATTGATGATGGATATTTAATGTGTTTGGGTAGATAAGTGCATATCATAGATCATGAATTATGAACACGAGTACCCTATAATATTCTTGGTCTTTTAGATTAAACACATCGAGTATGATTACATCTTTTTTGGTAATCGATCCACCTTCACCATTTATGTTTTGTGTAGTTGAGTGTTTTTTTAAAACCATGGAGTGCTTCTCATTTAAGAAATTATATCTTAGATATATGCCTTTGATGAAGGAGCATCAAGCCAAAAAGCACTATTTTTGAGTTTTTGTTAATAAGGGGTCAAATATAGTCAAAATTTGAGTTCAAGGTGTTTGAGGGACCTTATTAGGTCCATTTATGGTCTTAGAATACATTTGGGTCCCTTAGGATGTGTTGTAGGACCTTTAGGAGTTTTCCCTTCAAAATTAGGAATTTGAAAATACAAATATATGTCAAAAGTCTAGGAGGGTCATTTTGTATGTTTGAAGTGTTACATGAGAAAATTTGGTTTATAAGATTCATTAAAGCCATAAAAAGTGGGTTTTTGTGTATTTCATGTATAGGGCATAAATCAAGTCATATGAACTAATGAAAGTCCCTCTTATATGTGGGAGTTATTTATGGTAACTAAGTTGGTGTAACCAACCTATGAATCCTACATTGAAATGAAGAATAAAAAAATCATTATAATGAGGTTGAGATGGCATAGAGGAGAGAGATATCCAAGAAAGAGAGAGGAGAGAAAGTTTGAGAGTATGAATGAAAAGTAAATTCCTCAAGAAGTACATCAAGTCTAAGACATGATTGTATTGTAACAGAGCATCATGTTATGAATATATAAATATGTCTTAATATATGTGTTATTATTTCAATGTATATGATTGAAATATTTTATTTTTACTTTGAACAATCCCTTGAGGCCATGACTATATTCATGTTGGTGTGTAATCTGTAGGTTAATAAGGACTATTGAATATAGTAAAGAAAGCATGATTTGAACCATTGTTTGAGAATGATAAAATCCTTTGTGGTATATAACATTTAAATGTTACAAGAGTCTTATAGGTCCTTGAAGTTATTGGTGAATGTTTCAAAGAAGGAAACATAGAGATAAGTCTATTAATACACCCCCATTCACAATATTGATCATTTAATATATGCAAGCATCATTTTTTCTAGAGAGGTAAGTATGATTTTAATGGATATGAAATATGGTGATAATCAATAGTGTGTTTATATATTTGATACCAAGCATGTGGTGCTCATTTACCTGCTAGAAGGATCAAATTGTGTTACACAATCATCATCTTATTCACAATAAAAAAAACTCTGATCATACTATATGAACCCTTTTTGGAAGGGATTAAAGTGATAACTCATTTGAAATAGGGAAGATAGGGTGATATAAAAGAGTATTTAATGTGTTGAGACAATTATAAGGAGTTTATAAGAGTCCATGAGAAGGATATGTTTGAAGATAAATAAGTGACATATATATACAATAGTGTATGCCCTATTTTGGGTTATTCAACCTAGCCAAGAAATGTTTGAATCATAAAGAGAGGTATGAAAATGTGTTTAGGAATTGGAATCACATTTGGGAAGGATGAATAATGAATAGGAGACCCTTTTTAATACCTTGAAACCTCTCTGAGTGTAAACTGTCAACTAAAACCCATATACAGTCAAGAAAACATGCATAGTTGACTATAACTTGATTATTATAGCCATAAAATGGATTATATAAGAGATTTATACTATTAAAATAGTTATAAGAGGTGAATATAAATCTAAAAAAGTTTATTTTATCTCTTGAAATGACATATAACTCAAGATATTTATTTATTTTGGCTCTTGGGTCTGGAAGCATACAAGAAACCCTAGAACTAGGGTTTGGGTCATTTATAGAGATGTAACCATCAAAATAAAATGGTTTTTTTTAATATTTCATAAATAAATGTGGTCTAATTTATTGAATAGGTTTCAAGTTTGTATGGCCCCATTTGTATGGATTTTTATGACTGTGTTCTAGTACTAGGTTTAGGGAAAGCCTAATGGAATAAGGGTAATGAAAAAACAAAAAAATTGTATTAAGAATAAGGGTAAAAAAATGAATTATTAAGTTATGGGAGCCAAATGGGTATCCAAAAATATCACTAGTTTTAATTGGTGGTCTGTACAATGTCCAAACCTAGGATCTTTGTCAATTTAGAGGGGTAATTAAGGGTTGGCTTAAAGAAAGAAGTGTGTTGTGTCTTGAGATTTGTGAAAAGAGGAAGATGAATGAGTTTTATGGAAAAAAGTGTCCTTGAAATTTTAATCATTTTCTTGTGAATGTCTATTAGTTTCTCCCAACAAGGGAAAAAAACAAGAAAAAGGCTACAAGCCTTATAAAGATAATGTAAGGTGTGTGTGTAGAATGAAAAAGAAAGGAGTGATTTAGGAGTTGAATAAGGTTAAAAAAATTATAATAAGATAATTTGGATTATTTATGATATATTATTTAGTCCTTATATTCTAAACCAAGATTTGGTCTTTGAAGCCTAAGGAACTTGCCTAGTGGTTAGCTAGTGGAAGAGTAAGGGGAAGTTGGTGAAAGAGTGAATGCCCTGAGTTAGATGATGAATGAGAATGTCATGTGAAAATAATAATCAATTTTATGAATGCCTCTAAGAGTGAAATCATAGGAACTAAATAAGAATACATCAATTATAGTGAATAGGTTAAAGAGAAAGCTATATTGTGTAAAGCAGATTCAAGGCAAGCCATAACAAGTACTTGTGACCAGTTGGGTTTAAAATCTAGGTAAAGATGTTCAAATATAATTCTCCCCATAATATACATAAATTTTAATTACATAAATCCTAGGAGTGAAAAATCCTATAAGACCATTCTAGATTGGCACCACCTAGTGCAGTGGAAATCTTCTTGTAGTTGAGTGTAGATGTTTTAGTTGAGAATTCATATGTGTTAGGAGTTTGTTTATGTTGTTTAACATCATTATATTTATGTGTAATTATTAATAAGTTTCATATATCTTAGATATATTAGAGGTTATTTTTTATTCTCTTACTCTCTTCTTACATCATATTAAGCTATCGAGAAGATTCATAATTACGTGATGTTGATTTAGTGTTTCCTTAAAAGGAAACTTGTTTCTAAAATATCGTTTGATATTATTCCATTGAATTCATGAGTTATTTTTTTCTATTTATTTTTGAGAAAAGTTGTAGGATTGGATGGATAGATGCATCTTTATGGTTAGTATTGTCTTTTTGGTTGTGGAGGTAGGTTATGATATTACACTTACAAATTTGGTAAGAGAATGGTAGTGAATTAACAACTTGGGTTGCATTGTTTTCTTTTACCATGTGAGGGTATGTAGGAGTTTTTTGAGATGTTAGTTCTCTACTTTCCACTTGTGACTTTTTAGAGTCAATATTTTATCTAACATGTTAAATTGACCACGAAGAATTTTAAACCTTGAATTTATATTAATTCTAATTGATTATAATTATGTTATTATATACCTTTGTTTAGACTAATAATATTATCTTTTATAAGCGTGTTGTTTTTAAGATTTATTTATGTACCCTTTCTCCAGAAATGAGTAGGGTATAAGATGTGTGAAAAATCTTGATAGTCTAAAAGGGTTTATATACACTTTTAAGTTATTGTGTGCTAGTCGTGCAAGCAAGAGACATTGTCTCACTTTTTAAATTTATAATGTTATAAGGATGATATGATCCTTGGCCTTTGTATATTATGTTAATATTAACATTATTTACTCTTAACTATGAATATAACACTATAGGTTAAGCTATGAATTATGATACTAGTTATGTTTATCTAGTGACAACTTAATACAATCTTAGAAGGATTGCATAATTTTTATTGTATGTATATTAGTACATATAGAATCATTTAGCATATATTATTGATTTTTATGATCTGTTAGCATAGATTTATGTTTCATGAAACCTTGTGCACATTGTAGAGATCATTAGGTTGTGGAGACCTAAGGGAAGAGTGGTGAATTAGGAATGTGTATTATAAGAGATAGGAATGTATCCTACTTATCCTCACATTGACTTAGTTGTTACTAAGTTTGTATCTAACAAACAGACCTATCAAATCTAGGATTTGATAGATGGACTTGCCAAATTTAGTCATATAGCCATACACATGGATAATATGGATGGGAATTCCATAATTTTATATATGTTGGAAATGTATTATTTATAATTCATATTCATCATCATACTTATCAGAAGATCCATGGAGAAGTTACAATATTGACATGTTATACTTATCTGAAGCTATGTAGAGTAGTGATAGTATTAACTTATACACATTATTATTTATAGGTTCCCTAAATACTTTTATATGGAATGATAAATACACTCTCTAGGTTAGGGAGATGTGTAGAGGGATGGAAGGTTTTGTGGAATTCTCCCTGGTCAATTATTTTGGCTTTTATGATAATCTCATGTTCTTTTGGGAAGTCAGTGAAAATTTTATCGAGATATTATAGGATTTCCTTGTAATTCTAGATAATTGGGTGATCGTATTAGAACCAATCTAAGTGTTTGACACTCACATACTTTGTTACAATATTTGAAACTAGATACTATGTTTGTATTCTGTTAAACTTTATTTGTTATTTAGAATCATTATTTGAATAAGCATAATTAGGATGATGAAAAATTTTAGGGGGAAAGATGTTACATCCCAATTTTACCCTAGGTTTTATAACCTTTGAATCCATGGTTTTTTATGGTTATCATTTGATTTTTATTGCTTTGATTAAGCTTTACATTATATGCTAGTTATGGGATAGTGATATGCAGATTTATTTACATGATGTGATACTTGTATTTACTTATTTTGTACATATATATTTTTTAGTTGATATATGATGACTTAGACTAACTACCTACTTGTTGTGAGGTGGATGTAGGATTGATCCTACCCTTAGAGCTTGATGATGGAGAGCATCATTAGAGATTATGGGGGATAAGGGATTTATAAATTAAGTCTTGGAAGTAGATCAAAAGAGAAAGGGAAAAGATACACAACAAAGAAAAAAGAGAATTAGAAAATAAAGAAAAGTGATGGCAAGAATTTGATAGACAAAAAGAGGAGGCATATTTGGATAGAGTGGGTTAGAGCTAAAATAAGAAAGGGATTCAATTTTAGAGATAATTAATCTTGTCTAGGCTGGTATAGTAATTAAAAAATCTCTGTGTGCAATGTTTTATTTATGCACAACCATGAATATTGAAAACCCTTATAAATTTTAAAAGTCTATAGTGTAATGTGTAGTAATTTTTTGGACTAGAGTTTAGGGAATAATTGATGAAATAATGATTTTATATTTACCATTGAGCTACCTTAAGAATGAAAATTATTATGCTTAGCCCTAAGTAAAAACTCTATGCAATATAATTGAAATTTGTTATTTAAAGTAAATTATGGAAATGGTTTATAACAATGACTATATATACTATTATAAAGTAGCGACTGAGTTTTCTAAAATCCTTAATTAAAAGTATAAATTCTAAATGATATATTACATATTGACATTCTGTAATCAATGGTGTAATGCTTTGAATAATTTGGTTAAGAAAGATTCAAAAAATGTATGAAGGAAACTATGTTTCCTCTTTAAATGCAAGATTAAATTTTGGGTGAAACTTTATTTTTTCTTTGGATTTACACATTGTTGTTTGATCCAAATTGCACTATCAAATGAGTTACACTATGAATCCTGAGTTGCATGTTGTATTTTAGTAATATAGTAATATGACATAGAGGATTATAGATAGATTTGTTTGATAGATTGTGTTGGTACAATTGATAGTAAATTGAATTATTTCATTCAATGTTGACATTGGCTTTATTTTAGTTTCCTTTTTTCTTAGCCAATTTCTAGTAGTTGATATTTGTCTTAGCCATTAACTATCATGTTTATTCACATCATCATCTATAGTTTTAGTTGAGTCCTAGGGATTTAGATTTATCTTAGATTTATTATCTTTATATTGGGTTGCATATTCTTTTGGTTATATAATATGACTCAGATTTGGTGTCATCCTCTAAGCCATTGGTATCATAATTTATTTTGTATTTAGGCTTCTTCACTTGCCTTAAAACTTGATCTTCATCTTACTTTGGCCACTTATCTATTTTGGTAAAAATTTATACCCAGTCGCATGTTTTGCATCTAGTTAGATGCTTGTCACCTATTGGTATTACATCATTACTTAATAATTAAAATTAATTTTAAGCCAATATTTTATTTGGATTCCCTTTTCCATGTGTTTCCCTTTCGTACACTTGAACTTTACAAAGTCGTAAATAAATTTATCACCGAACTTGAAGACTATGAGGATGACAAGGCAATCTCTACTAATCCATCAACAACCATTGCTTTCCCAAAGTAAATTTTGTATGAGTTATAATATTCACATACTCACATGTATATTATGTTACTAGAGCTATTGTAATTATATAAACTACTCCTATACTATAAATCATCATTAATAGTTATCTATTGCATTTATGTTTATAGTATTTATTTAGGGATAAGTCTTATGTGTGGTAATCAAGTGTTTTAGATGTAAATTATCATACATTAATTGACCCATATTTGGTATGCTCTATTATTAGTTCTTTACCTAACTTATCTAGGATACATAATGCATATTAGCATATGTCACTTGGACAAGTTTGGTGGACTTTCCTTGTATTATGATAAGCCTTATGATTTTGGATCACTTTCATTTTAGCATGGGAAATAAAACACGTAATATGGATATGGAAAAAATAATAGATACACATTTGTGAGTTAATAATAGTATATAATATAAATACATAACCTCAATGGGTGTGTGGGGTCATATACCAAAGCATATGGCTAAAAGGGATGGTTACTTTTTGAGTCTTAGAGTATCTGAGGGATTGAATTAATAACCATAAGTAAGCAATCTCTAGAGATAGAATTAAGCTACCTAAAGGAAAAATTATGGTATAATTAAATTGTGTATTATTTGATAATTTGGTAATAACTTGACAAATGATTACTTACAATAATGGAATCTAGTGAGTGATTTACTATTTAAAAGTGATTAGACATTTATAAAATAAATTAGTGCATCATGATGTATGCCTAGAGATTATGTCTTCATATGATTATTATTTTGAAATAAAATATAGGGTATACTCAGAAGGTATAATCCCATATTTTCTTGATAAATAATTATAGTTTAAGATTGTTTGTTCATGTTTGATTAGGGTAATCATGCATCATGAGCTATGATAGTATGGGATAACATAAAATACTTAAGTTTTAATGTATATTATGCCTGAATGGTACATATTATTGTTGTTAAGTCTAGACTCTCACCTACATTGATTGATTAAAAGTATGTGTGTTGGTTATTACTTTAATAGTATATTTTGTGATAGTTAGTAGGACATCATGTATGCGTGCATACAAAATTGAGAGTGTAACAAATGCTAGGTTAGAATTTTATATGTTTGTATGACTTATTTTGTTATATATATTTTCTTGAATAAAAATTTATGGTTCCATGTATTTATGACTACTTTATATGACTGATTATGGAAAACTAGTAGTTATGTCGTAGAATACTAGGCTATGATGATATGGGTTATCATGGGGTATAGTTTTTATGTAATTTAGTATGGTAGTTGGAATATGTAGTCAAATTTGTATTTAAATTAGGTGGTATATATTTTATTCATTATTTCTAGTATGAGTTAAATAATAATGCAAGACTCCTTCATATGTTTGGTAGAATAAATATATATACTTTTCTTACTCCTATGTTTAACATGTGTTGTGATATAATTTATAGTAGGATGTAAATTATATGAATATAGTGGTTAAATTGGTTTGAAAATTCTCACTTTATTGATACTGAGTAAGGAATGGGATGGATTCCACTGGCTTATTAACATCATAATCCAGATGTGAAAAATCCTATTAGGTGGTGGGCATGAATTTGATATATGTATAGATCACTATTTATTGTATATTTATATGAAAAGCATGTTTCATGAGATATTATATTTTTGTGTGTATGATTTATATGTTAGTGTGATATCTTGCAATAGAATGGGTTTTTTATGATACACTACATGTTCAGTTTTAAAAATCATACAACACTTGGGTACTTGCTTGTTACTCTGATTTCCTACACTATCACTATTTAATCATCCATAAAGGGAGGGACATTCCCTAATGGGATTAGTGTGGGGGATAATTTTTCCATGATTAGTGTGTAAAAACACTCAGATGATGCTCTCCCTCCCCACAAGAATACTAATTTTGAGATGATTCTTAAGATTTCCATAGATAATGGAGAGGCTGGGGATCACATGCTCTTAGGAGCCTTGTATCTTATTTTTGTATAATTTTATTATATTTTTTTCACTATTAAAAACATTTCATGTAGAAATTTAATTGCATGTTTATTATGGATTGACAATAGTGGTTATATATTATACTAGCAATCATTGGATATTTATATTTACTTATATGAATGTATTGTGATTCATTTTCATATATTGATAGTGATTAGTGACTCTTATATGTCACATAATTAAAATTATCACTCTTGGAGAGATTTTATATGATCTGCTTAGATTCTCATGGTGTAATTTTTTTATGGTTTATATCTTAAAAAAAAACTTTCACATATTTTATAATTAGAACCTAGGGGGTTGTTACACCATGAAAGTTATTGAAAATATATAAACTAGAAATTCATTCCTCAAATCTACATCACCTTATGACATCATCAATGGGGTGGCATCCATAAACCATTAATGGAATAAATATCATGTTTAAGCCCTTCCATACCTCATTAATTCCCCATTATTCAAAATATTAATGGGGATATTTATGGTTTATCCATCTAAAATTGAATTGATTCATGAAAACACATCTTGCTATTAAGATGGATGGTCATGGTTAATTATAAACATTTTCAAAAATTTGTAAATAAGTGAGCCAAGACCATCATTTTTAAGCTTCATTCATGCAAATTTATTATACAATAATTATAATAGACAAGCTTCACCTATTTGCATAAATTGACAAATCTTATGAGCCTAAGCCATTAATGCACTATGAAATGATGGACAAGAATGCTACTATTCATTGAAAAATACTTGGAGCACCAAATCTAGGGAAAATAATGATTCTTGGCCACTCTTTGAAGGAGGGATGTTATTTGGAAGGTGTTATGGTATATTCCTTCTTAAATATCTCTTAGTCCTAACAATACCCCTTAAGGGAGTAGGCTTAACACATTGTGTCCTTTATGCTTATTTTGTGTTTTTCTCTACTAACACATGGCTAACTTGCTTTGTAATCTCAGTCTACACCTAGTATAAATAAGCCCTCAAATGTTCACTATTTATATTAGTGTATGGGTTAGATCCTATCTTTCAATCAACCTTAGGTTTCCTACCCATAAATTAATGAAAGAATACATGGAAGACAATGAGAAGGTAGAATTGAGGATATTAGACATTGTACAATTTGAATATGGTTGACAAGAGACCCTCCAAAATTTTAATAAGCACCAGGGTGTATTTGAAAGGTGATTTGACAAGAGGGCATAGGTGAAGTCCTTCAAAATTTATGACTTAATACTACTATGGGATAAAACCCATGAAAATAAAGGCTAGTACTCTAGGTTTGACCCATTATGGAATGGGCCATATCATTTCTCTAATCTACTTGAGCATAATGCATTCTTCCTCAAGGAACTTGAAGGCAATGACCTCCCACTACCTATGAAGGGATAGTTCCTAAAGCCATACTTTTTTACTGTCCCTTTGGATGAAGTCTCTAAATAACTTTGAAAAAGGTGGTATTTTATATATTAGATTAGGCATAGACTAATTTGTTTCTATTATGTTTTTATTTTTTTTACTTATTTACTCCTATTGTGTGTTTGATTTAGTTGTTTGTTTTGATTTTTTGTGTTGTGTCTTTTGTCAACCTTCTCATAGTTTAGCTCTCAAGTATCCCCTTATGAGATTATTACCTCAACCAAATGTTTTGGGAAAAATAACTGAGTTTAGAGAAAGTGATGAAGGCTCCAAAGGATGACTAAACAGTGAAAATTAGTGCAAAAATTATAAAATAGAATGCAAAACTACAATATTGAACACTATGATAATAAGCCTCCAAGAAATACTTAAAAACTTAGAAGCCACTAATTATACACTTAATATAAAAGAGAAGGGATACAATGAATAACTAAATAATTGAAAGGTATTTTGGATATTGGAAGCCTACTAAGGCTAATATCAACCTTGGATACATTGGTATCTAACCATCCCAAATTAAACATCAAATATCAAATCAAAGGAATTCTAAATTTTGAAATACCTGTTAAGTTTATTCCTCAAAAAGGGTGATTTTGATAATCTCCATCATAGGGTTTTTGGCCTGGTTGATAATGGAGAAAGGCCAAAAGTAAGACTAAAAACATCTCTATTAGGGTTATAGATGCCTAACTACTAGTAGAGAAATGCTCAAGCCCTACCCCCCAAAAAAATTATGTGAAATACATACCCCTTTAAAAAATATTTTGATATCTCAAATGTACCTAAGCTCACTAAAGTAATCCATAAAATAAAAGAAATCCCTCACTAATGCACAAGATGGCCTTGAAAGGAGTTACAACCTAGTATGTTACTTGTTAAAATAGACATGAGTGATTTTCATACTCAAGGTGTATGAGGTAGATTTCAACTTGCTTATCTCTATGTTCAATATTAGATGATCATAGTTTGGGTTCTAAATGTTTGGGTAACATTTTCCCTACAAAGTTGCCATTTGTTGTGGCCAACACAACCCCCTTATTTGAAAAATAGGGGACCCATATGAAAATCCTTAAGGCTTCATAACATTTCAATCACTTTCACATTAGCCTTATACTTTTAGAATCCTTGAACTCCTATTTCACCTTGGTTTGTTGAGCATTTGACAAGGTTTGTGATAGAGTGTTGGTCTTTGCTAAAGATCCCTATAGTTTTTTGATGTTTAAGCACAATCGAATCCCACTACATTCTTAAAAAAGGAATAGGGTTATCATACTTATAAATATTTTATTATGCTATGTTTTTTACATATTTGGACTCATTCTTTGATTTCTCAGAGTTACAGTCTCTTGGAGTCCTACTCGACATTTATTGAATCTTTGTTGGAAGATAAGTAAGATTTTAATTTTTTATGTGGCTTCATTTTAACTTAGTCATTTTTAATAAATCCTACAAGAAATCTTGACTAAATGAGGAAGTACCACCTAGCCCACTATTAGAGTTATCAACCTCCCAGACCTATTATAGATGTAAAATCTTGAGAGAGATTGATTAAATGGGGAAGCACCATGTGACTAGATGTTAGAGCTATTAGTCTCTCAAAACTATTATAGATGTTAGAGCTTAGGAGAGCCCAAATGAATGAGCAAGGACCATGCATCTCACTATCAAAGCTATCAATATCTTAAACCTATTAAAGATGTCAGAGTTTGGGAGAGCTTGATCGAATGAGGAAATTCCACATGAATCTTGTTAGAGCTATTAGTCTATCAAACTTATCAAATATTTTAGAGCCTAATCTACCAGATCATACCATGTGTCAATTATATATAAATTATAAAAAATGATTAGGATCCTCAATATGGTTATGAAGAAGTAAAATTAAATTCAAAAATAAATTAGAGGATACTAGGCATCACTCTGACACTCCAGGTGTTCCATTCTAGCTATCAAATAGGTAAAGTGTGACACTTAGATGCACTTAAGTGACACTAATCATAGGAAAGACTAACCATATATGGAAACATTGCATGAGCTAAAGCCACCCAAGATGCCATAAGGTTAGGGTAGTCATGTGCCTAGTACACTCCTTGTATTAACTAAATAGGAAAATGGGCCTCGATTAGATAATTTAAAATGTCTCATCATGGTCACTGAATCTAGTAGGTGGAATATATCTAAAATCTCTAAGTTAATTCCATATTGTGAAATGAATGGATGTATCCTACCACTAACTCAAATTTGATATTTTTTTGTGTGAGATACTAAATGCTAATAATGCAAGAGATATGTGAACATCCCTATAAGTGCCCCAAGGTAAGCTATTTTTTTATTCACTACCAATTACCCATAGTTTTCCTCCCCACTTTTATCTCATTCTTATGCCCTCCATTCCCTCTTTGCTCAGAGTTATTTACTAGTAGGATTTCCCCCTTTATTCTATGGTTACATCATCCTATAATCCCAAGGATAAGCTTGAATATAGAGAAATTACATTACCTGAGAACTTAACTTACTTTAGGAATTATAACAAAAAATTTAAAGTGATTGAAGATTTTCCCAAGTCTACCTCCAATGATGATGAAGATGAGGTCGAATTCCAAGATGCGCTTAGGGCATATGTGCTACACCCCTAACTTATCACATGTATGAGGATAGGAATAGTTGACTTGTGGCTTACTTATCCCTCTTTGATGCTATATCAAATTTCTCTATGCTTTCATTTATTTATTAGGTCGGCCTATGGAGTAAGCATGGCCTAGTTAGACTATATATAAGAGGTAGTGGGTAATTGTTTATCATCATATTGTGAATTATGCTATTATTGAAGCTTGTGGAGGTTTCCCCCTTAAAGTGGATTGTCTATTATCATATATTCTAATATATTTTAGTCATATTTGGATCTAATTCTTCTATTCTACTTTATTTTTGAAGTAATTTCATTATAAGTGGTATCAGAGCTGCGATTTGGGCAATCTTGTGGGTGAAACCTTAACTTTTTAAATTGGCTATATATAAAAAATGGTTGCAAATTTATCTTCAATTTTTTTACTGGAGGTGATAAATAATTAAATTACTATTCAAATAAAATTTCATATCATTTAGATTTGTTTTACAAAAGTTATCTCCATTTTAGGGTTTTTCATAAAATTGCTATATAGTGCGCAATTCAATTTTTTTTTATGAGTTATTTACATTTTTGGAAATATTAGAAAAAATTAGATAGGGTATGTTCTTTTTATATTTTGATTTGAGGCTGAAATAATTCCAAAATCACTTGGTCAAATTTGGGTCAAAAGTGCCAATCAGGGTCGACATCGTAAAGCCCTTTTATGGCAGGTCCTCAAAGTTAGGGCCAAGGAAAGGGTGCTAAAAATCTAGGTAAAACTCATAACAAGGAAGATATGGAGTTGTAAGGGGGATGTACTATATCCTTTATACCAAGGTTATCTAACATAGATCACAAAGTGAGCCAGCTTTACTATAGTGTGCAAGGCATTCAAAGTGAGGTGCAAGGCATACAATCTAATATGAAATCCACACAAGATAATTTGGTAGATATCATGATTTATTTGAAAAATAATTAGTCAAATAATCTAGCTATTTCTATTACATAACCCCATCAGGGTGGTTCTCCCAACTATTCTACTTCAAATCTAACTATATTGCCACAGAGGAACCTGTTACCAAAGGTGGATATGCAAAAATTTGATGGAAAAGATCCACTCAATTGGATCAACAAAATGGAGAATTGTTTTGATCTACATCAGATCCCAAGTGGATAGAAGGTTACCATGGCATCCTTGTATCTTGAACTTGATTAATTCATTTGGTATTGATGGTTGTGTTCTCAAAAGAAAAATGACTCTCAATGTCACCTGGTCAGTTTTTATAGAGGAACTTTAATTACACCATGGAAATAGTGTGACAGAGAATTAATTTAACCAAATGGAAAAATTATGATAGGCTAGCTTTGTCAAGGATTATATTCATCATTTTCAAAACCTATCTTTACGTGTGGAGACAATTTTTGAGAACTTAAATGACCTATTTTTGGGTGGACTCAAGGACCACATTCAACATAAGGTAAACATGTTTAATCCACTTAAGATTTTTGATTTTATTATCATGGCATGTAGATTTGAGGAAAAATTTATAGCCAACAAGAAGTAGCCAATTACTCACTTCAAAGATCATAGCATATCGACACCAACATTTCCTCCACTTACCAGATTGACCCCTCAACAAATTAAAGAGAAGCAGGAAAAAGGATTATGTTTTGGTTGTGATAACAAGTGGAGAAAAGGACATAGATGTGCTGAGAAGAAGTTATTCTACAATAAGGGATACAATAAAGATGAAGAAGAAGATGATGCCTCCAATGATGATGAGGAAGAGATAGAGGAGGTACCTGAAGATTCCTAACCTATAATCTCTTGTCATGCACTTGAATGTATTATCACTCCACAAAATCTTAAGGTGGTGGGTTTCCTCAAAAAATAGAAGGTGACAATGTTGATTGATTCAGGGAGCACACATAACTTCATCAACCATAATTTGGCCACTTGATTGAACTATCTCATCTACCCAACACCAAAATTTTAGGTCATGATTGTAGATGGTGGCACAATTAATTGTTCAAGTAAATGCCATAGTATTAAGCTTGATATAGGTGAGTAAAATCTTGATTCTCCTATGTTTTCTATTCCCATGGGTAGCATAGACATTGTTTTGGGAGTCCAATGGATCACAACCTTGGGTAACATTGAAATAAACTTCTAGGAACTATTCATGTACTTTCATTCTAAAGGTAGGAAAATTAAACTACATGGATTATAGGCAAAATATCCATAATTGATTAGTTCACGTTAGAAGACCAAGATGATAAAAAAGGGGGCCAAGGGAATTATTTCATGATTATGTTCCATAGAAGTTCAACCCACACAAGCATCTACACAACCTGATCTACATATGATTCTTGATGACCACCCATCTATTTTTGGGGCCATGCCAAAAGGACTATCACCAAAAAGAGAACATGATCATGTCATTCAACTACTTTTAGGGAGTCAACCACCAAATATCAGACCATATAGATATCTATATGTACAAAATAGTGAAATTGAAAAGATGGTCCATAAGATGCTGGAGGTAGGGATCATCAAGCATAGCCAAAGTGCATATTCATCACTAGTGGTCATGGTGTAAAAGAAGGATGTCATATGGAGGATGTGCCCAAATTATAGGGAACTCAACAAGTACACCATCAAAGACAAATTTCCTATTTCATTAATTTATGATTTACTTGATGAGTTGCATGGTACTAATTATTTCATAAAATTAGATCTTTGCTCAGGGTACCATCAAATTAGAATCAAGGATGAATATGTTCATTAAAATGGTTTTTAGAATGCATGAGGGCCATTATAAGTTTTTGGTAATGCCCTTTGGTCTTAAAAATACACCATCTACTTTTCAGAGCTTGATGAACACTAATTTTAGGCCTTTTTAAAGGAAGTTTGTGCTGGTTTTCTTTGATAACATATTGATTTATAGTCAAACATGGGAAACACATCTATAACATGTGAAATAGGTGTTGATAGTTTTGTAGAAGCATTAGATTTATGCAAAGCCATCCAAATGTGATTTTGGAGTATAAGAGGTAGAGTACCTAGGTCACATTATTTCCCATGAAGGTGTTAAAGTTGATCCCCAGAAGATCAAAGCTATGATGGAATGGCCCATGCCAAAAACTCTCAAAAACCTCTCAGGGTTTCTATGACTAATAGGTTACTACCAAATATTTGTGAAAGGTTATGGCAGCATAATGGCTCCACTCACTACATTTATAAATAAGGATTCCTTCCATTGGAATGATGCCACCACCAAAGCATTTGAGAAACTAAAAGTAGCTATGTGCACCACTCTAGTTTTGGATACGCCAAACTTCTCAAAGACATTCACTGTTGAATTTGATGCTTCTAGATCTAGGTTGGGAGTAGTAATAATGTAGGAAGGAAGACCCATTTCATTTGAGAGCCATCAATTCAAAGGTAAGAATCTACAAAAACCTATCTATGAGAAATAAATGATGGCTATTATTCATGCAATTAAACAATGGAGGCACTATCTGATGGGTAGACACTTTAAGGTGAAAATAGATCATGATAGTCTCAAATACTTTTTGGAGCAAAGATTATCATCTAAAGAAAAACAAAAATGGGTAATCAAAATGTTGGGTTATGATTTTAAAATCATATAAAATAAGTGTAAAGATAATGTAGTAGCAGATGCACTATCTAGATGTGATACATCCATAGAAGCATTACTTTGTGCAATGTCCATGTTCCAAGTAGATTGGGTGGATGAAACCAAGTTAGAATGGGAGAAAGATAAGGATACACATGTTATGATTCAGAATCTCTAGCAAGGTAATTTAGCCTCTGACAAATTTGAATGGAAAGGTAATGTCTTATGGTATAAGGGTAGGTTATACTTGTGAAAAAATTTAGAGCTTAAGCATAAGATTTTTGTGGAGTTGCATGCATCTCTAATTGGGGGACACTCAGGGTTCTTGAAAACTTATCATAGAATTAAGAAAGAATTATTTTGGGAAGGAATCAAGGGAGATGTACAATTTTTTTGGTAGAATGCTTGATATGCCAATAGAATAAAGGTGAAATAGTTAAGACCTCGGGTCTATTATAATCGTTAGCAATTCCTAGTCAAAGGTGGGAGGAGGTTTCCATGGATTTCATCACAAGGTTGCCTTTTTATAAAGGTAAGAATGTTATCTTGGTCATTATGGATAGGCTTACAAAATATGCCCATTTTTGTGCTCTTTCACACCCATTTTCAGCAAGTACAGTAGCAACTATTTTTTTGGAAGTATTTCTAAAATTACATGGAACCCCAAAAAAAATTGTAAGTGATCATGATCCTATTTTCACTAGTAATTTCTAGACTAAACTATTTACCTGTTTAGGTACTGAGCTAGCTCATAGCTCATCTTACCACCCCTAATCTAATGGACAAATAAAAGTGGTTAAAAAATGTTTATAGGGGTATCTCTATTGTTTTGTATCAGATAAACATGAGCATTGGGTTAAATGGCTACCACTTGTAGAATGGTGGTATAACACATCTTTCCATACCTCTTCTAAAATGTCTTCATTTCAAGCACTATATGGTTACCATCCACCTTCCATCACTTCTTCATTAAAGGTTCACACCAAGGTTCAAGATGTAGAAGCACACATTCAGCATCAACAAGAGGTTTTTGCTAGTTTGAGAGAGAATTTGGCCTTGACACAAAATAGGATGAAGCAAAAAGTAGATCAACACCGTAGTGAGTGAAATTTTGAGGTAGGTGACTAGGTATTTATACATTTATATCCTTACAAGTAGATGTCCTTGAAGTAATAAAAAAAGGATAAAAAACTTGCTCCTAAGTATTATGGCCCTTATTAGGTTATACAAAAAATTGGAAGTGTGGCTTACAATCTCGAGTTACCTCATTCATCTCGCATACACCTAGTATTTCATGTTTCCAATTTGAATAAGGTCATTAGACATAAAGTTTCAGCCTAGATAGAGCTCTTAGAACTAGATGAAGAAGGACAAGTCATTTTAGAACCAGAGAAGATCCTCCAAACACATACTAAGAGGTTGAGAACTAGAGAGATTAGGGAATATCTAAACAAGTGGAAGAACCAGAGTAGTGAAGATACAACTTGGGAAGGTGAAGATTTTTTGCAACAACATATGGAGTTGTTCAATGTTGAAGACAACATTGGTTTAAAGGGGAAGGGCATGCTATGCCCCCTAACCTGTCACATGTATGAGGATAAGAATAGCTAACTTGTGGCTTACTTATCCCTCTTTTATGCTATATCACATTTCTCAATGGTTTCATTTGGCTAGTAGGTTGGCCTATGGAGTAACCATGGCCTAGTTATACTATATATAGGAGGTAGTGGGTAATTGTTTATCATCATATTGTGAATTATACTCTTATTGAAGCTTGTGGAGGTTTCCCCCTTGAAGTGGCTTGTCTATTATCATATATTTTGATATATTTTAGTCATATTTGGATCTACTTCTGTTATTCTACTTTATTGTTGAAGTAATTTCATTACAATACAAAACATGTGGGTTGCATAAAGTTGTGTCTAAACTAGAGGTTTTCCCATATACTGACCTCTTTGGAAATATGTTCCTCAAATACAAGCAAGTGCAAGATGTTGCCCATGATGTGGTGTACTCTATAGGATTTAGGCACAAGATTACAAACATCTTATGAGCTAAATTTAAAGCATACTACAACCTCCCAAAGTACACAATCACCTATTACTCAGATATGGGGGATGAATGGGCTAAAATCTATCATATTTATGAGGTTTTTAAGGGTTAGGTAGGAAACCCTAATGCCAAGTGGGTCAATAAGGAATACACTAATTCCTACAAGGTTTGCACCTTCAAGGAAGGGGTCCATGTTAGGATGATCCTACTTTATTTATTATTAATGGATAGTGACTATTTACCTATTGATCTCCTTTGGGTGCCCCTACTTAACATGATACTCAAGGGATAAGAGATCCTAGACCTTAGGAGCATTATCAAATTTTGGCTGGTGCACCATATCATGGAATCCTAGAATGATAGTAATTTATATATGATGAGATATCTTGTGGATGTTATGTATGATACTATCATGTTAAATCCTTTTGATTTTCAACCTTGGAATCTTAGGGGCACTATGGTACATAGTATTTTATAAGCTATATGTACACCATTACCAAAAGCACATCCAATAAATATATGAGTCATTCTAGTCAGTGGTTTATATGGCTATTAATGAGGCGACCATGCCCTAGATCTCTAATGAAATCAAGAAATATATTGACTCCATTGGTGATTACGAGTACTATAGGTATGACACCATCATCTAGGTGGTAGGTATTTACAAGCCCCACCTCCACTTTCCCTACCAATTTTTGGACTAGTTGGTCAAGTAGGAGATTTCCTATCAGCTAATAGAATCCATTTTTGGCCACTGCCTTAGCCACCAATAACTTTCCTATCCTTCCCTATCACCATCTACCACCACATATACAAAATTATAACTCCATTATAGAAGATGGGGATGAGAAGGGACTCTTATGCCTTAAATAAATCACAAATAATGGGACATACATGGCATTGTTAGGTCCCACATGGTAAAATACCAATATTGACTTAATATCAATTATGATCATGAGCCCATTAAAGATGATGAGATCCACCTTAACCCTATAAATGACAAAGAAGTGTTGGCTAGTATTGAGGCCAAGAATAAATAACAAAAATAGGTGAAAATGAAACCATTTACTTAGATTAGATTTGAAATGTCACCTAATATTTCAAAGAAGATCATCCAATAGATCTTAAATCCCTCTCTATGAATCCCACCTCCTTGGGTCTCTATTCCACCTCCACCACCTCTTAAAATTTAGGCAACTCAACCACATGATACACATACACTATGGTTTGACATAAAAAACAACCCAAATTTGAGCCCAAAATATGACTAATATTAAGAATATATGTAGATCCATTCTTCACCTTCTACTATCCCTCCATAATCTAGTGGACCCCTAGGTTTCCTTTTCCCTAACAAGCTTGTTCAAGTGGTGCTTCACATTTTTCCCATTTTGACTCCTTGATAATTCCCTCAAGTACCTTTGGATCTACACATGTAGAACATATCCATATACTAGTTTACATCCACTCATCCAATTCCATTACTAAATATCCATATGGCTCACCTCATGCCTTTAGGAGCTACAACTACTTAGCCTTCAACACCTCCTTTGGTCCATCTACAAGTTCATCCACCTCCAAGTGCTCCCACTTCAAAAAAATTGATGGAACCCTAATTATTAGTTTACTATTGTGTATGATTTAGTTAAACCTAACCACCTCAACAACACCTAAAATCACTCTATAAAATCCATATGAAATCCCAACCACCACTAACACCACCACTCTTTTTACTGTTATAATGCAAGTTGATCTAGGTAAGAGGTACAAGAAGAAGTAAAAGGTAAAACCTAATATTTAGCCCCTATTTCTCATCATGTGCCTCCTAATCCTCCCTTTTCCATTATCCTATATACCTAAAGATTTGTATTTAACTAACTAATTTCCTCTTTCCTTATAAAAACTCCTCTAGGTCAATTTAACTTAAAACTAGTGGCATGCCCAGATGTTCCCATGGGAATTTTCATTTACTTTTACACATTTCACTCATATGAATCTACATTCTCCATTTAAATCTTCCTTCCTAATCTATAATTAATCCATTCCTCCTCTTCCCATGCCTCCAAATTCCATATCTATCTCTACCATCCCACCTGCACCCCTTTCTACCTTGGGAGTTTTCACAAGATTGCAAGAGCCTGAGATGATTCTATAGGGTGATCCATAAGTTTAGTGGGAGTTTAATAGGAATTCAAAGAATATGAGGAGGATAATCACTAAAAAATTTAATTAATGAGGAGACTCAATGGTTTAGAAAACCAAACATGACCTCTTATCCCTCACAAAAGTGATAACATCAATCTAGGAAGAGAGGGTTATTGAGGATCTAGTGTCCATGCTTTGAACCACTCATGACATATCTAACAAGATTATGGAGGACATGAAAGAGTAGGTCTAGGTGATAAAGGTGTATATAAATATCACATTCCATAAATAACTAATTGGCTAGGTCAAAGAGGCCCTCTTATAACTCTTCAAAGTTTTAGGGGAAGTAGTCAGGACCCTAACTATGAGTAAGGAGAAACTCCAATGAGCCAAAATGTATTTGGAAAGAATCATATGAATATAAAATAAGTGTAAAAATATCATTGTATTTATTAATAAGGTCATGTTCTCAAAGCTAAAACTCATTCCTCTCTCTAATTTAGGCCTATACTAAACCTATGCCAAAATCATGCAAGATTCAATTGAGGAATACTTAGTAGTAACATAGATGGTTATGGAACCTCTAAAATAAGGTAGGGAAAATATGTTAACTTAATTAAAATAATTCAACATCATATTTCTATTCCATTTTTATGGCACATCAATTAATATAGGGGAATCATAGGTATTCTTAGATCACTTCAATTAGGTCATGAAAAGAAGGGTAGTCAAGGCCAATAAGGTTGGGGCTAAGGCAATTCTAGATCACTTGATCTAATCCAAGGCTAGTAACAACCAGGTGTAATAAGTGAAAGTTTCCCTTGAGGCCCCAATATATATGAATTAAATACTTTCAAACCAACTAGAGGTAATATTCCATGAGCCTTCCATGAATTTGGACAAGTTGTATAGGGATTTTAATATAGTGGCAATCACATTGGCTATTGTAGATGATATTTTTTGATTATATAACACTACAGTCTTGTACAGTTGGAAATCTCAAGCCTTGGTTGTTCTTCTAAGTTTTGGACCTTTTCTTCTTACAAAAGTCTTGCATCTACTCTATCTTATGCCCCTTAGCCTATATGTCTTAGTTCTATGAATCTTACGTTGATGACCTAGGCCTTCTATCTTTCCTATAATACTTAAAATGTACTTATCTTCTATCTCTACAAGTTCTAAACATGTACTTACTATTTTGATCCTTGGACACTAATGTTTGGGATAGAAATTAGCATCAAAATTAGTGTTATGACCTAAGACAAGTGTTTAGTGGCCTAAATTCATCTAATTTTCAAATGAAATGTATCCTAATGAGTGATTTAATATGAGTTACTTATCCAAAGCAATTGATATAAATACAAGATCAACCCTCATTCATTCCTCACCTAGAAAAAGACCAAAGAGACCAAGGTAATTTATCAAAATCACTCTATTAAACATTTAATTGAACAAATCTTCCCTATTTCCATACTAATCATAGGTACAACACATCTATAGGTTTGGAGTACTAAAAGAGCATCTTAAAAGCCTAATTTTCCAAGTTACAAGGTATGACACTATTGTACTTAATTTGCATAATATTATATGATCCACACACAAGCCATCATGTATGAGAGAACTAAATAAATCAAAGACCCTATTTAGATTATTATCTATGTAGGTATTTCTCACTAAAATAGAGTTCATTGGGGTCAGTTCGACACCATGTGTTTACTAACCCATTTTCCCCTAAGGACACTATAGACATGAAGAACTGGGGTTTTTCAAATTCACGAGGAAAAATATTCCATGACCCAAATATGAATGCACTAGAGAAAAGGTGAATAAAAACATAGAGGCATTCAAGTGGTTTAATCCTTTATTAGTAGGTGTTGCATACATGACACTTGTATTTGTATCATTAGGAATCCAAAGAGCCAAATTTCATTAATTTCTTGTTAGTGAAATCAAAATAGAATTAAAATCAAATGATATAGTAGAAACTAAACTAATCTTTCCTAATTACTTAGGTGAGATTAAAAAAATGAAAAATATTACAAATAGAAGATAAAAAAACAAGATTATATTACCTCCTTTTTAAAACTAGTGCTCATTCATTGGCATAAAGGTTGTTTTTACTCAACTTGTGGGCAATAGAGACTTTCATCAATGTAATTTCCATTTTGGTAGTACTTATATAAGACAAATTTAGGCTTGAATTGGATTATCTTGGTGAAGATTCTCCTTAATCAATCTAAAATTATAACATTAGCTTGAGAGCCTATCTAGATAATGGCTATGTCACTTATATTTATAGGTTATAAAACTAACTCTAACTCAAGTGTGGTTAGGTTTAGTTTTAAACTTGGTTATGTCTAGATTAACCTTGGTCAAGTTTATATTAACCTTGGGTTGGGTCAAATCAATTATGAATACTTGATAAATCATATAAGATATTTATGAGGCTTGACTCATACAAGATATTTATAAGGAGTGACTCACCTTTTATTGTAATTTTAGGCATTTGTAAAAGATATTATTAATTCCTTTGACTTTGACCTCATATTTATTAAAAAATTCCTTTTTTAGAAAATATAATTCCCTAATTGAACTTGGAATTATCACTTAAAAAAATAATTAAAGTTAATTTTTAGTTAATCATGTGTAGGGTTTTTGGAATTTAGGAATTATTTTTACATTAATAGATCGAAAGGCTAATTTGTCAATCTGCTAGGTCACAATTTGACTATGGTTGAATCTAAGATAGGTTATCCTTACATGTAGGGTAATAATAAAAATAAGGAATACTTGAAATTATTTTGGATAGTTATATGCCATGAACAAATGAATTTGAGTGTTTTGGTGATTTCTAGGTGTAATTCACATGATTTTGTAGAAATCAATTTAAAGTCTACTATAGACATGGAATGTGGTTGAAATAAGGTGTCTATAATTTTACCTTATTTGAAAAGCCATTGTAATACATAAGACAAATAACATCTGTTTAAAGAATGTAAATTATGTCAGGAAGAAAGGTTCATACCCCAAAGGGAAATAGATTAACCCTAGATGCCCCCTTAAGGGATCAAGTGACAAATAGAGTCATTAAACATTCCATTGAAATGAAGAAAATGACATGATATAGTGGTAACATAGGATGGAAAAATAATTTTACCAAAGGTGATTATAATCAATAACATAGGTATGTGCCCTTATAGGGTAGGTAGAGCAAAAAAAAATGATTTTCCCAAAGGTACTTATAATCATTAACACATGTATTTCACCCAATAAGAAAAATAGGTCAAAAAAATTATTTGCCCAAAGGTGATTATAATCATTAGGCTAAGGATTTTACATAGTTGGGCACATTTGGATTATGTGATTGAAAATGAGTTTGCCCTAGGAAGGAAAAATATATCGTTGATTGAGAGAAAAAGAATTTGCATCATCTAGGAAAATTGGCAAAGGGAGCTTATGGAAAAACCATGTAAAATAGATCTATGATGAGTTGACAAAGAAAATAAAATGAATATATTCTAAGTGTGAGTATGAAGATACACTTTCAAACTAATACATGGTATAGGCAGAAAAATAATGCTGTTAAATTAGTCTCAGAAGAGGGCCAATAAGATGGTCTAGTGAAAAACAACCAAGAAATAAGAAACATAGGATTAAAAAATACATAAAATATATCATGAAGGTGAAAATTAAACCTCTTAGAGTGAGTTAAAGGAACCTTAGGCACTACAGGGTGTAAAATTCAATTTTTCAAGATATATATTCACCCCATGGGGTGAAAATGATTCATTTTCACCCAAGCTCTTTGTAAACTTGAGCTCTAGTTTTTCACAAAAAATATCTATTAGAAATAGTGTGTGGATAAGGACAAAGACATATTAGTGACCAAGTAAGGGAGCACAGGGGACCTACACATGATGGGCTTATAGTAAATGACCTCACCCTTGAACTTTAGTGCATTTTTTTCTCATTTAATGCTTGCCCTAGTTAGGAACATGGTAAAATCACCATGTTTATAGAAGGGGAAATGGTGGGTTTGACCAAGGTAAAAAATAAATTTGTTGACAAGTATCAGTGATTTTGCTATAAAGTGGTCAAGTTTTCCTATTTAATGATTTCATAAAGACACAAATTCACTATTTTTATGGGTTGTTCAAAATGATGATTTTGTATAAAACTAGTGGATTTCACCCAATTGATGACTTCACTGAAAAACTTTAAAAAATGCCTAATAAAAAAATTCACCAAAATAGTGAAGTTATTGTTTATGGTTAAAGGCAAAATTATAATTTTGTTGAAAACCTTGGACTAAGACATTGGTAAGACAAATTGACATATAATGACTCATTTTTTATGGGTAGACACTTGTACTTATTTTAGATAGTAGTGTCGGCTAATGCTAATCTTGTGGGTGTAGGAGAAATTTATGGTACTAACAACATGAGAGAAACATTACCATTGTTGAAAATGTAGAAAATATGGATAGTGGATATGGTTTAATTATTATAGGCCCTAGAATTATGTGACATTGCATGAATGCCTATGATCTATGTATACTAAGCATATATGAGTGCCCTAATAGAGTGATGGTACTCTAATACTTTAACATTTCACCTACCAATTAGGGAGGATAAGATTACATTTGAGGATACCTAGTAGATCCTCAAGCTACCCATGAGAGGATGCAAGCTATTTTAGACATATCCAATATGGCAATAGGTAGTGTTGGATGACTTGACTAAATTTCTACATACTCCTATAGTTCATGGGAAATTAGACATTGAATTATTATAGACATATATAAACTTTAAACATTATGACTTAGCCTCTAAGGATCTATCACCATCAACATTTATTGAATGGGAAGTTGTTATACTGATGGCTATTTTTGTAATCATATTGTTTCCTAACAAGAGCAACTATTTCTTCCACATGGGCCTTATAGGAGTGATTCATACCATGATGGATGATGCTATGAGATATGCATGGGGGAAAATAGTATTAGCCTAGATATATAGGGATTTACATATGGTGGCCTATCAAGGAGGGTTGAGAATTGGGAATTACACATTACTCATGGTTTAAGGATGATAACACATATCTATAGAGCATCTAATGGGTTAGAGATGGGTTAGGGACTTACAGGGGCCATTGGATTATGGTTGGGTGCAAATAGGTGTAGGATGTAGAGGAAATCATAAGGAATTTAATTTAATCAACATATGCTTGATGAGCTAACACCCTAATTCTTCATCTAGAAATCTTATCTTCTATATCAATTTTAATGGCCTTGGGATGCATGATACACATCTTTTATGACATTTAGATGCTTCACTACTGGGAGGTAGTCTCACATGATCGAGGATTATAAGCCTGACAAAGTGATTTGATAGTTTTACATGGTGTAGGATATTCTAGTAAATCTTAGGAGGTTTTCACATGCTACTAGAGAAATTAGTCATGTCACCCCAGTGATATAAAGGAGTATAGCTATGATTAGCTATGGGAGTGTTCCAGGAGTGGTATGGGCTTATATAAGAGGTCCAATAGATGCATGGTTGACACAAGAGTATATGGATTTTTGGGTACAAGTTTATATATTTAGATTTACTTCTCCTAGATAGGTAGTTGGATAATCATATGTATAAGGTTAAGTGTTGATGGATGTGGATGAGGTAGAGGTAGAGACTAGTATCAGGGCTAGTGATAGTGGTACTAAATGATATAGCAATGAGAGAGGGGATGATGATGATAGAGATGATTGAGGGGATATAGGAGTTGGATATGATGGAGGGGATAACACCTAAGATATAATGGTGGTGGATCCTAACACTGCATTTATAATATGTTCTTTTGTTTTTCTAGTTCAGGGAGGGCCATCAAGCACAACTAGGGCAACTAGGGATAGTGTCTTGTTAGAGGAGGAGATCAAAGCTAGGATAGGTAAGATCTAAGGCTTAGAGAGGAGAATGATGGATATTAGGGATGATGACATGACTAACCTCTAGTTAGATATTACCTAGATAAAGGTAGAGGTGGCATAAATGGTGCAAGTATAGGCACATATTCAAGAAAAGTGAGATCAAGGTACAATAGATATGTATCAATCCTTGGAAAATGTATAGAGGATCTAGTGTGAGATATAAGAGGCTATTACATCCATCACATGGTAGGGTTTTTATAGGTGGTACTTGAGATCCTTTAGGTTAATGACAAGGTGTCCTACTATCACAAGGCATATGAGACCACAGTCCCTAGAGATTAACATATTTCTACATTTGAGATATGGGACATGTAGAGGGTTGGTATTAGATTAGTGAATTTAAAGAGTAAGACACATGGCACATAAACCTTAGGTCAGTTAGTGCACCATCCATATCCACCTATACCACTAGTACTACCTCTTATAGGACCTATGGAATCACATAATCATAGTTGATTATTATAGATCTTTGGCACATTTTTGTATTTTGAGACTATGGTATGTATATATTCATTATGTACATGACATTATTTTATGAGATACATTAACATTAAGATTTGGTCCTTAGAGGCCTTTATACATGGACTATTATTCTTTTGATATATGTGATGCTCATGTTATCATCATGTTGATTCTCATGTTTAGATGTGATAATTTTCATACTGTTGATGTTTATTAGCCATGTAAACTTGTATGCTCCTATTTTACTATTTATATGAGATGTTTCACTATTTTAATTACTTATGTTGTATGACTTATATATATGATATTTTCATAGATTCTATATTAGCACATAGTAAAATCATATTGATTTGGTCAATCATGGGTTTGGACTATGTTTGGGATTTGACTAGTTGTGAACTAAGAGAAGTACTACCCACTACTTTGTTTGATAGATCCATTGGCTTGATTTTTGTTGTAGATTATGATATTATTCATCATATTTATGAAAAAATATAATAACAATATATATCCTAAACATAAATAACTTAGTTTAGATACAAATAGAAACAACCTAGGAATAAGATATGAAAAAAAAATCCCAAGTGTAAATAGCAACTAAGAAAGGCACAATCAAAGAAAAAAGGCAATGATCAGTTAAAAATAAACAAATAAAGAAACTGATCAAATAAAAAATAAACAAATAAACCAACTAAACAAATAAATTTAATAAATGAACCAACTAAAGGAAATAAAACTCGTTAATCAACCAACTAAGAGAAAAGAAAAGAAACAAATAAAATAAAGCACAAACAATAAACAATTAAGTTCAAGCAAGAAAAATAGACAACCTAAGTTAAGGAAAATGAATAAATAAATAAAACAAAGGCAAATGAAAATTTAGTAAACATAATATTCTAAGATATAAAGGTAAATAAACAAAATTAAACTAAAATAATAAATAATATACAATCTAGTTAGTGATAATGTTAATAATAAATAAAATACAAGAAAGTAGTGAATTACTGAATGAAATTATTTGGGCATGTGTAATAGAGGTGTTACTCTTGGGTAAAAGGTTGCCCATAAGATATAGGTAATAATTATATAGGTAAAATAACATAAGAAAAAATGGCACAAGGTTTCCCTTAGGCTGTAGGGAACAACAACAAAAGGTTTCCCCTAGGCTATAGGGAGAAACAACACGTGCATGATGATAAAGGTTATCCCTAGGTGATAGATGAAAATTAAAAATAAATAAATAGGGGAATAACAGTAATAGGAAGGGGTAGTTGAATTAAATCCAAATGTTCTATTCAAGTAGATGCTACCTACATAGTCCCATGGACATGAGGTCTAATGTGAACTTAAATCTAAATGTAGTTCTCATGGATACAGGTTAGAAGAAAACTGATGATAACGAAAAGAGTATGATTATAGAGGAATATAAAAATGATCTCATAAAATAGAAAGTGCATAGTGTAGAGGGGGTAATGCTCACAATCATGAAAACATTAGGTACAAAAAACTCATGAAGATATGAAAGTGTGGGTTTTAGCTAAAACTACATTGAAATATGAAAGATGAGTACACACTAATGAAATTAATTGGTGTTTCATAGAATTCACTAAATCTAAATCTTGGAATGAGAATGAGCTCACAAAATGGTGAGAGTGTTTCTTAAAATTTCTCACAAAATAATGAGAGTGTAACAAAATCTAGGTGTTCATTAGTACATCAAGGTCAAATGAACAGTGCTAATAAAAGTGACTTGCAACATGGAGAGAGTGTACGACTAAGATTGATAAGAGAACAATAAGGATAAGAAAACTAAAAGACAAGTGATTACTTGTGAAATAACTATAATACCCATAATATTTATGGAAAAAGAGATGAAAGGGAATACCAAAAGAAAAAAAAATGATGAAAAAGTGGTAGCTGAGCTAACTTGAGATACCCCATGTATCCAAGTGTTGCCTACATAGTCCATGTGGACCTCATATTGATGTAGTTTTCCCATAAATGCGAGGAAAATGGAAAATTGGTATATAAATGAATCTAGATAGGTAAGATAGTCCATCTCAGATTTGTTTTGAAGGCTTTATATCTTGCATGAAAATTTTAAGCCGATTTTCATGATTTTGTGATTTTTAGGATTTTCCTAGGTATTTTAAAATGTTTAGGGGTTTTGAAATGTTTTGAATGTTTTTGCATTTTTTTTGGGTATTTTAAATAATTAGATATTGAAAAGATACCACTCAAAAAATGATGAGAGAATGGATTAGGGTGATCACAAAATGGTGAGAGTGATCAGTGTAAATTACTCACAAAATGATGAGAGTGTTTTAACTTAGATTTCTCACAAAATGGTAAGATCATTCAAAGAAGGGTGGTCGATATGACCTTACAAAACATTGAGAACTACCTACATAGTCCAAAATGACCTTAAGACATTATATTTCTCCATACAATGAAGCATTTGACTAAGTAATAACAAGTTCATGAATAGGCAAATGACAAGGTATGGAACAATGACGCAACAATGCATGGTAAAGGGGTTATTCTTAGGCTATGAGAAACAATGACATAGGTAGAATGATAAATGTTACCCCTAGGATATATGGAAACAATAAAATAGGTAAAGTAATATAGAACATGGAAAAAATGAAGGATGCAATTACTAGGACCACTATAATACTTCCATTAAATGAATTCCTTCAAAATTTTGAATTTGAATCAACTGTTGGAACTACATCTGATATCAACCATTGAAAGTGCTTGAAGTACAAATGAATTAGAACCAAGGTGATGCAGGGGAATCCTTATGGACCATAAAATAGTTTAAATTTTTATATTTCAGTGTCTTGCAGGTGTTTCATAGGTGTATTAGGTCCTACTTATGTCTTAGGAGTGATCTAGATTAACACAAGATACATGAAATTTGAATTATAGAGTTTCCCTCCAAAAATGCCACATTTGAAAATTTGAATATGTAAACCTTATGGAAGGATTTTTATGCATTGTATGAAGGTGGAAAATATTATAACATGCTCAATATGTGTCCAATATGTATTAAGTCTA
Source organism: Torreya grandis (assembly GCA_037957365.1). Taxonomy (NCBI): domain Eukaryota; kingdom Viridiplantae; phylum Streptophyta; class Pinopsida; order Cupressales; family Taxaceae; genus Torreya; species Torreya grandis. The sequence goes on from JARHVA010002525.1 coordinate 1,292,173, forward strand.
GGTAAAGGTCATAAAAATGTTATTTAGTCTATAGGCATAGTCACAAAGTGCATATATTGGTAAAACATGAAAAATGTAATGTAATTTCAATAACTTCCATGTAGAAACCTCCAAGATTTAGTTATGCATCTTGGGAAAAGGTGGTAGAGTCAATTTTTTCTTGGTAATTGTGGTTTCCATTTGAAAATAATAGAGGATGGTCATGTAAACAATGAAAATTGAAAAATGAAGGAATGTGTTGATGAAAAGTCTGAGTACATTAACAATGCATGACTGAGAACAATGTTCATGGTGTGAATGAATAATGAAGTGGTAAGTAGATTTGTTTGTGAAATGTTTGATATTTTTATTCTCATATTGAATTCTATATTTTGGACTCAATAAAACGTTAATGAGATGATTAACTATTACTTTTGACAAGTCTGTCTAGTTTGTCAAATAGTGTAGGTAAGCAAACAATTTACTCAAGTGCTTAAGTGATATTTCTCATTGATTAATACATGGAATGAGGAGAAGAATTTTTTTTCAGTGTTGGATAAAAATTGTGTGACCTACAAGAGGTTTAAAAGGTGGAAAGTTTCTATTTGAATAGAGTTCTTTTCTCATTGTAGCATATAGGTAGAAAACTTGAGTTGGAATACTAAGTTTATTTGATTTGAATCTTTTTTTGATTTAAGAAAGATAGTTAAAGGTTTGAAAAAATTCATATAAAGTGTAAATAAAATATTTTATGTTATGGAAAACCTTTGTGTAAGGTTTGGAGTCTTTTGGTGGTGCAAAACAACAAAACCCTATTGTAACCCCTATTTCCTGTTAAAGAATACAATCAAACATAATTGAGTTTTCTTTATTTTGAATGATCCATGGTGTATTATCAATTATATATTAAATGAAAAAGCTACATGGAACCTATAAATACCTATTATAACCATTATATTTTTTTAAAACCTTTTCTAGTTCATGTTATTGATTTTAGACCACTCTTGGCCTACTCAGTAACTGGAAACCCTGTCAACTAGAGTTTTGTTCATTATGGGAAAAATAACCCTCATAAAATTTCCATAACTTATATTCTAATGTATTTTTTCATGACCTACATTAATCACATAGTTTCATAACTATATAGTACCTATAGTATGGATTTCTAGTTGGATGTGTTGGAAAAGGGCTAAAAGAGGCCTAGTTTGAAAGGTTCTAAGAAGCAAAGTGGACCTAGGAAGTGATTTAGGTCCTAAAAATCAACACACAAGTGTATTTCAACAAGGTAAATGAGAATGTAATTTTTTAAAGTCATAATTATTAGCAATTTTTCCATACTAACCTATTTTCAGTTAGATAAGGTTACAAAAAGTGCTAGTTTGAAATGTAGAGTTGCATAAGTTGAAGATAAGTGTTTGAGAGAGTCAAAAAAGGAGCATATAGAAATGATATAGAATATTATAAGAAAATTAAATATATTTTCATCTTATATCAACCATGTAAACTTATACTTGCATGGTGGATGGTTTCTTAAGCACAAACTAGGAAAGTGAACCTTTGTTCAAGAACAAGAAAAGAAAAATTGTGTAAGCTCTGCATCATTTGGTATCAGAGCATAAGGATTGTCAGAGGAGAAAAAAAAAATGGAAAAAAAATAGAAGAAACCTACAAAAATTCAACTAATGCAATAAAATGTGGCCAATTTGGTCATTGAAATGAGGAACATGTAGGCTAGAATGATAGCCATGGAGATAACTCAAAGAAGAAGAGTCATATCTAATGATGATAGTGATAGAAAAGAGGAAGATCCTAGAGTATAATAGTAATAATAAATATAAGATAGAGTGTATGAGAGATTGATCAAAGCCATGATGAAGATGGGTTCAAAATCAAAGCTAGATGTGCCAATGTATGAAGGCAACCTTAATGTGGATGAGTTGGTGGATTGGATAGCATCCATGGACAGGTATTTTGAGTATGAGGAGGTGGATAACACCAATAAAGTTAGATTTTTAGTCACAATATTTAGAGGACATGCTTCTTTATGGTGGGATGGAATCTAGGAAAAGAGAAGGAGAAGAGGTAAAGCCAAAATCCAGTCATGGGATAGGATGGTGATGAAGGTAAAGGTTATGCCTAAGGAATAAAAATAAATTTGTTCAATAGGTTACAAAATCTTAGACAAAATGAGAATTTATTGAGGGAATATACTAAAGAATCTCATAGGTTGACAATTAGGAAATGACACTTGGAAGAATATGATGAGAAGGTAGTAAGGTACGTGAATGGTCTCAAGTTATCCATACTAGATGAGATCAATATATTGAATTTTAAAATAGTTGAGGAAGTATATCAAATATCCTTAAAATCTAAGGAGAAGTTGGCAAGAAGGCATACATAGAAAGCAAGAGGAAGAGGCAAACAAGTGAGAGGAAGAGGAGAGTATGAGAGAAATAATGCATATGAGGAAGGTGAAAATAGTGGAAAAAGGCATGAAGAACAACCACGAGGTGGTTATATAGGTAGGAGACCATACTATAGGGGAGGAGATGCTAGAGGAAGAGGAACTAGTGGTTTCATAGGAAAATGCTTCAAATGCAACTACTATGAATGCCATAAATATTGGGATTATCCAGAGGAGAAACAAGAAAGGAGTTATAGGAATGAGAGCAAAATTAAAATGGTGGAACTTATAGAGGAAAAAAGTGTTGGATCAAATTCAAATTTAGTGGCACCTAAAGAAGGATAAGCACTCTTGATGATAAGGACATTGTTAAAGCCACCAAATGAGAAAGAACCTACACAACAGAGAACACTCTTCAGGACAACATGTAAGTCCCATGGTAAATGTTGAAAAATGATTATATATTTAGGAAGCATATATAATTTGGTTTCCAATGAGATGGTAAGTAAACTTTGTTTCAAAATATTACCTCATCGTAGACCTTACAAAGTTTCTTGGCTTTAAAAAGGATATAGTGTGCTTGTGAATGAATAGTGCTTAGTATATTTTCAAATTGGAACATATAGAGATTAGGCCATGTGTGATGTCATCCCCATAGATGTATGTCATGTATTACTAAGAAGGATTTGGTAGTTTTATAGGTCAACTAGTCATGATGGGGTGAAGAACACCTATTATTTGGAGCACAAGGGAGTTAAGTATATATTATTGACTTTAAATCATGATGATAATGTTGTTGGTGTCTTTTCTAAGGTATTGGTTGAAATTTATAAGGAGTTGGTATAATAAGAAGATGAAGGTGTGAATAAGGATGAACAACCTAAGGAGATTGAAGTAGCCTCAATTGAGGCATGTGAACCTATGCCAAGTAACACTTCTAAAAGTAAGTTTATGAGTGAGTTGTTTGAAAATTTGTCTCAGAATTTGGTAAAAATTTCTAGTTTTGAACTGATAGAAAGCATAATAGGCAAGATCCAATGCATGAAACAAAGTTTTGAAAAGAAAAGAGTTAAAAAGGAGATGGAAAATGTATAGTAGGTCCAAGAAGGATAGCCAAAAGAAGGAAAAAGTATGAAAGTGTTAAATCAAAATAATGAGAATATTGAAGAAAACAAGTAGCCCTTGTGCATAGAGGAGGTTAAGGGAAGTTGTGAAGATTATATACATCAGCAAACCAAGAATTTAAGCAAGCAAATGGCATGTAAGGACCAAATAATTGATATATATGAGATGAAAAGTACCAAATAAGGAGAATGGGTGAAGGATAGAGAAGAAACATTTTCATTAGTAGTGCCATATGTAAGGAAGGTTGTGATGGATCAGTTTATAGAAGAAGAAACATAGTTTTCACATCCAAAGCAAGTAGTTGAAGGCAACAATAGAGATTTCTTTAACAATTTTGTTGTATGTGTAGGTATACTAATGAAGAAGAAGAAAAAAAAGAGGCTTGATCATGGGGCCCAAGAACATGTTCACATATCCAATAGGCAAGTAGTAGCATAAACCTTCCATCAAGAGGTACAAAATAACTAAGGAGGAGCATACATCAAGTTAATTCCCATGGATAAACTTCTTTAGCTTGGTAGTATGATGTAGGGGCATCCTTGTGGACCCCAAAATAGTTTAAATTTTGGGATTTTATGGTATTTTAGGTGTTTAATAGGTGTATTAATTCTTAATTATGTCTTATGAGTGATCTATATTAGCATAAGATACATAAAATTTAAATTATTAGTTTCCCTCTAAAACTACCACATTTGAAAATTTGAATTTGTAAACCTTTTGGAAGGATTTATATGCATTGTATGAAATTGAAAAATGTTAGAACATGTTAAATAGGTTTAAAATATGTACTAAGTCTAGGTAAAGGTCATAAACATGTTATTTATTCTATAGGCATGGTCACAAAGTGCATATATTAGTAAAACATGAAAAATGTAATGTAATTTCAATAACTTCCATGTAGAAACCTCCAAGAATCAGTTATGCATCTTGGGAACTGGTGATAGAGTTAGTTTTTTCTTGGTAATTATGGTTTTAATTAAAATATAATATAGGATGGTCATGTAAACAATGAAAATTGAAAAATGAAGGACTGTGTTGATGAAAATTCTAAGTACATTAATAATGCATGACTAAGAACAATGTTCATGGTGTGAATGAATCATGAAGTGGTAAGTAGATTTTTTGGGGAATAGTTTATATTTTTATTCTCATATTTAATGATACATTTTTGAATTAATAAAACATTAATTATATGATGAACTATTACTTTTGACAAGTCTATCTAGTTTGTCGAATAGTGTAGGTAAGCAAACAATTTACTCAAGTGCTTAAGTGATCTTTTCTCATTGATTACTATGTGGAATGAGGAGATAATTTTTTTTTAGTGTTGGATAAAATTGTGTGACCTATAGGATGTATAAAATGTGGTAAATTTATATTTTGAACATAGTTATTTTCTCATTGTAGCATACAAGTAGAAAACCTGAGTTGGAATACTGAGTTTCTTTGATTTGAATCTTGTTTTGATTCAAGAATGAAAGTTAAAGGTTTGAAAACATTCATATAAAGTGTAAATAAAATATTTTAAGGTAAGTATAAAATTTTTTAGCAGTTTGAGTCTTTTGGCAGTGCAAAACAATAAAACCCTATTGTAACCCTTGTTTCTTACTAAAGAATATAGTCAAACATAGTTGAGTTTTCTTTGTTGTGAATGATCCATGGAGTATTGTTAGTTGGATATTTAATGAAAAAGTTTCATGGAACCTAGATACACCTATTACAACCATTACACTAATTTTAAACCTTTTCTAGTTCATGTTATTTATTTTAGACCACTCTCGGCCTACTTAGTGACTAAAAACCTTGTCAACTAGGGTTTTGCTCATTCTAGGAAACTTAACCCTTGCAAAATTTCCAAAACTTGTATTTTAATTTATTTTGTCACGAATTAATTTAATCACCTATTTTAATAACTGTAAAATACCTTTAGTATGGATTTATAGTAGGATGTGTTGGAAAAGGTCTAAAAGAGGCCTAATTTGGAAGGTTCTAAGAAGGAAAGTGAACTTAGGAAGTGAGTTAGTGATTGAAAATTTATCCACAAGGGTATTTAAACAAGGTAAAGGATAATATATTTTTGTAAATTCATAATTACTAGTACTTTTTTTGTACTAACCTATTTGTATTCAGACAGGGCTATAAGGAGTGCTAGTTTGAAAGGTAGAGTTGCATGAGTTGAAGATAAGCCTTTGAGAGAGTAACAAAAGAAATATAGATAATTGATAGAGAATATTATAATAAAATTAAATAAATTTTAATATTATATCAGCCTTGTAAATTTATACTTGCATGGTGGATGGTTTCTTAAGCCTAAAACTAAGAAAGTGAACATTTGTTCAAGAACAAGAAAATAAAACTTGTGCAAGATCTGCATCACAAGGCCAAAAATGATAAGGAACATGTGAAAATAAATGGGAGTTAATAGGCTAAGGTATGGTGGGAAAGGTATATGGGTATGGTATGGAAAATTGCTATATTATAGAACAAATTAAATGATTTTTGTAAATATTAATATAAGTCCCTCAAGCATAAATTTTTTTGAGGTGAATTATGTTCATCAGCTTGTCAAGTTAATTTCTTTCTAGAATGGTAGGTTTGTATGATATATAACCATAGTTAGCGATAACCACATAAGTCCCTAACTAGTTAGGTTGAAACTTTTTTTTATTTTTCATCTTGGCATTGATGTTTTTTGATTTTCTTATAGTACAATATCACCAAACTTGAATTCTCTATTCGTTATGCACTGAATATATTTGCCATGTAATATATTCTAGTACACTTGAAGGTTATTCAAGGCAACTATGCACTTTTCATATATTAAATCTAGATCTTAAAAATGAGTTACTTTTTAGTCCTCATCATCAATAATGTGTTATAGTGAAATGCCGTGAGAAGGAAACTTGACCTCTATAGGAAGAATGACCTCAATGCCATAAACAAGGGAATATGGTGTAGTTCCTATTGGAGCATGGAAAGTGGTATGATAGGCCTAAAGGGAATTAAAAAGCTAAAAGTGTCAATAATGACTAACATCATTGAAAATCTTCTTGAGGATATTCACAATGATTTTTTTAGATGACTCAACTTGGCCATTGACTTACGGGTAATAAGTGGTATAAAAGTGTTATTTGATATGGTATTGGGAATAATTTTTTTTAAATATTTATTTTTAAATGAAAAACCATTATCAGATATAATTTTAGAGGGGATGCCATATCAATAAATGAGATGTTTAAATATCAATTTATAAATCTTCTTACTAGTCACATAAGTGAGGGGAATGGCTTCTACCCACTTAGTGAAATATTTTGTATCAGTAAGGACATGTTTGTGGCCATATGAGGTGGTATTTATATTGCCTACAAGGGTTATTCCCCAAGTTGAGAATGCCCATGGTGTTGTTAGTGGTTTAAGCATTTTGGCTGGAGCATAGATCAAATCAGCATGCTTCTAACACTTCACAGACTTATACACATAGGTAGCAACATCGCTTTACACATTCAACCAATAATAACTAGTACATAGTAATTTATTGACAAGGATGGCCCTATTAGTGTGGGTCCCACATACTCCTTCATGAACTTCCCTCAACACTAATCTAGATTATGTCAAAGATAAATAATATAGTAGGGTTCCATAATAACTTCTACAATATAATGCAGGTCCAAGTAAGGTATAATGGTTGGATTTATGAATTAAGTATTTTTTTCTTTTGTGAGAAAGGTTTGGGGGAATGATTTGGTTGTGGAGGTAATTATATAATTTGGAATACCACGTAGACATGGGACCAACAATATCACAAACCATATCGATGGTTGTTTGTTCATGTGTCAGTGCTAGGATATGTTCTACAAGAAATTGATAGTCTCTGGCTCTATCTAAAATCTAAATCATAGATCTAATTATATCTATGACATCAACTATTCTAAAACTATCTCTAGGTATCCGTTCAAACTAAAGATTGATAATTTATTGCCTAAGAGTGTTAACCATGCCTTTATAAATAATCAACTTATTTTCATTCATCTAATATTGGTCTATAAATTGATTGATTACAAGTTATGAATCAAAATGAACAAAAAAATGTTGTATATTCCAAAGTATTTCTTGGTAAAGCCTTGTGATGAGTGCTTCATACTCAACCATATTATTAGTACATGGAAAACCAATGCAAAATGACTTAGGAATAAGACCCCATTATGACATGATAAATAATATGCTGACACTTGATACACATGCTGTGAATTAACCATAAAAGTAAATTATCCATTATTCTACTTTAGGAGGTGATTCTACTACATTCATGATGGATTCATTGGAAACCTTGATCTAAGAGGTTGAGTATCAAAAATAGAAGCTTTTGTAAACTGATCTACAAGTAGCTATCACTTAAAGGATTTTTTATTAAAATAATAGATCTCAAATTTTCTCAAGATAATTATCTATTTTATCATGTGGCCCTATAAAGTTCTTTTAAATAGTAGATACTTGAGTGGATATACTTTGGTAATTATAATAGTCTTATTATTTATCATCTAGTAACATAACTTTTGGGATGCAAAAACCATAAATAAACATGCCCTTTTTATTGGAGTATAGTTATGTTCATATGTGACTAATGTTTATTTTAGGTAGTAGATGACATGATCTTTTCCCTATTCATCATATTGTTATAAAAGTGCCCCTAGGACATTTTTAGTGACATATAGGTAAAGAAAAAATGGCCTTCCCAACATAGATGGAAGCAAAATAGGTGGATTGGCCAAGTATTATTTGAGATGGTTAAAGGATTTATAAAAATATTCATTACATGAGAAATTTTTTCCCTTATTTATCAAATATGTAAAAGGATGACATTTTTCAACTAGTTGTGAAATGAAGCATCTAATTGACTATATTTTGCCCTACAAACTATGAAGCTGCTTCAAGGTGGATGGTGGTGGCATCTTGGTAATGACATGAACCTTGGTAGGATCAACTTAAATGCCTCAATGAAAGATATAAAATCCTAAAATTTTTCCATAAGTTACACCAAATACACACTTTATAGGGTTGAGCCTAACTTTGTACTCTCAAAATCTCTCAAAAATTCTCTAAAGTATAGTTAGATATTTGGCTCAAGTCTTAGATTTACCTAGGATGTCATTGACATAGTAATAAATAATGGCATACATAATATCATGGAAAATTACCATCATGGCCCATTAGTATGTTTCTCTAACATTATTGAGCTTAAATGACATCACCTAATAACAAAGTATTCCCCATGAGTGGTAAATGCTATCTTGTACTAGTTCTCTGGTGTAATCCTAATATGGTTGTATCCTAAAAAGCCATCCATAAGGGAAATCATTTCATATTTGGACATGGAGTTAAAAAAAATGTCAATGTTTGTAAGAGGAAAGTCATCCTTTATTCAATCCTGATTCATATCCTCTAAATTAATGCACAATCAGATACCCTCTAGCTTCTTACTGACTAATATTATATTGGAAATTCACTCTAAATAATTAATAGGTCAAATGCATCCCACGTCTAAGATTTTATCCAAATATTTATTGAATAATATAAAAATACAAAGATGCATTTTTCTCAGCTTCTACTTAATTGGTTTAACATTAGGGCATATAACAAGATGGTGTACAACTAAGGTGGGGTCCACACTTAGAATATATGAATAGGCCCACAAAAATATATAATTTTTTTTCATAAGGGATGTAAAGGCTTAAAATTAATCATAAGTGAGGGTATCTCATAATTTAATCCATTTTGGGTAATTTGGAGTCCTAATGTTTACCTTAGAAGTGTCCTCCACAAGGAGTGTAAAACCATCTTCTAAAATATTTGGTAGAGAGCTAAACTAGTTGGTAGTTCTCCTAAATAAGAGGAATATAAATCTCCTAATGGTGTAAAATGCCATGTAATAAATACCTATGGAAAATTTATGTAGGTGAATATTAATAATTCTCAAAGATGGTCTAGAACGTGTCTTAGAGTCATGTTTATATGTACAAATTTGAATTTGAATTCAAAATTAGTTTTCCTGCCAAAAGGAATTTTCAAATATTAAGGTGTTCTAGGTGGTCTAATTTAGTAATGAAGATATGTAATGGATGACTAATAGAGATTTATGGTCTCAAGAAATGTCCTAAAGTGGATATTAATATATATGTCAAGTTAAGTTTGAGGTGGAACTCCACCACCCTATGTGGGTCTAGGAGTTGCTAGAAGTTCTTGATCAAGAAATAGTTACAAGTTATGTTTTAAGAGTCTATATCATATGTAGAAATAGTATAGTTTGGATATTTATTTTTTGAGGTGGTCAAATCTCATCCCATTCAAGGATGATATAGAATGGAAATTTAAAATAATTTTTTTGAAGAATCAAAAAATTGTTTGTGTACAAGAATTTTGTATGTAATGAATCTGCATTATGGAGTAGAGTATGAATTATGTTTGAAAAATTATAATGGTGATTAACCTATTGGATGTTTTTTAACTTGTTCATGATCATGTTATATACTATATTTTTTATAGGGAATCCAAGATTGATTTTTAAGTCACTTATGTGGACATAGTCAGGTTTGTAGATAGGGAATGCATACATACAGTCCTTTTTAATTAATAGTCTAAGTATATTCAATCTAATTTTAATTTTAAATATTGTGGATAATTATAAATATAAAATATATGAATAGATAATAAAAATATTTTTTTATTATAAATTGGATAAGAGTAAGTGAATTTAATCATGATCATAGTTATACTCATTGAAAGTCTATAGTCACTTAACTAGAATTTTGTACATTATCTTTAGTAGCATTGAATATTATTTTTGTATAAAAAATGATATATAAGGATTTAAAATATTCATATAATGTGTATTAAAACAATTTATAGGATATAAAGTCTTTGATGAGAAGAAGTAAAGAAACCTTGTGTACCCTATTTCCCTAATTCCAAAGTTACACTTTTAAATGACTGAGTTTTATTATTTATGAGTGACCTAAGGATTTATATAGATTTATAATTGAATTAAAAATGTTTATTAGTGTTATTAAGACCTAAAAAAACTTTTTATATGGTTATATCCATCATACTTTTCATTTTATGCAAGTTTCTTGTCTCTCGAGTCTATAATGAGACATATAAACCCTAGATTAGGGTTTTGGATGTAGAAAGAGATTCCACTAGAAAAAGAGGAATTTTTTTTTATAAATTTGTATTTAATAAAGGATAATATATTTTTTTGGTTTTAGGTTTTTAACTTCACTATTCTGTACAATATCAACCTGTAGGTTTTGAATAACGCTAAATAGGCCTAATTAGGGACTGTGATAGTAAGTAAAGAGGGTACTCATGTGGAATATTTTATAATGGGGAATGGTGAATCTATAATACCTAAATGGGTCATAAGAAATGATCTCAATGTTTTTTTAATGTCTATAAAGAATCCAAACCAAGGATTTTTTCCTCTAAACAAGACTAGTCAAAGTTAAGGCTAGAAAGTTGCTTATGTGAATAAAGTGAGTAGGAAGATTAAATTAGTTGCTTAATTAGGGTTAAAAAAGGATTTTATAAGAAGGTATAAGGTATTTATATGAATTTAACAATCATTGTGTTTTTATTCCCCATACAAGGTCAATTTGGCATTGATAACTTGTGAGAGCACTAGGAAGGTTAAAGAGAGCACATGAATAGTGAATGATACAACTGATTGAATGTTATTGGATGGTATGTTGTTAGTGCAAGGATAATTTTAAACTATTTTATCATGATAATATATATTTCACATCCCAAAATTAAAAATTAAGAATCACTAAGCTACCATTATATACCTGGGAAATAAAAACAAGAAAGGATGTGAATGAGTTTTGCATCATTTGGTGTCATAGCCTGAACGGTCTGATTGAGGTATGTTTTGAAGTTTTGATTACATATGTATGAAGATTTTTTTATGTAGATATTTAATTTTGTGGTTGATTAGATGTTTTAATATTGTTGGAAGGTGGTTATGAGAAGATAAAAATATATTACATGAATGATAATGAAGAGGTTGCAGGTATGTGAGAGGCAAAAATAGTTAAAAAAAGTGAGAAGATAGGTGTATAACCCTTAAAAAAAAAGGCTTGAATATAAAGAGAAGATATCTTGAGAATCTCAAGAAGGAATCTCATAGGTGATCTTGAGAAAGTCCTATAGGTAAGACAAGAAAGACCAAATGAGGTCATGATGTGGCAAGTAAGAAAATGCTTGTCAGAAAGGAGAATAGGTTTAGATGAGGCCAAAGAATTGATAGGCATCTTAGTTGAGAAGAGGAGATAAAAAGAAAAGTAGAAAAATGTAAATTTTGAGAAGAGCCACCAAAAATAGAATATGGTGCATGAAGATACCAAGAAGAAGATTGAGATGGAGAAAGAGATGGCAAAGATGAGGTAACAAATGGATGAGATGCTGACCAAGATAGAAGAGTTTAAAGAAATTGTGAAACCACATCTTGGATGGGTCATGAGAAAGAAGCCACTCAAGTGGCCAATCAATAAATAACTAGAGAAGATAATAATACAAAATATGAATGAAAATTAGGTAATCAAGCCTCATGTTTTGAAATCTAATGATGTATTGGTATCTGTGAATGCAAGTTTAAGAGATGAAGAGAAGAATAAGATAGTTGAGCCCATTCCTAGGCTCAAGGAACAAAAAGAGGAAACATATGACCAAGTGGTGATCAAAGGAAGTAAATATAAATAAGGGAATCATGGTAGAGTCATGTTGATAGAACTAAAATAAGCATGTCAACCATTTTAGAAGCAAGATACCATGAAGAATGAAGAGATCTTTACTCAAGAGGATAAAGTGAAGCCAAAGGAGCAATGGGACAGTAATATAAGGAAAGGTATGAGGAATATTCAAGACTGTATGAATCTTTGAATCAATAATATCGATTTGATCTTCAACAAATGTATAGAGAGATGGTTAAGGAGGTTACAAAAGAGAACATAGATTTATGGAATGTACCAGAATGTCCAAGATAAGGGCATTAATGAAGGAAAAAATAAGTAAAGAATATGGAAGCACTATATATGAGGAAGTTGTAGATATTGAGGTTTAAGTATAGGTTGTAGGTGAAGAACACATGTAGAGAGGAGATCAAGATGCATTAGTGGTTGATGTAAAGAAGGAGAGTGAAGCATATAGAGAACATGAAGGTGCTTAGATGTAAAAGCAATAAGAAAGAAAAGAGGAGAGTTGGAGAATGCCTCAAGGGAATGAGAAATAATGTGTTTTATTTAATTATTTTTTATATTTTGTAGGTATAACATGGAAGAAGATAGAAAGAGGCAAGACAGGGTACAAGTGTGGTAGTCAAGAGCACACACATTTATATGAGAGTTTGAAAGAAGAAGAATATGGGTACAAAAATGTTTCTCCCTTTAGGAGTATGATGTAGGGGCATCCTAGGAATGCTCAAAGATGGTCTAGAATGTGTCTTAGAGTCATGCTTGTGTGTGAAAATTTGAATTTGAATTCAAAATGGTTTTTCTACCAAAAGGAATTTAAAAATTTCAAGGTGTTCTAGGTGGTCTAAGTGAGTAATGAAGATATGTAATGGATGAATAATAGACCTTTATGGTCTCAAGAAGTTTCCTAAAGTGGATATGAATATACATGTCAAGTGTGAGGTGGAAATATACCACCCTATGTGGGTCTAGGAGTTGTTAGAAGTTCTTAATCAAGAAACATTTACAAGTTATGTTTTAGGAGTCTATATCATATGTAGAAAGAATATAGTGTAGAGAGTAATTTTTGGAGGTGGTAACCTCTCATCCCATTTGAGGATGATAGATAGTGGAGATTTAAGATAAACTTTGTGGAGAATTAAAAAAAGTTTGTGTACAAGAATTCTATATGTAATGAATCTACATTATGGAGCAGAGCATGAATTATGTTTGAAAACTTAGAATGGTGAGAAACCTATTGGATGTTGTTGAAATTTTTCATGATCATGTTATATACTATATTTTATTATAGGGAATCCAATATTTAATTAGAATTCACTCATGTAGAGACAGTCAGGTTTGTAGATAGGGAATGCATGCATATAGTCTTATTCAAACAATAGTCTAAGTATATTCAATCCTATTTTCATTTTAAATATTGTGGATATTTGGAAATAAAATATATATGAATAGATAATAATAATATTTTTGTAATATAAAGTGGCCAAGAGTAAGCGAATTTAATCATGATCATAGTTATACTCATTGAAATCCTATAGTCACTTAACTAGAATTTTGTACATTGCCTTTGGTAGCATTGAATCTTGTTTTGGTCTCAAAATTGATAGATAAGGGTTTAAAATAGTCATAAAATGTGGATAATTTTTCTTATAGGCTATGGAGTCTTTAATTAGAAGAAGAAAAGAAACCCTGTGTACCTTGTTTCCCTAATTACAAAGTTATAGTTTTGAATGACTTAGTTTTCTTGTTTACGAGTGCCATGAGGATTTAGAGAGATTTATAATTGAAGGTAAAAGGTGTAAAAGTGTTAGGAAGACCTAAAACACTTTTTAGAGGGTTTTATCCATCATACTTTTCATTTTATGCAAATTTCTTGTCTTGTAGGTCTATACTAAGACATAAAAACCATAGGTTAGGGTTTTGCTATAGAAAGAGATTCCACTAGTCAAAAAGGCCCAAAATTTGTTATTAGGGTTTATTTAAAAGGGATAAGATATTTTTGTGGTTTTATGTTTGTACCTTCACTATTCTATATAACATCAACTTGTAGGTTTTGAATAAGGCTAAATAGGCCAAATTGGGGACTATGGTAGTAAGTAAAGAGGGCATGCATGTGGAATATGTTACAATAGGGAATGATTAAGATATAATACCTAAATGGGTCATAATAAATTATATTATTTTATTTTGAAAGTTTGTAAATAATCCAAACCAAGGAGGTTTACCCCCAAATAGGGCTAGTAGGAGTTAAGGCTAGAAAGGTGCTTGTGTAAAGAAAGTGAGTAGCGAGATTGAATTAGTTGCTTAATAAAGGTTAAAAAATGATGTTATAAGAAGGTATAAGGTCTTGATATGAATTAAATAATCAATGTGTTTTGATTCCCCGTACAAGGTTACTTTGGCATTGACAATTTGTGAGAGTACTATGAAGGTTAAAGAGAGCACATGAACAGTGAATGATACAACTGATTGAATGATATTGGATGGTACATTGGTAGTATAAAGATCATTTGAAACTATTATATCATGATCATATATCTTGAATATCCAAAAATTTAAAATTAAGCATCACTAAGCTACCATTCTATACCTAGGAAACAAAAACAAGAAAGGATGTGAATGAGCTCTGCATCATCATTCCTATATGATTTTCTCAAAATATTGTTTCTCTTAAGTACTGATTTTAGATCCATACATAAACATTGAACTAGTGGTATCTTTCCCTTCATGAGAAGAGGGGTGAACATCCATTTATAATGGTGCCTGAAACATGTTTTCAAAAAGAGACTTATCTTTTTATTTACTTTTTCCTTAGTCTGAAAGTGCCTCAAAGAGGTTTTCACTTTTAGACCTCAATGTTTGATTTTTTTTTTGGCCAAGGAAGTTTACATAATATTTGAAATACGCAATAGGATCTAATCTGATAGATAAAATTTGTTTATGATCTCTGAGAGGAATATGATCCCTCAAACCCAGAAAGTCCTAAATGGCCTCATTCTTCTTGAACTTGTCAAGTGGTATTTTCTACTCTTGTTGGTCCTAGTATATTAGTTGGGGGTGATAAAGGGTTAGTGGAAAAGGGTGAATTAAAATATTAATAATACATATAACATAAGTGTTAAATAAATTGGTATTATCAAGGTCATTGTAGATGTTATAATTAGACCACACATTATTTTTGGCATCATCATTGCTAGTCATTGGTGTAGGAACTTGAATAAGGTATGGAGGGTCACCCCCACATAGTTTAAATCCAATACCATGATTTACTTTTTAATTGGTCAAGGAAATTAACCTAAATGTTCCTTGATTATTTTCCCCTAAACCTCTACCTTCATAATATTGGTTATCCATAATCTAGATAGGGTTAAGATACTTGGGGCTTTGGTAAAAATCATATAGATTATCATTATAGATCCATGAATCATCTTAAACCAAAGGGTTTTGTTCTTTTCCAGAGGCTAGTTTTAAAATAATGGGTTGAGTGAGATGAGATTTTCCCTTAGTGCGTCATTCCATGTGAATAATCTTGTCTTTGGGTCTTTCATAGGATTTTGGGTTCTAAGCTAATTTGGTTATATGAAAGGAGTCATGAAGAATATATTCTTTTAGACCTTTTTAATATATGTAACAATGGTTAGATATCTCCAGTGGAGGTGTAGATGAAGTTGAAGCTAGGATTTTAGGGTTGATGTAATTGGATTTGGTTTTTGATTCAATGGATTTTGATTTATTAGTTTTTTATCCATTAGTTTTAGGAATATGATTCATGATAAAATGATAATTATAACTCTTATACTTTACCTCAAGATGTTTGCAAAATTAGTAAGTTTAGAGATCAACTAGAATAGTTACTTCCATCCTTAAATGAGGAAACTTGATACATTTATGTAGAGTGGAAGGTATGGCCTAGATTTCATGAATCCATGGTGAGACCAAGATCAAGTTATATGATAAATACAAGTCAAGAACATGAAAAAAGGTGTTGTGGGTCAAAGGCCCAATGACCATTGACAAAATGATGGTTCCTTGTGATTCTTGTTCCTCATTATCATACACTTTGATGACAATGGTATTTGGCTAAAGATTAATCATTATGTATCCAAGATGATTCACCAAATTTAGAGATACAATGTTTAGGCCCAAACTATTATCTATAAGGATACACTTAATAATATGTCATGTTATACTGACCTTGATGTACAAAGGTTTGTTATGCAATAGGCCTAGGGATGACATATCACTTTGATCAAAGGTAAGTCATTGGATAGGGGTAAATTGTCCTACCATACCCTACAATTTATCAAGTGTAATGTCATTAGGTACAATGGATTGTCTTAGGTATTCATTAAGTATACTATTATGAATAATACATGTGAAAAATAAATCCATGATGGATATTTATGTAGGTGTCTTTTGTAGTTGCTCCACAATGTCATAGGTTTTCTCTTCGGTAATATAAATTTGCTTGTTTTTTATTGGTATGGAGGTGTGAAAGGGTTCATTTGTGGAAGAAGGATGTGGGCCTTGGATAATAACCTTGACTCATCAAGTTGTGATTGTGCAATGTCAATCAAGTATTGGGCCTTTGTAACTCGATGAATAGGTAAAAGAGTCTAGAATGGTAATTCTTGGGTAGTGTTAATATTAGTTCCTAACACGGTCCAAAGAAGGATTATAAACATAGGGAGGTTTATAAGAATTATTTGGCATTGGTCTAGGTCAATTGTTATTTGGTCAAGGGTTGATGGTAATGGTAGTAATATGGCCACCTGTGACATGTCCTATAACTTTGTTGTAAGTATATGCAATGATATGATGACCTCCTTAGTTTAATTGATCAGTTTGACCTTGGTTTCAACCATTTTATTACCATTGCTATTGTAGTAGTTTTATTTAACATTGCTTTTACTACTACTATTGGTTTTTATGTTGAGAAAAATGGTTTTGATAAATACCAAAGTTATGATTAGATTTAGGGGTGTGGTTATCCCATTTTATTTCTCTATTCTTAATCATGTTCTCAATAAGGTGTCTTAGCTATATGTAATGACATATAGAATGTCCCTTAACATGATGGTACTCACAAAACTCATGCCCTTTGTATTGGTTGAGAAAAGGAATTCCTTTAGGAAAGGCTTTGGCAAAGGCCAATGAACCATATTAGCTTGAACCAACTTACGAAATATGAACTCAATGGGTTCTCCAAGGTCACCGAGTGCTCTAGCTATGGGTGGTCTTATCCTTGGAGGAGGTGTTTGTAGCTATGAAGGATTTTAAAAAAGGTTTTGTAGAGATCTAGGATGAATAAATGTAGGAAGTAGTTATTTAATGAGTAGAGGTAAATGAATAATGGATGTTTGCACCATTTGGACATGTTGCAATTTAGTGACGCCATTACTAACAATATTATTATTAAAATTATAATATTTTGGTATTTTCAAAGTATTATATGGATTTGGCATTGAATCTATTATTTAGATGGTTTTTGGTTCTATTGTTGGCCTTGGTTTGGTTTTGGCTCTGGTTCTGATTGGAAGAAGATAATCTGATGATCCCTTTATTGATAAGGGCCTTTTCAATTTGTATGAATTTGTCAATAAATTATTCAAAAGTGTGAGCACATTCTCAAAATGATAAGATATCTCTCTATATAGACTCCAGCTAAATATTTTAGATGATTATTTTTCTACTAGATTGTGAGTGAATTAGATATCAAGTGCCCTCTACTAATGTAAGAAACCAATAAAGCTTTTGTCATTTCTCTATTATGCCTTATCCAAATCTACCACTATAATCACATGTTTGATATTGTATGAGAAATTTTGTACAAACTTATTTGAAAGGTCATCAAAGTTTGACACATAATTATTTGGTAGTTTAAGAATCCATTCTCAATCTTGTCTAATTAAACTTATAGGAAAGAGGAGAAGCAAATATTATCATTATAGATCACTGGTTGGAAAACAACAAATAATTATTTTATATGCTCTTTTGGGTCATCTTTACCCTTATATTTATCAAATTTGGATAGATTGTAACATAGAAGAAAAGTTATTTAGAGGTAATCAATATTAAATGGATATGAGAACACCTCTTCTAATTTAAACTTATTCATTTACTTCCTAGTTTGAATGACTAGAATTACATCCTTTATTTGTTGTAGCTCTTAGAATAGGAAGTTAGATGGTATGACATATTGCAATTAGGGTTTTACAATAAAAGGTGTATTAACTTGACTAGGGTATAATGAAAGAATGACATATTGGGGAATGATTGTTTGATTGGTTGACTGACCAAGAATACGTATCCATGAATTAGGATTATATTATTGGCATAGTATACATTATTGTTGATAACCATTTTGACTAGGGTTACAACATGGATTTGGTTTTTAAACTATGGTTATGGTAGAGGAATTTAGTTAGGTGTAATATAATATGCTTTTTGTGTTTGGATAGGAACTTACTATTGACTTTTCAAACCCTATTGAATAAATGGTACCTATTGGTTGTTAAAGCCCTGTTGGTGAAGGCATTGCAAGTTAGATCCATATTATATATGAGGTAACAATTGAGTAATAGATAAAAATTAGCTAATAGATACCTATTGTAAGTTGGGACCTTGTTGTTGGGTAAACACCTTTTATGAATTGGGAACTTATTAGACATTAGTTATTTATTATTGACCAATTAACACTCTTTGTTGACCAATAAAAAACACTATTTATTAGGAAATACTTGAAATTATTACGGTATATTGATCTATTATTGTGTTAGTAGAGCATTAGTTTCCACCTATTGAGATGATGTAGTGTTTAACACTTGTTGGGGTTGAATGCTGATCTATTTTTGTCTACTTGCTCCCTATTATGTGTTTGAGGAAGAAGGGTTTAAGAGTGGAAGTTGCTTGTTATGTTTGGGAACTAGGATTACGTTCCACCTATTGTTATAATGCACTTGAGGTATTGGTAAGAGGAATATAATGTGTGTTTATCTATGTTATACTAGACCCATCTTAGTTTAAATTGGGATGAACTTGCATGTTATCTATTATGTTTTGTGTGAGATGTTTTATAGGAGCTACAATTTATTATATCATAATTGTGACATTGAACATATCTCCTACCAAGGTACTTTGGCCAAAGGGGTCTATGTTCTAATTTATATAGACCAAAAAAATAGTTTCTACCCCTATTGGGGGAGCTAACTATATGAGTGGTGCATTTAAAATAGCTATGGCATTAAAGTTCTAAGATAGGTTAATATATGTTTGACATGCTTACTTTACCTTTTTCTAATTGGTCATCCATTGGACCATTTCCTTTTGCAAGAATATTTAGGCCCTATTGAGGTATTGGTGTTAGAGATTGATTATTACTAGTCTAATCCTATTCAAACTATTAGACATGAGGCATGTTTCTAGGTGTTCTAATCAAATTAGTAAGACTTTAATGTGGGAAGTCTGATGGGAATTTTGCTCCCACTTATACTACCCTAACCAGAATTTCATCTCTATTTTATATCAAGTGACAATCAAATAAGTATGGGACATAACTTTTTGGTTTAGTTACATAGTAGGGATATTATTGTTATCTATGTTAAATGATAGGTGTCATATAATCAAAGTATTATGTTATTTGTTCTTGATCTTGTCCTAGATAAGAAGGAGCATTAACTAGGTATTGTGCTAGTGGGTCTTGTCCTTGTTCCATATATGGGGTAGTGTAAGAGGGATATGTATCCATCTAATATGCTACATCATCACCATAATGCTCTTGAATAAAGGGGTCACTAGTGACAATGTTATCATAATCTAGATTAAACATGGTCCCACTATGTGTATTACAAGGCATGCTTGAATTTATGACTAGGTCTCTCAAAAAATAGGTCTAATATGGAAAATAAATATGGTCTAAGGAAAACAAACTTTATCTCTTTAAAATAGGTACAAAGGTGAAACGTCTTTTCTAGGTCAAAAACAAAAGTAAAATATAAACATGAAACTGGTCTTTGGAAAAGTGTTTGGGTAAGGTAAATTTATCTTGATCTAGGTCTAACAATGAGAAGAAAGGTGTTAGGTATTTGGTCGAACATCACAAAGCTAGACTTCTAAACTTGGTCTAAAGAGTGAAAAACAATGCTAGGTATTTTGTTAAAAGTATTAAAGCTATACTTGAAAACAACATGTTCTAAATAAGAACTTGAAATAAATCTAATTATAAGGTAATTGGCTCAAAAAAATTGGTATAGGCACATAAATGACTCTTGTAAAATGAAACTAAAACATTCTTGAACTCAACACAAATAAATCTAAACTAAACATATGGAAACAAAACACCCCCAAGTCTAGGCAGAGGTCTTTAAACCAAATGAGAAATAAATCTAAGTTACACAATAAAAATGTAAAAGGCAACCACCTAAGCCCAAATAAGACAAGGCTTTAGCATATACCTAATTAGTTTAGGATCTAAACTTTGAAAGATTGAATTTCAAATTTAGTATAAAAGACTTGGATTTTTTAAAGGTCAACAAGATAGAATCAAATGAGTAACATAATCATGTGTTTTTTGAAAAAAAGGTATGAATGGGTTTTAAAATTTATTTTAAATAAGGAAGGTGCTTTGGAATAAAATAGATGATGTAACAATGCTCCTTTGAACAAGTGGTACCAAAGTGGTTTTTGAAATCTCAACCTAAGGAAAAAGATTTGAGTGACTTCGGTAGTGTAATACCTCTTGCTTTAAAATGGTGTGTAACATGTATTAATTTTAAGGTTTGGAATCATTTTGAATTTGTTATATAAAAAATTTTAGACCCAAAAATAAATTCTAGTAAAATAAAATATAAAAAGTGCGTAAGTGCACATCTTACCCTAAAACTGACAAGGTGTGCATAGCTTACACCAACGTTTCCATCGATATACCAATATTGAATGGAATTAAGTTTTAAATTAAAATGTAAATATTGCATGTAGGTATGGTTTTTTAAACCACCCTATATCTCCCAATAATGGGTACATGGAAAGGAACTTAGAGTGATGAAACACTTGATATTTGGCAAGATATTTCGTACTAAAGTGGGGTTTAATAAAATATACAATTTTTGAAATGATCTAACTAGTCCCAAGTTTGGATAACATAAGGAGACATCATGTAAATTAGATTAAAAATCACTAAATTTTTATGTAAAGGTCTAGTCCTTTTTATAATGACTTCATTCGTGTACTACTTAGTGAAGTTTGATGTTTACTGTGAATTGATCCAAGTTTTTGTTAGAATTATCAAGCTAACCGCTTAGCCAAAGTTTAATTCTAGTATCACATGCCCATTTTATATAACCTATAAACATAAAATTCCTCGCATTATTGTGATGAAATTATCAATTTCAATAATATTTTGTGAAAACTCGCAATCTGGGCCAAAAATCACTGAAATGCATTAAATGGTTTGAACTTGTCATGAACAGGTGTCAATTTAGGCTAATGTATCCCTAAATGGTGTAATTCATTTTATGTGATTATTATATTTTATTAAATCACTTTGAGTCAAATTGTGACCACATAAAGTGATGGTCTAGACCACTAAATTTTTCTAATTTGACAACATACGTCATGTGTATGTGTTATTCTACATCCATAATGCCCTAATTGGGGTATTATTCTATAAGCAACTGACACCTTCTTAAAATTATACTCCTATAAAATTAGAACTCAATAAATTAAAATTTTAATTATTTTGATTAAATGAATAACCAATTTCCAAAGAATTATAAAAAAATTAATTAAAACCACTTAAGTAAACTAGCCATATCAAGAGCTTAAGTGAAAATTACATGGAATTTAATGAAAATCTATTAATTGGAAATTCATTCCTCAAATATGCATCACCCTATGACATCATCATTGGATTGGTATACATAATCCATTAATGGAATAAATATCAAGTTTAAGCCCTCCCATGCCTCATTAATGCCCCATTATTCCAAATATTAATGGGGGTATTTATGGCTTTTCCCTCCAAAATTTAATTGATTCATGACCACACATCTTGATCTCAATATGGATGATTATGGTTGATTCTGAATATTTTTAGAAAGCTATAAATAATTGAGCCAATACCACCATTTTTAAGCTTCATTCATGCAAAATTATTATGAAAAAATTTAAATATACAAGCTTCACCTATTTACACAAATTGACAAATATTATGAGCCTAAGACATTGGTGCACTAGGAAATGGAGGAGAATGCTAATCTTTATTGACAAAGACTTGGAGCACCAAATTTAGGTAAATAATGATTCTTGGCCATGATTATAAGGAGGGATGATATTTATAAGGTTTGATGGTATATTACTTTCTTAAATATCTCTTATATTTCCTTAGAAACACCCATTGAGGGAGTAGGCTTAACATGTTGTGTCCTCTGTGCTTATTTTGTGTTTTTCTCAACTAACACATGGACTAACTTACTTTATAATCTTATTGGTATGCTTTGTTTTTTGTGGCTTCTTAAATCATTAGACTCTCACATATGAATTTGTGATTTCTCATATTTTATCTATGAATTAGGTTATATCCTTGAGATATGCTTGCTAATCAGCCCTATTAGAGCAAAATTAATTATTAGTGATGGAAACCAGCCCTACTAGGGAAAAATAAATTTATCAACTGATCAAATTCACTCTATTTGGGAACATTTTTAATTCATTGACCTTATTTCTATGAATTAATGCTCTCATTTTCCTTCTAATTCTAATCTTTGTAGCTTTTACCCTTGTTCTAGTAATTCAAAATGTGCAACTTGTCTTGGGATCAATCATTCCATAGTCTTGTAAAATTTTCCCTCTTTTGGGTATGTTAAAGTGTACTCATATTTTGGGATTTCATTCTTCCCACTTATCTCATCTTGGGGCCCATATATTCTATTCTATTCTTTTTGATCATTAGGAATCAAAATGTGCAAGCATTAACTCATACGAATCTAATCTCATTCATGGGTTAATTTCACCATTTCTCTCTTTTTCAAGAGTACATACCTCTCTTTCATACTTACATGTCCTATCAAGGGGTAATCATGGGTCATTTATTCAATAATTACCTTCCAATTTCTTCTTAGAAAAATTTTCATTCTTTGAAAAGATGTTGCTTCAACCGAATGTATCACCATGCTTCTCAACTAGGAGAAAAATGTATACATCTAATTCCTATCACTATTGTTCTAAAATTTTCAATTTAAGAAATATTCTATGATAATGCATAATCTAGGCCAAAATCACTAAAGTGCACTAAATAGTTCAAGCTTGTTGTGTATAGGTGTTGATTTAGGCTAATGTATCCCTGAATGGGGAAATGCATTTTATGTGATTATTATATTTTATTAAATCATTGAGTCAAATTATACCATGAAAAATGACACTCTAAACCACTAATTTATTCTAATTTGGCAACACACATCATGTGCATGCGTTATTTTGCATCCATAATGCCCCCTTCTAAGTATACTCCAATCAAATTATGACTTTATAAATTGACATTTCAAATAGTTTGATTAAATGAACAAACAATTTCCAAATAATTATATAAAATTAATTAAAACTACTTAATAAAAATAAACCAAATCAAGAGATTGAGTTTAAAATCCATGGAAGTTATTGAAAATCTATGAATTGGAAATTCATTCCTTAAATCTGCATCAACCTATGACATCATCAGTGGGTTGGAATTCATAAGAAATTAATGGAATAAATATAAGGTTTAATCCCTCCCATGCCTCATTAATACCCCATTATTCTAAATATTAATGGGTATATTTATGTCTTATCCCTCTAAAATTGATTTGATTCATGGTTGCACATCTTGATCTTAAGATAGATGGTCATGGTTGGTTATGGTTGATTTTGAACATTTTCAAAAATTTATAAATAAGTGAGACAATATGTCCATTTTTAAGCTTCATTCATGCAAACTTATTATTCAAAATTTGAAATAGACAAGCTTCATCTATTTATATAAATTGACAAATCTTGTGAGCCTAAGCCATTGGTACACTAGGAAATGATGGAGGAGTATGGTACTCTTCATTAACAAAGAATTAAAACACCAAATTAAAGGGAATTCATGATTCCTAGACACTCTTGTAAGGAGGGATGCTATTTGGAAGTTTTAATGGTATATTCCTTTCTTAAATAACTCTTAGATTTCCTTAATAACACCCCTTGAGGGAATAGGCTTAGCATGTTGTGTCCTCTATACTTATTTTGGGTTTTTCTCTACTAACACATTGAATAAATTTGGGGTTAGAATGAATTAGGAGATGAAACCCTAGGTCAACTCTTCCTTAAAGAACTTGTGAGGAGGTGATAAACTCCTACCCACAAGCCAATGCATAAAAATAAACAAATGAAAAATTAGAAGAATTTTTGGGTTTTTTCTAGGTCAGCCAAGATACTTAGAGATTGAGGAGAGTATACATTAATTTTATTACTTTATAGACTCAACCAAATAAAGAAATAAATAAGGCACTTTTGATCACCCAAATTCCCTAAAGGGGACAACGGAGAACATACACATAAAGTTCATTTTTACAAAAAAGAAATTAATCTAATAGTGGAAACTAATTATTTTTTCAAGAATGAACAAACAAAAATATCTTAGGATCTAAAATCTAAGGTTGCTATTCATTTTTAGAGTACTAAACAAGATGTCAATTGAAATTTGGCCCCTTAGCTTTATTTTTCGCACTTGTAACCTTAAAAGATGAAAATCAAAGTTATTGGGTAAATTTTAAGCACCAAAACATAGATGTGAATGAAAATTTGAAGTGTTTAAACCTCATTTTATTCACTTAGTTTCATATAATTTTTTTTTATGGGGTTCTCTTATATTTATGAAAAAAATTTAGGCAACAAACAACTTTTAATTTCAAGGTCTTGAGTTTTTTACACAAAGACAAGTCACTGATTTTTAAATAGAGTGAAGTTGTTATTTTTTGAATAGAGTGAAGTCACTATTTTCCTATGGAATGAAAATAGACAAAAAATAGTACCTAGTGAAGTAATCATTTTTTAGGCATGAAGTCACCGATTAGGTTAGTCAAATTCCCAATTTATGTCTAAAAATAAAGCAAATTCACTAAATTCATTAGAAAGGTTACGTAACGAAGTCACCAAAACATAAGAGTGAAGTCACCATTTTCCTTCATCAAAGTCACCAATTTAATAGATGATTATTCAATAGGTTGATGTCCCTAATTTCATAATAGAGTGAAGTTGATATTTTTAAAACAGAGTGAAGTCATTATTTTATTAAAAATAAACAATCACAAAATAGTGGACAAAATTGGCAAAGTCACCATTTAACAAGGCAAAGTCATTGATTAGTAGCTAAATAAAATGACATGAAACTAAGTCATAACACTAAAAAATTGAATTTTTGAGTGGTATTTTTAAGGATTTTGAAGGTTCCATGTCACTCTAGTCCATGTAGGGTGTGTTTTCTCATTGAACATGCCATTATATATCATTAAGAATTTAAAGAGCCAATTTTTTTTAGTTTATTATTAGTGAAACCAAAAGATAATTCAAATAGAAAAATATAATATAAACTAAACTAATCTAGCCTAAATACTTGGGCAAGCTTAATGAAATGAAAAAAATTACAAATACAAGATAAAAAACAAGACTATGTTACCTCCCTTGTCAAACTAGTGTTTATTCATTGTCATAGAGTATGTTCTTTCTCAGATTGTGGGTGATAGAGACTTTCATCAATGCAATTTCAATTTTGGAAACATTTATCTAAGACCACTTGAGGCTTGGCTTGGCATTATGAAGCTTCTCCTTAATTAATTTGACATTATAACATTGGCTTGAGAGTTTGTCTATATAGTGGCAATGACACTCGTATTTATAGGTTCTAAAACTAACTCTAACTCAAGTGTGGTTAGGTTTAGCTTTAACCTTGGTTGTGTCCAGATTAACCTTGCTCAAGTTTAAATTAAATCTAGGTTGGGTTAAAGTAATTATGAAGGCTTGACATCTCATAGAAGATATTTATGAGGTGTGACTCACTTTTTCTTGGAATTTTAGGCATTTCTAAAAGATATTATTAATTCCTCTGACTTTAAACTCATATTTATTGAAAATTTCCTTTTTTATAAAATTCAATTCCCTAATTTAAATTTGAATTTTTACTTAAACAACTAATTGAAGTTACTTATTAATTAATTTTATTTAGGGTTTTTGACATTCAATAATTATTTTTACATTAATAGATAAAAAGGCCAATTTATCAATTTATTAGGTCACAATTTGACTACATTTTAATCTAAGATAGGTTATCATTACATATAGGGTAATACTCTAAATAGGGAGGCCTCGACATGATTTTGGGTAGTTATATCCCATGCATAGATGAATTTGACTATTTTGGTGATTTTTAGGTTTAGTTTGCATGATTTTGAGAAATCAATCTTAAGTCTAATATGGACATAGAATGCAGTCAAAACAAGGTGTATATAGTATTGATCCCAAATAATATCATCAACATAACACTCCCAAGCTAACATTAGTGTCTAAATATCTAAAAGCATTAGATCTAGAATTTGATGGTTATTCTAGATCTACTTCAAACATGATTTCTACCTATTCTAGATCTAACACTATGTTAGCATCAAATACAACTAAGTATATCAATTATTTATCATTTCTAATTTATAACTTATTTTTAATTTATATATTTAGCCTATACTCAACATAATAAGTATAGTGTATGTTTATATTTGAGTTTAGCATTTAATTGGCTTGTATATTTTATTATCACCCTTGTGCATTATCATTTATATATTCTTAACCTTATTAATAAGTTAGGATTACTACATCTAATTTAGGGTTAAAAATTTCATGAATCTAATTCATATGAGTCCAAAATTTTCTAGTTCTTAGGGTTTTAAGCTAGCTAGGGTTCTAGATTATTGTAGTTTTTCATTTCCTACTTCTACTATTTTGCACATAACCTTGGCATAGACTTAGATTGTGAGGTGTGCCTATTGAACACATTGATATTCCCCTACCACCATGTAAGATGTCTCAAACCAATGAGGGATATCATACTTTAGATCATGATGATACCCATGTTGATAATGAAAAACATACTGATGGGGTTATCATAGAAGAAGATATTGATAATGAAAACCATGAAACAAATGAAAATGAGAAAATAGACCAAGACCAAGTATAAGAAATTACATTATTTCTTGAGCATATTTGAAAAAAACCTAAAGATATTGATGAGATCCTAAAAACTATACTCAAAGTAATTTTTTTAAAAACTATAATTGAAACAACCCTTGCCTCAAACACATTACAACATAATACATCTAGTGCGGGCAAGGGTTATGTGTTTAAACCTTTATTTTTTAAAACTACTATTGCTACACCTATCATGAAATTACCAATTTTTTCAGTACAAATACTAGTTTCAATGCCTCTTATTACTCAAAACATTTTTACATCCTCTTTGGTGACTACTCAAATTGCTAATCTAAATACCACTGGGTCTATAGTTCAAACACTACTTTAAGTTATAAATGCCTTTGAGGACAAGGCTAAAAACATTGACAAAAATGTTTTAAAATCCCCTCATGCTATTAATTCACAAGATGTATTGCATAACCATCTTGCACTTGAAATCTCTTTGCACCCTTTGCCAACTGGATTTGTTGCACTTATGTTTCCATTTTATATTGGCAAAGGTGATCTTGAAAAACATCTTTGATAATTATATGGGGCATACCTTGAATATTCCTACAATGATAAAATTTTGACCAAATTATTTACAAGAGGCCTCAAAGAACTATGCATTGAGGTGGTTCTATGATTTACCTCTCCAATCCATGAAATCATTCAAACCTCTTAATAATCAATTTTTATCACACCTTTCCATTAATATTTCGAAAAAGGGTTCCTAATCTCAAATTGACAAAATAAAACAAGTAACTAATGAACCTATCAATGAATATGTCTTGAGATATAAGAAAATACTAGCTAAAATGACCAATCCTATGGTAGATTAGGAGTTGCAAGAGATATTCAAGTAAAGTTTGCTTGCTTTGATACATGAGTCCATTTTTTATAATAAGTTAAAATATTTTGATGACTTATGACATGTTTTATAAAACTATGAAATGAATCTTATTTCATTGAGTAAGCTTAAGTATGTAGAAAACACACCAACTGCATATATATCTAGTACTAAATTTACAATCAAATCATGTTATGAGGTAAAACCTCTTGAGCCTAAAAAATAAACAAATACCATGGCTAACAAAATTTCATAACCACATAATCAACTTATTTTATCCAATGCACTAAGGAGATAATTTACTTGTTTACTGGAGTCCCCACCTTCATTACTCTGATAGTTACTAGAGTGTTAGCTTATATCTCTCTCTCACATCCTATCAAGGTTGATATGAGTTAACTCTACCCAAAGTATACAATGAAAATTATTATTATTGTGATTATCATTAGGGACCAGGGTATTATACAAGTAAATTCTTTACTTTAAATCACAATATCCAAGATATTGGCTATGAACAAAATCTTACATTTAAGGATCATCTATAGGAATCAAGATCACAACCCAAAAATCACCATAAATATAAAATATTTAACAATCCTTTACAATACCAATCTAAAAAGGAACTAAAAGTGTAAATGACATATAATTCACATCCTCTTCCATCACATTTGGTAACCCACTAGATGAGATTATTGTTACTTACACACAACACATACCTTTTATGGTTCAAAGACCCTCTATTACTTTTGATGATAGTGAGATTAAGGATCTTGAATCTATTTTTCATTATTTAATCATTATATCATACCTTGATAAACACCCTATAAATAATGTTATGATTGATAATATTGAAATAAATAATGTTTTCACCATGGCATTACTTACACACTTAGGTTATACTCATAATGGTTTACATCTTTCTACTAGATTAGTTAGATCATTTAATGCAACCTCCGAAAATGTTCTTAGAGAGATTGATCTACCTTTATAGGCTAGTACTACATATGTGGTTAATACATTTTTAGTTATACCTTCCACATGCATATTTGATATGTTATTGGGAAGACCTTGGAGCCATACACTTTAAGTATTACTTTCTATAGTCCATGTGTGTTAAATACATTCATGAAAATGGGGTAGTCATAATTTTCAAAAATCCATATGAACATCCTCTTGAAAAATATAAAATTATACCCATGTAGTTAATTACCAAGCCTACTAAGGCTCATTCATTATAAAATGGTACATAACAAGCAATCCCATTTATTAGGTGGTCACTACTTGAGAGGCTATCACATCAAAGACATAACGTGGATTCTAAAAAAGTCTCAAGTACTACATACCATGTTTAGATATCTTAAGCACCCACACACATTCCTACTATGGTTATTATAAATAAACCATAGAACACTTAATAATTGGTTTCATTAAACCCTATTCCTATTAATCCTACTACTGATTCACAACCATAAAGTCTTATTTTACATATGTTGAGCATCATTGATACTACTATGATAGATATTGAACCTATGTGTGCTCTTCAACAACATCACAATATTATTAAACTAGGTTCATAGTGGAGAGATATATATGACCATCTATTGGATGGAATCATAGAATGATATTTCCTCTTCAAATATTCCAAAAATACCAAAAAATTAAAAAAAAATAAAAAATAAAAAAATCCAAAAACATTTTTGGCACCTACATGTTCTATTAGCCCTTTGGCATCTATGTGTTAGTTCCATGTTAATGGATGACATACTCAGTTACTTATACATATGCACATGTGTCACACTTCTACTTAAGTGTGATATAGGCATACAAAAATACATGATCTATTCGTATTTTAGATGTTGGAACTTCTATCTACTCATGTCATGCAGACATTAGGGGCACCTGCTTCTTTGATTTTGATACAAATAGGATACACGGTTTGATGATCACATTTCATTATCATGTTTGAGATTACATATGTAATTAAACATGCCTTTATCCATTACTATATCTTACATAAGGTACTTGATATCCTACACAATTGATATTTTTTCTTAATATATTGGATCATTGGGATAGTATGACATGTTTGTGCTTGTTGCTTATGCTTTATTTTATGCACTTCCTTGAGTGTATTTCCTTACTATTGTATTCCTTGTTCAAGAATTTGAATATTATCCTTTGATTATGGTCCCCATGCCTATGTATGCTTTCAATGACATTTAAATATGTCATTTTTTATTATATGGATATTTGAATATGCCATCCTTCATTTTATGGATATCTGACTAAGTCATGTCCTTTTGATTGTGCAACATTTAAACATGCCCCTTATTTTTGATCTCCTTGGACCATTTAATTTTAATATGATTTTGAGTGTTCTTATGTGTGTGATTATTTTCTTATTGACATCATATTGCTACTATTTAGATGTTTCCATTATCCTTATCATTTATATTAGGCCTACATGTGATCACATTGGTTCTATGCGCTTTAATGTTATATCTACCTAGACAAGTTCCTTCTAAATGCTACATGGTTACATTCATAAATCATATAGTTGTATTATCATTTTGAGGTAAGGTAACTACCAGTTATTATCTTTAACTCACCTCAAAGGGGGGAATATTAGTGGAGGCATGCCATATAGGAATGTTATCCACACTTAAATTAATTTTTAGCTTAAATGAGGGCAAGATTTTGGAATCATGTTCTCTATACTCATTCAGTACATGGTACTTATATCAGTTTTCAAATTTAGTGGGGGCATGTTTTGGAAGCATGTTTTACACACCTATTAAATATTCATCATCTCTATATTATAGTGGAGGAAAGTTTTGGAAACATGTTCTCCAAATTATTACTTACATAAATTTTCAAATTTCTCCATTTATAATGGGGAAATTCTTTGGAAGCATGTTCTCCATGCTTAAAACTTTATGAATTGGCCAAAACACATAGTTATATGACTTAGATTCATAGTTATGGAAAAATTATATACATTGGCACCATTGTTATACATATTTTCAACATGAGACATATATAAGATGCATATGCTATGAAATGTGCACCTAATATTGTAAAATCCAAATAAGTTTCATATTTTAGAACATTCTCAAGGACTATCACATTCCACTAGTTGGAATTTTACAAACTATATTGAGCCAATATACTGCAATGGTTGGTTAAACTTTTGGTATGGTTGAGATGATCAAATCACTTAATATTTCCAAGTTTTCAAGTTTGAATTGATGGTATCATATAGCCTCACCAATTTATTAGTGTGGGTCACTTGGTTCACTCACACTCACTAGGTTGTAAGTATCATTGGGTTTCATGGTTGAGCTAATCTCAACTTCTAGGTGGTAATTCACTTTGATCCAAAGTTTAGGGCATGTGAATTCCAAACTATATCTCTCTCTCTCTATCTCCTTGGATATATTCACTTTCAATATTTATCTACATTTTTTATAATCTCAGTTTTAGAGCCTTACAATAATACATCTTTTTCAAATCAACTTACCAATATGGAAGGTACATTGACACATATATGTACTCCTAAAACTTGATATTTCAATTTAAATCATTGTCAAGTAATTTAAATACCAAATTATATGCATTTATTATATATTGTAACATTCTATTGGTTATAGGTCAATAATGAAAAAAGTACTCAAGTTGGGAACACATAAATACAAGATGTGTTCTATACACCCAAGTACACATTTATTTCTTTTAAAATAGTAATTTAATTAATAGATTAAATGGGGGAAAATTTAAATGATATTTATGGATTGTATAGCACCTCAATCTTATACACTTGGAAAACTTAGACCTTGGTTATTCCTCTCAATTTTAGATCTTTCTTGCTTCTATAAGTTTTGCATCCACTCTATATTATGCTCCTTGGTCTATATATTTTAGTCTAACCAATCTTAAATTGATGACCTAGGCCTTATATCTTACCTAAAATTCCTAAAATGTACTTATCTTCTATATCTACAAGTTTTTAACCTATACTTAATGTTCTACTCCATAGACAGTAACATTTGAGATAGACACTAGCATTGATGTTAGTGTCCTAACCCAATGCAAGTGTCTAGTGCCCTAAAGTCATCTAACTTGTAAATGAAATATATCCTAATGATTGAAATAAGATTTAATGTGAGTTACTTATCTAAGGGGATTGATATAAGTATAAGATAAACCCTCATTCATTCCTCACCTAGAAAAATGCCAAAGAGACCAAGCAACTTACCAAAATCACTCTATCAATAATTTAATTAAATAAAGCTTCCCTATTTCCATACTGGTCATACATACAAAACATCTACAGGTCCAAATTACTAAAGGATCATCCCAAGATCTTGATATGACAAGTTACAAGCTAGCTCATTGTTATACTTACTTTGTACAATATTGTATGATTCACACACAAGCCAACATATAGGGGAGAACTACACCAATTTGAGGCCCTCTTCAAATTATTGGATATTTA